>JACEEZ010022697.1:0-18650 GCA_016584305.1 Chionoecetes opilio
TCCCAAACCTCTGTATGGGGATACAAAAGCCGAGAGAAGCTTTGGGTTCAACGATTGGTCTCCGAGATTGATCAAACCTGGATCTACATTGTACTGACCCATTGTTGAAAAGGAAGAAAATAATTTTCCCCCTCTGCACTAAAACTAGGTCTCATGAAACAATTTGTAAACGCATTTCAACTGATGCGTGTTTGAAGTCATTTTGGCATTCGGACTGTCAATTGAAAAAATCAAGCCCGGGTGTGTTTGATGGTCCACAAATTCGACAGCTCATCAAAGATGAACATTTCAACGGTACTATGTCAGACCTTGAAAAGAATGCCTGGTATATTCAAAGACGTCGTCAAGAACTTTCTTCGAAATACACTTTGGAAAAGTAATTACACAGAAATTGTTCAGAAACTATTGGAGAGCTATAAAGCGCTTGGTTGCAACATGAGATTAAAGTACATTTTGTGCATATGCCATCTTGCCAACTTTCCGGAAAATCTTGGTGCTGCTAGCGACGAGCAAGGTGAACGATTTCACCAAGTTGAAGGTTAGGGAAGAACGTTACCAGGGTAATGGGATGTGCATATGATGGCGACTATTTTTGGAGCATCAAACGCGATAGTCCTCAAGTTGACACTCCAGACAAAGCTACAAACGTAAATTTTTATCTTAACCTGCACACAATTATAGCCTTTCCTTTCTAAAACATGATAATGTTAAAAAAACATTCTATTCATGCCTATTTTTTCATTTTTCATGTATGTTAACATTTGCAACTTTATATAAAATAAGCACTTTTTACTGTTATGTACAGTATTTTTCATTTTTTTTAAGAAAACGAAAATCCTAACAGTTCAAAAACTTGACGTGATAGAGAAAAAACTGAGATCAGTTTGGATTCAGCCCCCAAAAAATTTACTTAATAACAAGTGTCAGACCTAACTCAACAAAAATTTTTTCCCAGTGTAAACCTCCCGGCAGGTAGGGGCAGAGTGGACCTCTCCTGGCTGGCCAATGCGGGGGGGGGCACACTTGTTTTTTTACCATTGCTTCACTTGCCCCGCTTTGAGACACTGACTATTATTTCCTGGCCAAATTTTAGTGTTTTTTTTCTGATGGAGGTTTAGGCACATTGTTATGAATGGTAACGGCGACCTTAAGATTTGGTGATAAAGGGGGAAATTAAGTTTTGGGTTGATGAAAAGAATTAAGATTTGGTGATGACCCCCTATTTGGCCAGGAAAAACAGTCAGTTTTCTCAAAAAAAATGACTCCCCCCGCAGCCCCCTCGTCCTTTTTTCCCACCTGTTCCACATGGCGGGTTTCTGCTCACCCCAACACTTTTTTTCCCTTTTGTCCCTTTTTTATACAAGCCACAGTTTCCCAGTAAACCCCTTAAATTCTCGGGAAACTTGAGAGACCCAAAAGTCAGTCTTAAACCGCCTGGGCAGATAATGAGCAGTTTCCTTTAAATGTCACGGAGTATTTCCGCTTGTGTGGCTCCATACCTTCCTTATTTTGCTTACTGCCCAAAAGGACAAAAAGGGACCAAAGCAGGGTGGGGGCCCCCGCAGCAGGAGCAGAGTGTCGGGGCCCAGGCGTGGCTCTCTGTTTTTCCCCGGGGACTGCCCACCACTGTTGCAGGTGGTGAGGTCAAGTCCAAGCCGGCTGCTCCCCCCCGGCACTGTTTCCGGCCCCCCAGGCATCCCGGGGGTTTTCCCCGGGGAACCGGGGGGGGGCTGTTGCGTTTTGCTGGGGGGGGGTCTTGCGGGGGTGGAGGCTGTGGGGCCGGGCAGCAGCATGAGGGCCGGGGCAGCAGGATCGGGTCGGCCTCAGGGGTGGGGAGGCACGGGGGTGATGGCAAGAATCACCGGGAGGCAGGCAGCTCAGGCCAAAGGCACGCAGTGAAATGAAGTTCAAATTTTGGGGTTTAAAATTTTTAAATGAAAGAGTAAGCTTGAGAGACATTCCGTGAAACACAGGGGTTTGTTAAAAAACTATGAATGCCTCGAGTTTTTGGGAAAATTTTTTTATAAAAAGTAATCCCTTACCACCCCACACCCTGACACACAGGGGTTTGTTAAAAAACTAGGGAAGCCTCGAGTGGGGGGAAATTTTTTTACTCAAAAGTCATCCCTTACCACACACACCCGGGAACACACAGTGGTGTTAAAAACCCTTTTAAATGCCTCGGTTTTGGGAAAAAGATTTACTAAAAAAAGTCATCCCCCCATCACACCCGCCCACACAGTGGTTTTTTAAAAAAATAGGGAATGCCTCGATTTGGGGGAAAAAGATTTATAGAAAGTCTCCCTTAACACCCCAACCCTGCCCACAAAATTTGGTGAAAAAAATTAAAAAAGCCTCGAGTGTGGGAAATGTTTTACTAAAAAAGCCCTCCCTTTCCACACACCCCCGGGCAAAACGTGGTGTTAAAAACTATAAATTTGCCCGAGTGGGGGAAAAAATTTTTACTAGAAAGTCATCCCTTCCCCACACACACCCTGACACCCGTGGTGTTAAAACTTGAATGCCTCGATTGGGGGAAAAAAGATTTACTAGAAAGCCAAACCTCCCCAGACACCCCCTGACACCAGTGGTGTTAAAAACTAGAAGTGTTGAGTGGGGGAAAGGGTTTTAAACTAAAAGTTCATACCTCCCCAAAACACCCGGGAAACCCCCAGGGGTTTTTAAAGAACTATGCATGTTTTGGGAGTGGGGGGAAAATTTTTAATAAAAAAGGCCAAAGCTCACCCAAAAAACCCCTGACACACAGTGGTGTTAAGAACTATGAATGTGTTGAGTGGGGGAAATTTTTTACTAAGTTAATACCTCCCCCCAAAAAAACCCGCCACACAGTGGGGGAAAGAATATAATGTCTTGGGGGTTTGGGAAAAGATTTACTACCAGTTCTCAACTCAATTAAACACACCTTGAGACCACTGGCTAAAAGAAATTCAAGGGTGATATTTGTAGCAATGTTTCTATAAAAAGGGTAAAAATTCCCAAGCACATGAAGACCCAAACTTTTGAGATGGTTTTGGGTTTGTGTGGAAAAGTGTGGTTGTACCCCCCCCCTGTTTTAAGTGTGTCCTGTGTGGAAATGGGGGGTGGGGGTGGGGTGGTGGGGGGCAGTGGGTTACATTTTGGTTTTGGCAGGGGGCCCTTGTGTTCTTGAGGGAGTAAGGGGCCCCAAACCTTTTTGGGGTTTGGGGCAGTGAGGTGTGACTAAATAAATGTGTGTGTTTGGAAAAAACCCTTTTGTTTGTGTCCCATTTTTCGGGGTTTGGGATGTCACAGTGGTTGGTCTTTTCCCTGATCCAAAGCCCCCCCCCACCCAGTAGTGTTTTGACCAGGGGGGAAACTCTAGCTTCAAGGTAAACCCCACTTACTTAAAAAACAAAATCACCCATAAAAAATTTAAAATTCTCCATGGCCCTCCAATTTTCCCTTCAATGCCTATTTTTGTAGGGGTTTAAAACATTTTTTTGACGTGCATCCCCCTGTCCATGACCTGGTTTTTTGGTGGAACACTTGCCGGGGCGATTTTCTCTGCTCTCCTTGACTTTTTTCCCAGGTAAATGTTAATTATTGCTCCCCTTTTTCTTCTCCCTTTGCCATTTGTCTTAAATGTGAACTGCCCTTGACTGAATACCCCTCCGCTGCTGGATGGCTTGGCCTCTTCTCCAAAACATATATTTTCCATCCCCCCAAATTTCATGCAAAGCCGGGCGGGGTTTGTGTCCCTGCCAAACAAAACCCACATGGCTTCCTTATCCTCAAAAAAACCATTTCATCTCTCTTGTAGTTTCAATTGCGGTTTAAATTTTTTTTGTTTAAAATTTTTTTCAATATTTACCACATTTTGGGCATATAATATACCTTTCTGGGGACCCCTGCTTTTTTTTATTATTAAAATTTTTTTATCTTTTTTGCTTCCCCGGGAGTTCTCCCCGTGTAAATTAAAAGGGGTGAAAAAATAGAAATAGTTTAAAAAATCTTCCCCAGAAACTGCATTTTTTTATCATATTTTATATGATAGTTTATAAATCTTGCCCTTTAAACCACGGGCCCAAGTGTTGTAGTTGTGTGTTACGGGAGCAAAAAAACCAAAAAAGTAAGGGCCCCAAAAGGGAAACTACAAGAGGCTGCCGGGTTTAACTTACACGTGGGTGGGGCCCTGAAATACCAACATTACCTACATCTGCCTTTCATCCCTAGGCAAAAGATACATTCGTCTGGGATAAGTTGTACAGTTTTGGGTTATATATCATCAAAAAAACGGTTTTTTCTTTTAGAAATTTTTAAGTCCCCCTTTTTTAGTACCTGCACTATATAAGTGTTATGCTTTGCTCAAATTTCTTCTTCCCTTGGTGCGGGAGATTCCGTCACCCCAAAATTGGCAAAAATATACACATTATGGTCCGGGTGTTTTCCTTTCTCCCCCCTCCTTCCTTCTAATTTTTTTTTTCTTTTTCCCTACCCCCTTTTTCCCTTTCTTAAAAAGGCCCCTTTTTTAAGTCTCGTTTGTATGCTTGAGGGTGGGGGCCCCCCCGAAAGGGTCTGTGACAACCCTTCCTAAACCACTCTCACTTGTCACTTGTAAATTTGTGGCCCGTGATTTTATTCTAAAGGGGAAAACCGAAGGGGAGCTCACCCCTTCAGGGCCCCTAGAAGGGGAAGTGACTTTTTCCGGGAGGGGGGGGACAGGGAACTCATGTAATACTCCATAGAAGGGAAAGCACTCTGTAGGGCTAGACCTCCCTGTCTTTGGGGACAATCCACCCCCTTTTCTCCCTGGAAAATGAACCCCCTTCCCCCAAAAAAATCCAATCCTAAATCTGATCTAGCCATCCTGTTTGAAAAACATTCCGTTTTTTCCCCCTTCCCCCTCATCGTTTCACTATTATTCTTTAACCCGCCCCTTTTTATATGTTTTGCCAAAAGCGCCTATGCCCCTCTAAAGGCGGGCCCACATTCACCTTTTTGGGCTTTAAATTAAACCAATCAACAGAGCTAAAATGCCCGGGGGCCCCAACAATTACCCCTTATGAATCCCGCCAGAAAGAATCCTTTCACAGACCCCCAACGGGACGGGTTAAACCAATCCAAGGGGGAAATAATCTTTTTTCCCCTTTTATTATTTATATTTTCTTGGTGGGGGGCCCTTGAACCCACACTTTTTTTAGCCATGCCCCCCCGTAACATTGTGACATACCCCCCAAAAGACACCTAAACAGATACCTATCGCGGCCCCTTCCAATGCAATTTTCTTTTATCCCCCGGGACAGTGGCCCCGGGCCTGCGCATGGGGTATCCCCAGCCTGCTGGCCTTTTCACTTGCTGCATAGGGACCAAAAAATATTTACTTCAACTTTTCCCCATTTAAAACTGTGGGGAGTCAACTTTTACCAGGGAAACATATCAATGAAGCGAAATTTTATTATTTTTTCCATTGATATTTTAGTTTTCTGAAAAAATTAAATTAAAAAACCATGCAAAAATTTTTTATTTTAAAAACAAATAAATAGCATCAAATCAAATTACCTGATTGATGAAAGTTATTTATTTATTTTTAAAGCTAATTTATGCCCGGCCCGTAATTCCCTTTATCAAAAAAACTAAAAAAATCAAAGGAAAGCTAATAAAATTTTCGCTTTTATTTTATATGCTTCATGGTAAAAGTTGACTCGCAAAGTTTTTAAAAGGCCCAAGAGTTGAAGTGGGAAAAATAATTTCATGCCCTATTTTTTCAGAGTCTCGTAATGGGGTTTTCTTTTGCGTGGTTTTTCTGTTTTTTATTTAAAAATATTGTAGAACAAACATGTTCGAAGATAACATTTTATCATATACTATATGATAAACCATATAGTCTATATGATTTTCTTGATAGTCCCTATGCTGGGAAAATGAAAGGGCCAGCCCCGACTTGGTTTTCTCCCGCCCCCACGGGGGAGGTGGTTTCACCCCACCACGGGGGTAGAATCCTTTTAAAAATAGAGTATGACCAACCCCTATTTATGGGGGGCCTCTTAGTACCAGGGCCTCTCTGTTTTACTCTAGACCCGGGGAAGTTCTCAAGGCATGACCCCGCAGAATCATGTTAAAACAAAGTATAAAGGATAACCCGTTTTCTTCGGAAAGTTTTTTCTATAAGATTATCCCCATAAAACACAAATTAAAAACCCTTAAATAAAAAAAAAAAAAGGTTTATTTTGAGACAAATAATGAGATTATTATTTAAAATAAAAAAAATTATGAGAAAATTTTGAATTAAAAATGGGTTTTCTTTATTTATATATATATATATAATATAAAATATATATATTATATATTATATATATTTTAAAATTTAAAAAAAAATATTTTGGGGAACCATATCCCCTCTCTTTTCTTTACAGAGGAAAAGAAGAGAGGGGAGAGAGAGAGAGAGGGGAGAGGGGAGAGAGAGAGGGGGAGAGAGGAGAGGAGAGAGAGAGAGAGAGAGAGAGGGGGAGAGAGAGAGAGAGAGAGAAAAGGGAAAATCGGCCCCGGTAATTTGTTTTGTTTAAAGCTAAAGTTTTCATGGTACTACTGTATGTATCAGAAAACTAAATAAAACCAATTTGGGAAAATTAATAAAAAATTCCCCCTTCTATTTGATATCCCTTTCCTCTTTAAGTTGTCCCACAAAGGGCTTACATGACGACGTGTTTAAATGAATTGTAAAATTCATGCATATTTCTTCAGTCTCATAATGACCTTTATTTAATGTGTTTTACTGTGGGTTTTTTGGATAATCTTAAAGAAACAAAAATTTTTCCAAAAATAACAAATTTTTGGCAAACGAGCGAGGCGAGCTGCTTTTTTACCATAAGAACCCCTGGAAACCCAAATTTAAGCCAAAAAATGTAATAAAAAACCTTATAACCCCGGCACTGTATAACTCGGAATTTTGATATAAACTCCCGGCCCTGGCAGAGGCAAAATTTTTGTTTTTTTTCTTGTTTTTTTTTTTTCTTTCTTTTCTTTTTTTTTCTTTTTTTTAACCTATGCCTATAGCCCCGTAAGGGGCGTGTAGGCAGTTAAACTACAGGGTGGGATGGTAGGCCCCCGGAGGGGTCACTGAGGGTTTTTGATTTGGGTTGGGGCCCCCGCCCGTGGTGGCGCAGGGAGGATTGTTTTTTAGTGGGCGGGCCCCGGGCCGGGGTCAAGAGCTGTGGGGGCCCTGGGGTTCAACTTTTGGGGGGGCCCTAATTCCCCCCCGAAAAAATTTAAACACTTTTGTGGGTTTTTTTGAGGCCTATGTTTGGCAAAGAAAATATTAATGCATAGACTGGGGATTCAGAGATAAAGGATGAAAAAGAGACAGGAAAAAGTTTTTGGTTTTTTAACTTTCCAATGTTTTTTTAAAATTATTTCCCCTTAAAAACTAAATTTTAAAAATTTTGGTGGGGGCCCTTTTTTTGGGGAGACCGGGACTAAACCCCCGGTAACCCCCCCTTAATCCGGCCCTGGACTGGGCGCCTGTGATTTTGAGGGTCAGCCGCCCCCTGGGGTCCCCCCCATGGGATTCACAGTCGAAGGGGGAGTTTTAAAGGACCGGGGTGTTTGGGGGGTTTTTAAGGGCCCCTCGACGGTGCCCGAAAGATTTCAAGTGGTTTTGGGTCTCACTTTGGGGGCGATTTCGGGTCTTTGAGAACGCCACTTTGGTGACGCTAACCACTTTTGCCAAAACCCCCTCACCTAAATTGCATCTCATGGTTTTCACTCCCGCATATCATGCTCTCCCCAAACCCCTTGTGTGAAAAATGTTTAAAAAGAAAGGGCAGGGAAAAAAAAATGTATCTCCGGGATATGATGTTTAAAAAACTGCATCCTTTCCCCTTACACTCGGGGATATCCTAGCCCCATAAAGTTGTATTTTTGTCCCCTTTTTATCTTTTTCCCGCAAACCTCAGGCTCTTCAATTTTCATTTTCCCCTTCCCGCTGGAGACCCCCTTGCGTGAAAGGGGTGACATCTTTAGATACATACTGTATGGTGTAATCCCAAACCCGTAAAATAGGGGGCAAAGTAAAACAAAGGTCCCGGGGGGGCCCGGGGTTTGGCTGTCAGCTGCCCCGAGCCCTGTTTATGTCGTCAAAACACCGTCTTGGGGTACGAAATTTCCCTTTTTTTTTTCAAAAATTTAAAAAAGGGTTGGTTTCTGCTTCAAAAACCAAAAAGCTTGGAGGGGCCGAAATAATAATGGCAAAACCCTTTCAAAAAAATATCCCCAAAAACAGTAAACACACATTTCAGCAAATGGTTTTTTGGATTGGGATTCGTAATCCAAAACGGCTTGGGGGACAAAAACACGGCTCAGCCCACGCGTGGTACCCGCCTTTTTTTTTAATTTGCCCCCCTATTTTAAATGTTTTTTGGGGTTACATAAAACAGTACTTATTCAAAATGTCAGCTCCACACGCAAGGGTGCCCAGCGGGAAAGGGGGTAAAAGAAAGGGGCCTGAGCCGGGAGGAAAGGGGGAAAAATGCTGGAAAAGGGTGGATGCAGGTGCGTCCATGCGTGCTAATTTTGTGCTGGTTTGATATAAAATCCGCACATTCTACCTACCTTTTTACTGGTAAGAGTGTATTTTTTTATGCTTTTAAAAGTACAGTACTGTTTTTTTTTTTTTTTTTTTTTTTTTTTTTTTTTTTTTTTTTTTTTTTTTCCATATCAGAGGAGGAGAGCCCTAAAATCGGCAATTGAATAACTCGGCAAGGGCCAGAGCCCCTATCGTGCCCGTTATAAGGGTTTTACTGTATAAAATACTCCTAAATATTGGGCGGATTGGGCCCCGAAATTTGCCCTGCAAGTATTGCTGTCAAAACAAAATTTTGGGGGCGGGGCAACAAACTTTTTTCGTAGAAAAAAGCCCAAAAGAGTTTAAATTTGGGTGGAACTTTGGCCCCCGCTGCCCCGTTTTCCCGCCACAAGAATCAAACCAAAAATAAAGGGGGCCAAAAGGTTTTACGCCCCATACTTTATAATGTAAACTGATATACTGTGGGGGGCCTGCCTTTTAGAACTTCCCCCGGGTTGGGGGGGAAAAGAGAGGCCCTGGTACAAAAGGGCCCATAAATCGAGTTGTCACTTACTCATTATTGGCAGCGAGCGAAACAAGGGTGCTTTTACCCTAAGAAACCCCTGGAAAACCCAAATTTAAAAACCAAAAAAATGTTAAAAAAACCTTTTCTCCTAAATATTTTTTGGGGGGGCGGATTTTAGCTTTAAATTTTGGCCCTTTCGAGTAGTTCTGTCAAAATCAAAGGTGGTTGTGGAACAAAATTTTTTCGTAATACAAACCCTTAATGAGTAATTAGCGGGAATTTATTTAATTTGGGGGAAAGTGGCTCGCTTCCACGTTTTCCCGCCCAAGAACTGGGGCCAAAAGAAAGGGGCCAGAGGCTTGGGCGCCCAGACTTGATTACAGACTGGGCACTAAATACATTTAAAGATTTAAATACTAAATTTCTAAATACATGGGAGAAATGTATTTAAATACTAAATCTAAATACATGGGGGGAAATTTTATTTAAATACTAAATAAAATACATGGGGGGAAAAAGTATTTAAAAAAAAACTAAATACTAAAAACATGGGAGAAATGTATTTAAATACTAAATACAAATACATGGGAGAAATGTATTTTAAAAACTAAATACTTTAAAAACATTTTTTTTTTTTAACGTTTTTCGTTCCCCCCCCCCCCCCCCCCCCCCCCCCCTTTTTTTTTTTTTTTTTTTTTTTTCCCTTTTTTTTGAAACCCGGGTTTTCGCAACTTTTTTTTCCCTTGGAAAACCCCAGCAAAGGGCCTTTTTGGGGTTCTTGCTGCACCCATAAAAATGCATGTATATGGCATTTTGAAAAAAAAATTATCAGAACCCCCAAAAATCTTCAGTACTATATTTTTCTTTTGTGTTTACGTCTTTTGGGGTCAGGGGGGAGGGGAAACTTCCATTGTGACGTCACCGCCCCGGGGGTGTGTCATCTGCGGCCTCAAGGAGCGTTTTTGGCCCGGGGGAATTTGCGGGTTTTGATTTGCGGATTTTTAAAAAATGGCTGACGGGATGCAAAAAGTGCAAAAATTTTGTTGTATACCGATAAGGCTAAGTTTTATTGCATTAAATCAGGAATGATGAATGGTCTGGACGATTATTTTTGGGATTCAAAGAAACATTTCTGATTTCCGTCGCAGATCATATTTTGGAAATTTAAAAAATTTTGACACCCTTTTGTAGGAAGGAGATGTATTGGAGATATAAAAAATTTATAATCTAACCCCCCCTTTTGCCCCCAAAAACCTAGCCTAATCTAACCAAACCCACTTTTTTAAAACCCAAACAAAACCCAAATTTTCCTCTTAAAAAAAGTGCCCGGAAAGGGAAAATTTGGCGATGCGGTCCAAGATGAAAAGATGAGACGACGTAACATTGTCTCTCGCCCCCCATAAACAACATATCTTTCCCCAAAAGTAATGATTTGCAATCGAAGTTCAAAAGAGGATTTTTCCTGAATCCAAAAAAGGGTAAACGAAACCAACCCCCCAAATTGTGTAGGAATTCTGGTCCGAGGGGAAAAATATGTAATCCCAAAATTTCGGTAGCGGTCTTTAAAACCGATTTCGAGGAAAAAAACTTATTTTTTTCCTGTATTTTTTTGATGTGTATTATGAACTGGCCTCGTTTTTTTCGAAATACATTTTTTGTTTACAGGTTGGGGGTACCCGTTCCTATTATACTTTAGGGCGGGCCGGGGGGGCCCCGCCCCACCGGGCCCCCCCGCCCCCCCCCCCCCCACCACCCGGCCCCCCCCCGGGCCCCCCCCAAAACTTAATTCGCTTCCCTGCCTATTTTGATTTTTTTTTTTCTTCGGTTAAACTGCATAAGCACTGCTCAAGCTGATCAAAGCCTTATAGCAGCATATAGTACCATTACGCACTTTATATCGCACAGGCCCAGTGTGCGGTCGGGCCCTTTTTTAACCACAGGCCTATAAAAAGTCGGTCCTAAAAAATTCAAAAAATCCAAAAGGAAGCTTGGAGGTAATACGCCGGGTTTGGTTATTTTTAGTTTATTTTAGTTTTTTTAGTTTAGATTATTTCCTTTTGGGCCCCCTTTTTGTGAAAAGAATGACATATAATTTTGTTTGTCCCCGCCCCCAAAAAACCCCTTTTCCCGACGAGTCCCCTATTTTGGGTAAAGGGGAAAGATTTCAGGAAAAAAATGGTTGGAATGGTTCCCTTTTCCGCTGACATTTTTCCCCGAATTGGTTTTAGTTAAGAGGTTAAAACGTGGGGGATTAGGTTAGGTGGGGAAAAATTAAAGCCCTTTTCCCCCCCTTTTAGGGGGTTTTATTTTATCCAGACCTTCACAGATCCCTTCAGATACCTCAAAAACGAAATTAAAAAGGGGGGAGAGATGCCCCCTTTCCCCCCCAACTTATCCCCCCTGGCCCCCAAAAAACAATATTACAAACCTAACATAACCTTCCAAAAACCCCCTAACGAGAGCAAGGGGCGGGAAAGGACTATAATTTTCCGGTTAGGTTGGGTTTAGGTTATATTGGGGTTGTTAAAAATTATTTTTTTTTTGCTCCCCCCACTTTTATTAGTAGTTTTAGTTTATTGAAGGGATCTGTGAAGGTCCGGGATAAAAAAAAACCACTAATAAGGGCGGGAAAGGACAAAATTTTAACCAAACCTCCCCAAATCCCCCACGTTTTAACCTCCTAAAAACCAATTCGTTAAAAAGTGTCGGGGAAAGGGAAAAAGAAACGGCGATGCGGGTCACAAGGAAGAAGAGTGAGTGCACAAAACCTTGTCTCTCTCCCCCCTTTAAAAATATAGATGTCATATCCCCCAAAAGTATGATTTGCGAGGAACTCATAACAGAAATTTTCCTAAATACAATAAGGTAAACAAAAACCCATCTCCCATTGTGTGGGGAATTTCTGGTCCCTTTAAAAATAAAAGCAAAAAACCAAGGAAAAATAAAAAAAAATAAAAAGCTACAAAGGCCTTGAGACGTGGTATTTTCCGGTTTCCCTTAACACTACCTACATCCACCTTTAAATCCCCATCCATAAATTGTTGTTCCCCTTTTAAAACCCTTATTGACTTCGCACAAACCCCCTTGACGACCCATTCCAATCATTTACCACCCTTTTTGTGAACCAGTTACTCCATTTCTTTTTTAAATTCTTTATTTGTCCCAAGCCCAAAAAAACCACTACCAAGTACTTGGATCCAACCTCCCAAAACCCACTTTTGGGTACTAGGCTTTAACCAATACACCCCAGCATCTTATTTGTTTTTGCCGAATGCAGGAATTGGTCATGGCGTGTGAACGGGGCTTTTTGTCCTAGGAATGAGAGGGAACCAAGAGGGGGGGGAGAGGAGGCCTTACCAAGGTGGGGGGGAGTGATGGGAAGCGGGTGGGGCCCCCCAGGGAGGCATAGTGTGGCAGCACGTGTTTCTCTGGTCCCAACTGTCACCACTGTTCAGGTGTGAAATCAAGTCCCCAACCGTGCTCCCCGGCACTGACCCCTTGCCCGGCATCCCCCAGAGTTCCGCAGGCCGGCCTCGTGTGTGCTGACAAGTATTGCTGCGAAGGAGGGGGTGTGGGGGCCGGCAGCCATTGAGGGGGGGGGCCGGGAGCAGCAGGATCAGTCTGCCTCAGGTGGGAGGGACAGGGGGTTGGCAAGAACACCGGGGGGCAGGAGCTCAGGCCACAAGGGAGACATGACTGAAGTGCGAGCTTGTGACAAAAAAATTCAAACCAAAAACGGGTTGAAAGACATTCCGTAACCACAGTGGGGTCAAAAAAACATAATTCCTGGAGTTGGGAAAAGGGTTTTGTAAAAGGGCTCCCTCACCAAACACACCCTGACCACATGGTGTAAAAAAAAATAATGTCTAGAGTTTGGGGGAAAAAAATTCCTAATAAAGATATCCCACCAAGCACACCCCGATACCATGGTGTCAAAATTATAAATGTCTGGGGTGTGGGAAAAGATTTACCCCAAAATCTAACCTCACCCCACACACCCTGATACACAGTGGTGTAAAAGTCATGAATTCTCGAGTGTGGGAAAAAATTCACTCAAAGGTTCCCCCCCTCACACCCTGATACACAGGGGGTTAAAAGTCTGAATGTCCCATGTGGGAAAGATTACTCAAAAGGTTTCCCCCCCCCAACAACCCTGATAAAAGTGGGTTAAAAGTCATGAATGTCTCGAGTGTGGGGGAAAAAATTCACAACAAAAACCGAGCTCACTATACAATTACACCAGTATGTTAAAAAAGCATGAATGTCTAATTTTGGGGAAAAAGGTTTTATACTAGTTCTGCCTCAAAAAAAACCCCCGGACACACAGTGGTGTTTTTAAAAAGTATGAAAGTCTGGAGTGTGCGAAAAAGGGTTTTAACCCAAACTGACCTCAACAAACACCCGGATACACAGTGGTATTAAAAATCAGAATGTCACGAATGTGGGGAAAAATTTTTTTACCCCTCCCCTCTCAACAAACACACCCCGGGCACACAAGGTGTTAAAAAAACATGAATGTCTGGGGTGTGGGAAAAAATTCACTACAAAGTCTAACCTCACTAAACACATCCTGACCACAGTGGTGTTAAGAATTATGAAAGCCTAAATGTGGGAAAAATTTTTTAAAAGTTCTCATCTTAAAGTACACACTTTTAGACACACTGGCTTGCGGGGGTTCAAATGGATATTTTTAGCAAGTGTTTTTAAAACAAAGAGTGATATTGCCACCACATGAAATCCCCTTTTGAAGTGGTGTGTTGTGTGGACAAGTGTGGTTTATTCATGCCTTGGGAGTGTGGCTGTTTTTGGGGAATAGATGGCGGGGTGGGGGAGTGTGTTACTTGTGGTGGGGGGCACCGTGCCCTTTATTCAAAAAATAATGGCCCCAGCAGTTGTTTGGTTGGCAGTGCATGTGTGTTTTCAATAAATATGTTGTTTGGGAAAAACCTTTGTGTATATTTCAGGGGTTTATGTACAGTTTTTTTGGGAACTTCTTAAAATAAGTAATTAAAAAAAAAAAAACTCTCATAACTAAATTTTCACATCCCTTTTATCATTTTTGGGCATCCTTCTGGCACTGATTCTAACAAGGCCCAAACCATCCTGTTTTAATAGGGAAACCAAAAATGTACCGCATCACTACGCGCCAAAAAAATTTTTCGCCACTCATAAAAGAGCGCTTCCATAAGAGAATTCTGGAAAAGCTCTATGCAGCCTATGCTTCTGGGGGGAGAGATCCACATAGGCAGTTGCAACAGGGGGGGGGCCACAACAAAGGGGCGTATCGCCCAAAGACCTCTCTCCGACTACCTGATACATAAAAACCCTTTTAGCTCGGCACGTATAACTCGGGTTTATTAACCGGCAGGCAAAGACTAATTTTTTTTTTTTTTTTTTTTTTTTTTTTTTTTTTAAACACACACACCCACCCACCCCCCCCACCCACACACAACACACACCACACACACACCTATGCCCATAAACAATGTAGGGATGAGCTCCAGGGGGGGAAGATAGGCCCTGGAGGGTCCTCGAGGGGGTGATTGGTTTTCCCTCCCCGTGGGGCGCAGGCAGGATTGTTTAGTGACGCCTGTTATTTGAGGGTCATGCCGCCCCGTGTCCTCCATGCCTCACGTCGAAGGAAGTTAATGGAAGGGGGGTGGGGGTTTTTAGGCCCCTCGACGGTGCAAAAAAAATTTTAAATGGTTTATGGGGCTCATCGGGGTCGAACTCGGGTCTTCGAGAACGCCACTCGGTGACGCTAACCCTTGCTACCGCCTCACCTTAACTGTCTCATGGTTTTCATCGGCTATCGCCCTCACAACCCTCTTCGGGAACATGTAAACAGAAAGTTGGCAAAAAAATTGTTTTTGGATATTGAGTTTAAACTGCATCTCTTCGTTTCAAATCTGCATATCGTCATGCAAAAGTCGTATTTTTGCCCTTTTTGATTTTTTCCTGCAAGCCAGCCTTCAATTTTTTTTCCCCTTCCTGGGGGAGCACCCTTGCGTGTGGACTGCATTTTAAAAATACATACTTATGATGTAACCCCAAACCACTAAAATAGTGGCAAAGTAAGTAAAGGTCGGGAACCACGTGTAGGCGTCAGCTGCTGACCCGTTTTTATGTCGTCAAAGCCCGTCTTGATACGAATTCCTTTTTTGCCGAAATTGAAAAGGTTTGGGTTTTCTGCTTCAAAAACCAACAAGCTTGGTAGGGGCCGAAATAAAAATCAGGCAAAACCTTGCAAACAATATCACAAAGCAGTAAACACACATTTCGCAAGTGTTTTTTTGGGTTGGGGATTCGATCCAAAACGGGGCTTGGACGACAAAAAACGGGTCAGCCTACGCGCGGTACCCGCCTTTTTTTAATTTGCCCCTATTTTTTCGGTTTTGGGGTTTCCATACTACTTTATTCAAGATGTCACCCCATCACGCAAAAGGGGTCTCCAGCGGGGAAGGGGAAAGAAAAATTTAAGAGCCTAGCCCGCGGAAAGGGTGAAAGTGTGCAAGGATGGTCAGGTGCGTCCAGCGGCTATTTGTCTAGTTTGATATAAAAACCAGCACATTTACCCACCCGTTCCTGGGAAGAGTGTAGTTTTTTTGCTTTTACGTACAGTACCCCTGTTTTTTTTTTTTTTTTTTTTTTTTTTTTTTTTTTTTTTTTTTTTCTTCCATATCAGAGGAGGACATGCATAACTCGGCACATTGAATAACTCGACAAGGGCCAAAGCCCCTATCGTGCCCAGTTATAAGGCTTTTACTGTATAACTACTCCTAAATATTGTCGGATTGAGCTGAAATTTGACATGCAAGTATTGTTGTCAAAATCAATGGGGTCTGTGAAACAAACTTTTTGCGTAGAACAAGCCCTTAATGAGTTAATTGGCTGGAACGTGGCTCACTGCCACGTTCCAGCCACAAGAACCAAGCCAAAAGTAAAGGGGCCAGAGGTTGGACGCCTATACTTCATACATGTATAACATGATATACTGTGGGGTCATGCCTTGAGAACTTCCGCGGGTCTTGGGTGAACAGAGAGGCCCTGGTACTAAGATGGCGCCCATAAATCGAGTTGTCACTACTCTATTATTGGCAGCGAGCGAAACGAGCTGCTTCTTACCATAAGACCCGTGGAACCAAGTTTAAGCCAAAAAGTGTATAACTACTCCTAAATATTGTCGGATTGAGCTGAAATTTGACATGCGAGTAGTGCTGTCAAAATCAATGGTGGTCTGTGGAACAAACTTTTTGCGTAATACAAGCCCTTAATGAGTAATTAGCGTAATGAGTGAATTGGCTGGAACGTGGCTCGCTGCCACGTTCCAGCCGCAAGAACAGCCAAAAGCAAAGGGGCCAGAGGCTGGACGCCTAGACTTGATTACAGAGCTGGGCACTAAATACATTGAATGTATTTAAATACTAAATACTAAATACATGGGAGAAATGTATTTAAATACTAAATACTAAATACATGGGAGAAATGTATTTAAATACTAAATACTAAATACATGGGAGAAATGTATTTAAATACTAAATACTAAATACATGGGAGAAATGTATTTAAATACTAAATACTAAATACATGGGAGAAATGTATTTAAATACTAAATACAAATACATTTTACGAATATATTTAAATACTAAATACTAAATACATTTTACGAATATATTTAAATACTAAATACTAAATACATCAATTGTATTCAAATACATTTGTAAATACATTTTAAATACACACAAATTTTAACATGTCCGAAAAAAATGGATTTCCTTAGGATTTTCTTAATTATGGGTTTCTTTAGAAATTTCCTTCTCAGACCTAAATTTCCTTAATATCAGGACATTTCCTTGCCAGTGGAAACCCTGGTTCACTGTAACATCAGGGTTGCCAGATAGTTGGGAGGGTTTATGGCCAAATTTACTGATCAAAAAGTATTAAAAATTTTACATTAAATGTATTTAAATACAATGTATTTAAATACTCATAAAAGTATTTAAATACGTATTTAAATACATGACAACCAATGTATTTATAAATACATTTTAAATACACAAATGTATTTAAATACAAATGTATTTAAATACTGCCCAGCTCTAGACACCAGTGCTCTACTCTACAGTACAGGGGGGAGATGCTGAGAAGTGCCATAGAGGTAAGGCGAAAAGAGCGCTTTACCGGTCTTCAGGTGCTTTTATAATGGCCCGGCTAAGGCACCGGCTCAAGCCCATGTACAGTCGATATTTCAGGCGCTTTTGCCCTGCCATACACCTCCAAAGCCCAAGGTGTGGGCGTGGTCCGAGAATCCTAATAGCCAATCACGCTGCCTGTCTGAGCGCTGCTTAGGCAGCTTCGACCAATCACAAGGCTTGAACACTTCTCCACGGAAACAAGAATTTTTGTCCCTCCCTCCCTCACATCTGCAATAAGGCAAAGCTCGCCCCGCGGCCCGCCGAAAACTGTTTGTCATAAGTATGACATTCATCACAGGTTTTGACCACCTAAACATTTTTGCATTGGGACGTGCCACATACTATGATAAGCGGAAAACTGTGCTGATTCCGAGACTGAGTGAAAATTTAATGCAAGCAACATTGCAGGAATAAGGAGAAATTGAATAAAAAAAGGTGAAAGAAAAAAATGTTTATACACGATATCATTTTGCTCTCATTATCTTATTATAGGTATAGTTTACTGTAATTTTTATACATTCATGATATGCACTAATGTCTCGTGAAGGTGAGGGTATGTTCAGCTGTCCTAAATATCATCTGGTAGTATGATAATACCGTGTATTAGTACAACATTTTAGTGCGGGTCGAGCACCCTCGGTGACACTTGTCTAGTCGCTTCGCCCGCCGCCCGCCCGCCAACCAACCAACATACAACACAACATTTCTTATCACCAGCATATAACACCCTATAGTGCCGCATTTAGTCTTTCACGATCAATTCATACACACCTTGCAACACTATTATACGTAAACACCAATTGTTACGTTGTAGGAACTGAAACAAGGCTGTATTTGCCTTATAAACAGAAGATGAATGTCTGTCAAAGGCCCACAGCAGCTCACTAAGTCAGGGTCTGACCATGCCTTAGTTTTCAGCGCCTTTAGCGGTGCCACTAAGGCAGCATTCTCGACTGAGCATAGCGGTGGGAGGGCGTTTCGCCTTACCACAGGCGCCCTAGTGGATAGGACGCCCTAGCTCGCTCTCAGCATCTGGCCCCAGGGTGAGGAGTTGAGACTAGCACTACACGGTGGGAGTGGAAGCCTGGGCAATGCAGCAGAAAGTGTTCAATAGTCTCAGAGACATTCCTGCACCAGGGGCAGTGGGGGTCAGGGGACTGACGGAGGCTGTGCAGGTGAACGGTGAGTGTTTTGTGCCTAAATATAAACAATATGACAGCTGAGCATGCTGCCACCTGGCGGGAGGCGCGGACACTGACCAAGGGTGACAGGGGATGCTCGGACAGCCGGACAACTTCGTCAATTTACGGACTGAACCAGGCATTTGTCGGGATCTGACATTCCCCGACCTCGGATTTTGTCCGGCAATCGAAATCCGGGAATAGAGTCC
>JACEEZ010022697.1:19912-32412 GCA_016584305.1 Chionoecetes opilio
CTAAGGGCCCAATGCTCTGATCTTACCTGGACGGCAACCATCTACATCACGCACATTACTCGTAACCTGTACCGGACGTTTCCATCCACCCGCATGCTTGCCCAGTCGATGACAAAGAATGGTCCAACTGCGCAAACCCTCCTCGACCTTTTGGAAGAGGATTATGATGCCACCGCAGTTTCTCACTGCTCACCATCCCACCCGGGGCCGCCGAAAGTACCCTACCAACATTGCCAAGTCACCTTCAAAAGGCAAACGCTCCTGATAGCATTTATGTTGGCGGGGAACACTTGCCAGTTAAACCTTACCGCCCTAATCCTCGCAATGCCAGACATGCTGGCGTTTTGGCCACCTGCCAAGCACTGCCGATCCTCTGCCCGCTGCCTTTTTGTGCTCAACTGGCCATGCTCGTTCCTCATTCCTGCTACGTCGCCCACATGTGCTAACTGTGGTCGTTTCCACAACGTCTTCTACAGAGGTTTGTCCTATCTACCCTTCAATCAGAAGTGGCATTCATCAGATTTGAGAAGGCTTAACTCTGAGAGAAGCCCGCCAAGAAGCTCGCCGCCTAGGCTTTCACCTACCCCCGTCTCCCAGCTTATTTCCAATCCCACTCTTCCGAATCCCCCTACTACAACCTCTCCTACCCTCTCTTTCCCTGTTCCTCCTCCTCCTCCCACTCGTCCTTCCTTTGCTCATCCTGCTGCCCCCTTCTTCTCCATAAATAACTCCTTTGCTGTCCTCAATCCTGATACTCCGACCTCTACCCCTTCCTCGATCCCCACACCCCTTCCTCAACGCACCCTCGGCCTCCTCTTGTCAGACAACCTAAACGTCCTCCCCTTCCTCCCCCCTGGACCTCCCACTACCTCTCCCTCCTCCTCAGCTCCTCACACCCCACTTTCTACATCTCCTCCTACTAAGAAACCCTGTGCCTCCCAGGTCTCCCGTCCTAACTCTCCAGCTGAGACCATGGCTATGATCGAAGAGTACGTCGCTCGAGACATGACCCCTCTGCCCTCTTCACCAACCGCCCCATTATCCCCACCTTCTGTCCCAATCCTCACAGTCTCAGCTGAGATACATCCTATTCCCTCCCATCTTCCGCCTACCCCTCTTCCTCCTGACTCCCAACATTCCCCCTCTTCTCTCCTTCTCCATCGTTTTCTCCCACTCCACCCTTTTCCCTTCCCTCTGATCAACCCTATGTCCTCCTCCCCATCTTCTACTTCCTCAGCCCGCCCTACGTCACGTCTGATCTTACCTTACCCCCTCCCCTCCTGGCTATTACACCAGACTCCCTATTGTCTAAACACTCCCCATCTGACCCTCCCTCCCTGACCCTACTGACTGGTCCTTCACCTACTACGTCACGATCCCCCCCACCCGATACCCGGACCCTACTGACTCCTCTACTCCGACCCCCGCCTGACGCCCTGAACATCCTGACCCCTCTACGCGCTACCATTAAAACCTCATTACCCGTTGACCTTACACAATGTCTGTTCTCCAATGGAACATTCGCGGCTTCCGCCTCCCACAGACAAGATTTTGTCTCCTGATTTCCTGCTATGAACCGCAAGTTATTGCCTCCAAGGAAACTTTCCTTACTCAGCCCCCCTGTTGAATTTCCCAATTAACGCTTTATTTCCTCCCACCATTCTATTTCTTCATCCTCAATCCTGTCCACCAGAAAAACGCTTTATCTCCCTGAATGTCAACAACTACTCTCATGTACCCTCTTAAGGGTAATATATCAAACGTTGGATACTATGTTTCCATCTATTTATCTCCTCTACCTATGGACTTTGATGCCTTACACCGCCCTTCTCTCCCCGCCTACAACCCCCCTCGTTGTAGTAGGTGACTTCAACGGCCGCACTCCCTTTGGGGTGACTACACCTAAACACCGTGGCCGTGGCTTCAACGCTTCCTAGCCACCACCCGACTTCATATCCAATATCTATCGCCCCACTCACTTTGATGTGAGGACTCAGTCTTTTTACCTGTCTTGACTCTCTTTGCTCTCCTTCCCTCCGCTTAGACCTGCATGGTCGGTCCTCCCACAATACCTTATAGCGGGACCATTTTCCTATCCTCCTTTCTCTACCTCATACGTCCCTCTTCCTAGCCCTCCACGATGGTGTTCCGCAGGAGGCCGACTGTGCAACTTTTGCCTCCCTTTCTGCCTCCGCTTCATCCTTCCACCTTTTCTTCCACCTCTGATATGCTCACCTACTTTTCCGTTTCTATTCTAAGTGCCGCCTTAAGCTATCCCCCGACCCTCCCGTCCTTGTACTCTAAATGCGGTTCCCTGTGGACTTTGGGATTGTAAAAAAGTCCACCGATCAAAGCGTGCTGCTTGGAAAAAGCTATCGCTGCAAACGCGGTACCCCCGGTCAAATCCCAGCTTTTTAGTTCTTTTAAAAAAGCTCTGCCCCCTTAAGCGGAACCATTAAACTTCAGTAATTAATAGTTGGCGCATCCTCGTCTCCTCCCTCACCCAGAATACCTCCATTTCACAGTTTGGCGCCGAATCCATAACTGTCAGGTAAACACCCGCCCCCTGTCCCCAGTACTGCACGTTCATAAACCAAAATATGCAGAGCCATTCCAAGTAGCAGAGGAATTAGGGGCTCCTTTTTCAGTCTCGTTACCCAGCAAAACATGGGAGATGCGGGCCTGTGTCGGCTTGTGCCGGGTACGTACGGCACCGGCGGCAGGCGACTGGTTTCGGCAAATTCGGATAAGCCCGTGTCCGGCCCTGCAGCGGGAACTGTATATTCGGGCATTATGTTGATAAAAATGCGTACAGGTCCAACACGTCTCTTGAACTCGCGCCCAAGGATAATATATTAAGTGGATGTGGGACAAATGCCGGGCGAAGGACTTAAAGTAGGGTGCAAAGCTCGGATTAAGGATAATTGTTGATTATTAGATGGCTGAATCGTAGCCAGGCAGTCAGCTGTTGGCCACTCGCGCGTTGTCCTCGGTAGCCCAATATTCAAAATATTACCTGCGGAAGTGAACGGCACGCGGCGCTACATTTACTGTCTTTCCACAGGCCTTCAGGCTGAGGATCGACTTCATCTACTCCACAAAGACTTAAAAGGTACGTAGGAAAGGGTGATGGACATCTTAGAGATGATAAAGGCTAAAAATATACAGACAAAGAGTATAAACAAACAAGATCAGGCTAGAGGAACGGAACGGAGCTGCTATTTTGTTGTGTTTTCACAGTTAATTAGTACATGGTAAATTCTAGAGTCCTTTCCCGCCTTATTAGTGCTTTTTTTTTTTCCTTCAGACCTTAAAACAGATCGGTTTCAGATACCTCCAACACGTAATTATAAAGGGGTGAGATGCCACCGTCAACCCCCCTGCCCCCCTAAATGACCCCATCCTCTGGATCCCCAACAATACTATTACTAATTAAACTCAATATAACTACCAAACCTTACCAATAACCTCCTAGCGAGACTTAATTGCAGGAAACTAGAAGTTTACCAGGTTAGGTTAAGGTTATATTGAGGTTAAGGTTAGTAATACATTTTTTTGGAGTCTTATAGGAGGCTATTAGTGAGGTTAGGCTTGGTTATAGTGAGGGTAGGCCTAGGTTATAGTGAGGTTAGAATAGCAATATTACATAAGTATATTTTTGAGAGGGGTCAGGGGAGTCGTTTAGGGGGGGAGGGAGGGTGAAGGGGCAGACTCCCCCACTTTATAATTACGTTGGGTAGGGTATAACAAAGTGATCTGTGAAGGTTGGGAAGGAAAAAACCCCCGCTAATAAGGGCGGGAAAGGACTCTAGAATGTTACCGCTTCAGGGAGGTTAGTAATAAGGCTTGTACCGTGGGAGAAGATGTTTACTTGTGTGATTGGGTTACTGTAATGCAGTGTAAAACATTACAAGGCACGAGTTTAACCGTACTCAAGTTATAGAACTGACAATTTGCAGCATTTATAATTCCCTATACCCGATTCAAATGAGATATAACACATGGGGGTCTGGAGGGCGAAATCCCCCTCCTCCCGCGAGGTATAATAGGGGATAACTAATCAAGTGCCCAGGCTAGGTTAGTTAACTAGTGGGGGTGGGGTCTGGATGGGCGCAGCCCCCCAGTTATGTCAGGAGAATTTGGTCAATAGAGGATTATTGTACTAAACTGCGATTTTACTGGTAATTGTGATGAATGGGTGTCTGATGTAGCCTTGGTACAGCAATACGGACCCTACTATATACTGGGCTGATATTTAGAACATGACTGTGTCTGGATTCACCGGTATTTTTCCCTTTCTACTGTTTCTGTAGGTGAGAACGAGTGTGAAAGTAACGCAATGAAATGTTTGTGCAAAACAATTTTTTCCTTAGAATAGGTTAGTTAAGGGCAAGACTATGTTAGTTAGTTTAAGGGCAAGGCTAAGTAGTTTAATGGTTTGAATAGGTAATTATTTGATACATGTGTGCACAAATGGAGTGTTTTTTCCACTCAAAAACGTCTAAAAAGTGTATTTTTGGAAATGTTGTCACAACTTTAAACTGTCATCTTTCATTTAAAGAAGAAGAACACCCTGCCTCGGTTCTACTGCAGTTTAATAAATTACAAGGCAGTAGTTATAACCGTCTTTCAACTTGTAAATCTCACCATTAGCAGCATACAGTTCTAGATATTTTGGTACTTTCAACCATTAAATTGAGTATGTGGATAAAATTGTTGTATTCTATGTATTCTGATGTGTTAAGAATGATGGTCTTTTTAAAAATTGTCGGAAAGCCTCATTTTTGCATTATCTCCCAATTACTCTTGCTTCAGGGTTAGGCTACGCAACCACTTGTACTGGTTGGTTAGGTGGTAATATTTACACACTCTGTGCCTGATCTCAATTCTAGGTTAAAGATGCATTGCGTATGGATTTTGGTAGAGTGTAAATATTAGTTTATGCGACACCCCGAAAGGGCAGAAATAGGTGTAGGAAAAAAATGATAAATGCTATATGGACAAAGTTAGGATAACTATAAGGATTACTAAATAACATTCTCTCTCAATTTCACAGATTGTACAATGCAAACTAGTTTAAGTAATCATTAAATATTTAGACCGCTTTTCATCCATTTGATTTCACCAAATTCTTTGTATTGTGGTCTATTATATGGTCTTTGTATTGTGGTCAGTGGCGTACCCAGAAAAATGAAGAGGGGGGGGGGGCAATAATATCATATATATAATATATATTATTATATTATATATATAATATATATATATATATATATAGTATATATATATATCTATTATATATATATTAATATATATATATATATATATATAGATATTATATATATATAATATATATATAAGCTATATATATTAATATATATATATATATATATATAATATTTAATTATATAAATATATATATAGGTATATATAATATATATATATTAAAAAATAATATAAAAAATCTTATAATTTAAAAAAAATATATAAAATACAAAAAAATCTTAAAAATTGAAAGAAAAAAAATAATATATATATAAAATAAAAAATAAATAAAAAAAATCACATAATAAAAATCAATAAAAAAATCAACAAATCTCAAATATATAAATAAATTTAAAAAAATTATATATATATTATATATATATATATATAGTATATATATATATTATATATATCTATATATATATATATATATATTATATATATATATATATATATATATATATATATATATATATATAATATATTATATATATAAATATATATATATATAATATATATATATATATATATATAAGATATAGATATATATATATATATATATATATATATATATATATAGATATATATATAAAATTTTAAAAAAAATATGAAAAAACAAAAAAATATAAAAAATAAAAAATAAAATAACAAAAATAAATAATAAAATAAAAAAAGTATGAAAAAACCGAAAAAACAAATCAAACAGAAATCCCCCCCAAAAGAAACACAAATATTTTTTTTTTCTCAAATAAATGTCTAATTTTGTTTATCTAATCATATCATCTATCTATATCATCTATTAGTATATATATATATAATATATATATATATAATATATATATTATATATATATATATATATTAATATATAAAATATATATATATAAATATATACTACTATATATATATATATATATATATATATATATATTATATATATATATTGGTGCTCTCTGAATATATTTATTGGTTATATTTTTTTTTGTAAAGGGGGGGAGGGGGGCCATGGCCGCATGGCCTTCCCCCCTCTTTGGTACGCCAATTGATGTGGTCTATATTGTATTGTAAGGTGTAATTGAGGTGAGTGCAGAGTTGAAAACAATCTCTTTTGTGAAGATTATGGCCGATAGAACAAATAAGATATCTGCAAAGAGTTATGTAAACTTATGACAGGCATGGATCATGAAAATCAATCTTATTTTCTTTTTTTCAGGGGCAACTTGTTATCAAAAGCCTGTTAGATGGTGAAGAAGGGACACCAAACATGTGAGCATGGCACATATGGTATTATCCCAAGATGTGGTATACTTTAATGAAACAGAAGAGGGACCACCAGTGGACTGCTGTTACAGGACCTGTTACACAGTACTGGCCTTGACATCTGAAGAGGTGGGAATTCTATTATTTATTCCGATTTGCTATGGGTTGAGACTTACACCCTCTGGTCGTATATGTGTTATTGGTTTAGGTAAATGATAATTTTCTGATACATTTCGGTAATCTTTTTTCCTTAACCTAACAACCTAATTTCAGAGATTGATGACCTTTCAGGCTAAATTTCCTTCTTCCTTCTGTTTAACGTCAGATTTTCCCATAATTCTTATGAAGTAGACAGTCGATGATACTTTATCCAATTTATTCTCGGCGTTCATATTTAGATCTGCAGCATCTCAAATATTCATGACTTGTCAACATATAGTACATGGTACATGAATAGTGCGTGAGCAGGATGACAGCTCCCAATAAAGAGCCATAAGAGTTTCCCTGTTAAACCTATACGTTATGGGTTAAAATTGACATATCTATACTATATATTATATATATATATATATATATATATATATATATATATTATATATATATATATATATTAATCTGTGCCTATAGAGCCTGTAGGCAGTGGTGGACCCAGGGCTCGGATGGTAGGCTCTGGAAGGTTCACTGAGGGCTCTGATGGTGGGTCCTCGCCCGTGGTGGCGCAGGCAGAATTCATTATAGTGATGGGCCTGTGAGTAGAGGCCTCATGCCGCCCCCTTGTGTCCTCCGATGCACATCGCAGTCGAAGGTAGAGTTGATGGGCAGCATGTGGGTGTTCTTAGGCCACCGACGGTGCAGAAAGGGGTTTGGGTTTCGTTCGGGGATCGAACTCGGGGTCACCGAAAACGCCAGTCGGAAACGCTAAAACCACTCCGCTACCTCCTCCCCATTAATATATATATATATATATATAGATATCATATATTATATATAATATATATATATGATATATATATATATATATATATATAAATATATATTATAATATAATTATATATATATCCTATATATCATTTATTTATCTATTTACTTATTTATGTATTCAGTCATATATTTGTTTATTTATTTAGTTATTTGTCTGTTCATTAATAGAAAAATTTTCCAAACTTTGTCTGGACTTTTTTTTCCAACTTTTGTAACAATACAGTGATTAATTCTTATGAAAATTATAATTGTATAGACACAATTATGTTGTTTAATTTACAGTATTTATCTTGTAGCAGCTGAGGTGTATTAGGGCACACCATTGTGAATTGAATTGCGGACTGCCATGCCAGACTGCCTCAACCACAGGCAAGACTGATATACTGCAGCGAGACTGATGATGGCTTGATTTGAAGTAATTAGTGAGAATTTATGCTTTGTTGCACAATATTGGTCCTTAGCTCATACTATAAGAGTTGAAACACATTCCAATCCTGGCAAACAGGGTATTCCATTCACAAAACCTTGTGTTCATTTAAAAAGTGGGGCGGTGTAGCGCGCCGAACTAGATGCCCTGCCGGATAGCTACCCTTGCCACGACTACGCACACGCTGCAGATGACGTCCACACAGGAAAACATTGGCCCCCGCCTCCAGGACCAGAAAGTATCATCAGATTCGCTTAGTTAAACCTAAATAAGTCTACAAAAACTAACCCAAACCTATCTTAAACCTAACCAAACCTAAATCAATCTAAAACCAAGCCTTAACTTAACTAATCAAACTTAAGTAACCTAAATATACCTTTCTATGATCATATAAAAAATAAATGGTTAAATTTTGGTTAAGCTAAAGTTTGGTTTAGGTCTTGATTTAGGTTTGGTTAAATTTTGGATAGGTTGGAGTTAAGTTTTGTAGACATATATATATTTAGGTTAAATACAGCGAATCCTGACGATAATGTTCTGGTCCAGGAGGCGTGGCCCAGTTTTCCTGTGTGACGTCATCTGCCGTACGTGCGTAGTCGTAGGCAGGGTAGCATCCGGGCGGGGTAGCCTAATCGGCGGGCCTACATTGGCATTAGGAGGTAAAACGATTCAACTGCTTTGTCGGCCTGCTTGTGCACTATGATCAGCAGCTATATGGGCCCCACTTGTGGGCACTATTCAAATGATAAGTCGGCCTGCTTGTGGCAGTATTCAAATGCTAAGTCGCATGTTGTGGCACTATTTGGATGCTAAATCGGCCTGCTTGTGGACGATTCAGTTGCTGTATAGGGCCCTCTTATGGCACTATTTGGATGCTAAATGTCGGGCATGCTTGTTGGCACGATTCAGTTGCTGTTTAGGGGCCCCCCCCTCTTTTAAAATTTTGGCACTATTTGGATGCTAAATAGGCCTGCTTGTGGCAGATTCAGTTGCTGTGTAGGCCCCTCTATTGCACTATTTGGATGCTAAATCAGCCTGCTGTGCACGATTCAGCTTTGCTGTGTAGGCCCTCTTATGCACTATTTGGATGCTAAATCGGCCTGCTTGTGGCACGATACAGTGCTGTGTTGGCCCGCTTGTAGGCACGATTTAGATGCTATGTCGGCCCGTTTGTGGCCTCAGTAGTGGCAACTAGGTTTGGTTACGGATGCCGACCCACAGATCTGACACAGAAACGTAACGTAACCGACACAGGCCCGGGGTGCAAAACATGAACGCAAAAAGTTGTCGGTCCGAAGCCAGGCCGAAAAACTTCATTACGGTTTGCCGACTCAATGCCAATATGTCGTTGTGATTTACTGACACGATTTGATGCCGGCCCGTAATGACAATGTTTGCTGGTAGTAGGGGGTCCACCTCTCTCCTCAGTTCACTAGAATCAAAGCTGCCAGGGAAACGCATTTCCTGTCACCTCTCTCTATCCTCTCCTGAATACTACAATGCCCCTTCTCTTCTCTGAACTAGCCTCCGCTCTATCATTCTTGCCGACACATGTGAAGGCCCTGACGGGATTCACTACCAAATGCTCAAACACCTCCTCCTGTTCTCTCTCTTTTACTAGCCTCTTTAACCGGTTTGGTCCTGGAGACTTTCCCCCCCATGGCGCGAAGCCCTTGTCCTCCCGTTCCTCAAACACAATAAATCCGGTACCCTTTCCCAAGATTACGCCCCATGCCCTTACTAGTGGCCTATGCAAGTTACTGGAAGCATGTCAATCCCGTCTTATGTGGTTCCTGGAATCCAAACGCTTCTCGCTCTCCAGTTTGGCTACCGACATGGCCTGAAGCACAGCTGCCCTTAGCCCAACTGGAAACATTACATATACCACAGCCTCTTGCCCGTCACGAATCAGTCCCTTGCTGTTTCTGTATAGATTTAGAGAAAGCATATATGATACCGCCTGGGCGAATTAATCACATAAAGTATACCACCGCACAGACACCAAACAGTTACCAACCACTTTATGTCATAGCTGTAAAACAGGGGGGTCTTTCTCAAGTCTTCTTTACTATATGAACAGCTCCTTTATCTATGTGAAGGCTCAGGCTCAAGCCCAAGGAAGTGTCTCAACAGGCACCTTCCGTTGGTTCACGCACAGAATGATCACAGGAAATAGGACTCGGATACTCCAACACCGTGTACCAAAACCTATAGAGAGTGTGTCGTCATCCCTTTAGGGGATGACCTACAGCACATCTGACAGACACGCAACGTTTCACGGAGGCAATGTATAACCCCCACGGAATATGCAATTTCCGCTGCATTTTCCTGGCTACTGATCATGGCTTTTCGTTTCTACTCCCACAAAATCCTTGTCATCCTTTTCTCTCGCATCTGGTACCACACCCACCTCCACTTTCTCTATATGACATACCTCTCAAATATTGTCCTCTGGAAAATTCCTGGCTCATTTTCGACTCTCGCCGTACTGGCAAGGCACATATCACAATCTCTAAAGGTAAATCGCCCTCGTCGCTCCGCCTCCTACAAACTATCTCATACTGTGGGTCTTGGAGGTGCTGACAGCAAGACCCTGCTCCATTCCACAAGTCCTGGTCCTCTTACCACTCTTGACTATGGATGTCATATTTATTCCTATGCCTTTCTTGCCCCCTCCTCAACCCCGACTGGACCCAGTGAATATATAACAACCACCTAGGACCCATGTTCGATGGAATGCCTAGCCTGCACCTTCGACATACCTTACACACCCGTTCGAGACGCAGCTCTGATTAGCTAGAGTCGCGGCATCTCTACGATCCCTACTATCACCAGCACCGTGACCGAGCTCAACACCTCGTAGATATCACTGTCACGGATGCTACTATGAAACTACCCGACAACTTCATTCACACATTTCCTATCTTCTATAACGGATTGTTGCATGAGCCCACAAACTCAGTCCTCACACACACAGTGATATGTCAAACTCCTAACACCTCGTGT
The DNA here is from genome assembly GCA_016584305.1 of Chionoecetes opilio. Lineage (NCBI taxonomy): Eukaryota > Metazoa > Arthropoda > Malacostraca > Decapoda > Majidae > Chionoecetes > Chionoecetes opilio. Next base: position 30,848 of record JACEEZ010022697.1, read on the forward strand.
TGTCACACCGCACGCTGCCCAATGAGTTCAGCATGAAGACACAACCCTTTCGCTACACCCAAGTCCATCAATGTTCCTATCGTAATGCTTCTACCTTTCTACGTTCATTCCTTCCCCCATGGTTATACCTTCCCCCCATATCGCTTCTTCTTGTCCCCACTACCTCTCCCAGGTCTACCATTCCTACCCAGGGTCCTACGCTATCACTTTCTTGAACACTTCCACTCATGCCTCTAGCACCCCAAGTCTACACCGACGGGTTCTAAATCCACTCTGGTTTCTGGCTTGCTGTCCTCTTCCCCTCTCTTCACTATCAATACACAACTCACACTACAGAATCACTGTTCATGAAAACAGAATTGTACGCAATCCTCTTCGCCTTGAAAACGCATACTGTTCTACCCATCCTGTTCCTTCTACTATCTTCACTGATGTCCACACACGCAACAATACACCCATTACTTTATACAATCTCTTCGCCCACTTCCCCCTCTTGTTCGGAGATCCAGATTGGTTATTCCGGCCTATCCCTACGCCACACAACAAATTTGCTTTCTGCTGGGTACCGAGTCACGTGGGTGATCTCGGGCAACGAAACGCGTTGATTCTTTGGTGCGCTCGGGCCATATGTCCCAATCCCCGTTTCTCAAACTTGCAAGCCTCGACTACTACCCTTTCTTTAAATCCTTTCATATTCGACCGCTGGCAATCCTCCTGGACACACTTTCTCTGCCAATAAACTTCGCCTGATCAAACTCTTATCTCTGCATAGGTCAAATCCTTACCACTCTAATAGACGTTGGGAGACTGACTCTCGCACGCTTACGCATAGGCCATACCAACCTCACACCACTCATATCTATTGGGTCACGCTCCTCCCCCCTCGGCACACCTGTCAAGGTTTCCTCTCACTGTCCAACATGTACCTAATAAATTATCCTGCCCCCATCTTACTCCTGGCCCGTTCCAGTTCAATTCCCTCATTATTTTGTCCTCCCTTTCCGACCTCAGTCTTGCGGAACATTCTCCCGGAAATCCCCCTCCTTATCCCTGAAAAATGTAACCTCCAGTCCTCCAACAAAATCCAATCTACATCTGATTCTAAAACCCAGCCTGCTGTAAACATTCCTTTCTTCCCTTCCCTCATCGTTTCACATTATTCTTTAACCCTGACCCTTGATATGCTTTGCATAGACCTCTGATGGCTGGCACATTCACCTTTTTAGGCATTAAATCAATCAATCCTGCCTTAGTTCTCGGCTGGGAGGTATGGTAGGGTGTTAGATTCAGGTTATTTAATTGAGGTCAGGATAGTATCTATTTTTGGGTGGGTCATTAGGACTTTAGTGGGGTGAGGGGAGGTTAAAGGGGGTAATCCCCCACTTTATAATTACGTTTTTTTAGAGGTATCTGAAGGGATTTGGTGGTTGGAGAAAAAAAAAACACTAATAAGGGCGGGAGAGGCTTAAACTTTTGACAGTTTTTAGCCAGCAGCGAATAATTATATATGAATGAATGATTAAAGTGCCACTTACACCCAATTAGTAAAATTTCGGTAGTGGGCT
>JACEEZ010022697.1:37412-39912 GCA_016584305.1 Chionoecetes opilio
GCAGTCTCCCAACGTCTATTAGAGGGTAAGGATTTGGACCATGGAAGAGATAGAGAGTTTGATTCAGGGCGAAGTTTATTGGCAGAGAAAGTGCCAGGAGGCATTGCCAAGCGGGTTGAATAGGAAAGATTTAAAGAAGGGTAGTAGTTCGGAGGCTGGCAAAGTTTGAGAAACGGGCGGGCATTGGGACATAGTGGCAGAAGCGCACCAAAGAATCAACGCGTTCTTGCCCGCGATACCCACGTTTGACTCGGTACCCAGCAGAAGGCAAATGGTTGTGTGGCGTATGGATAGGCCGTGAAAAAACCAGCTCTTGATCTCCCGAACAAGAGGGGGAAGTGAGCGAAGAGATTGTATAAGAGAAAGGGAATTGCGGGGAATCAGTGAAATAGGGAAGGAAACAGGATGGGTAGAAAAGTATGCGTTTTCAAGGCGAAGAGGATGTGCGGACACAATTCTGTTGTAGAACAAGGGATGCTGTAGGTAGTTGGTTTGATAGTGAAGGCTGACAGAGAGGGGAAGAGGACAGCAAAGCCAGAACCAGAGTGGGATTTAGAACCGCGGTGTAGACGGGGTGCTAGAGGAATGAGTGGAAAGGTGTTCAAGCAAGTTGAGCACGCGTAGGACAATGGGAAGGAAAATGGTTTAGACCTGGAGGGTAGTGGGGACCAGAAGAAGAACACGATATGGGGGGGAAGGTATAACCCAATGGGGGGAAGGATATGAACGTATAGAAAGGGGAGAAGATTAAGCGTAGGAAAGGAGGGAGTGTGAAAGAAGGGTTGCGCATTGCGAAACAGGGAAGGCGGTGGCCACACGGGAGGGAGGAGGTGATCACTGTGAGGAGAGATGGGAGACTGCAATCTTAGAAGTAGGAAAGTTGATGAAGCGAGCATAGCAACGAAGTGAGTAGGAGGGCTCGACGGCGAGAGAGGGACGGGATGGCCCGGACTCAGCATAGAGGATCCTCAACGGGGGAGGAGCGAAAGGCAGCTAAGAGCCAGGACGGAGGCCTAGGTGGTGAAACAGGGGTCCAGTAGGTTGAGGAGGGAGGCAGAGGCAGAGGAATCAATATGACATCCATAGTCAAGAGTGGAGAGGACCAGGACAGTTTGGAGATGGAGGAGGGTGTGCTGTCAGCACCCCAAGACACATATGAGATAGTTTGTAGGAGGCGGAGGCGACGAAGGGCATTTACCTTTTAGAGATGGATATGTGTGACCTTTCAGGTTAGGCGAAGAGTCGAAAAGTGAGGCCAAAGGAATTTTCCAGAGGAGCAATATTGAGATGGTATGTCCTATAGAGAAAGTGGTATAGGTGGGTGTGGTACACGAGAGCGAGAGAAAAGGATGGACAAGGATTTTGTGGGAGAGAAACGAAAGCCATGATCAGTAGCCCAGGAAAATGCAGCGGAAATTGCATTATTGGAGGAGACTGCGGAGGGGTGCCGGGGAGGCCCGGAAGCGTAGATGGCTAGGTAATCCACGTAAAGGTGAAGGACCGGACGCCAGGTGGTAAGGTGGAGACGAGCCATTTCCTGCCAATGAAGAACAAGGGAAAGTGCTGAGGACACTTCCTGTGGCGGACACTTCATATTGTGGGAGGACGAAGAAGTGGAGAGAACATTATTTTGACTCGAAGGAGCGATCAATAGAAAGGAATGAGAAAGACCCCCATGTTACAGCTATGCCGAAGTGGTTTTAGCTGGTTGGAGGATATGAGTCGCCAGGGCGGTATCATAAGCTTTCTCTAAATCAAAGAAAAACGCAAGGACTGATTCGTGACGGGCAAGGCTGTGGTAATGTATGTTTCCAGGTGGGCTAAGGGGTCAGCTGTGCTTCGGCCATGTCGGTAGCCAAACGAGAAAGGGAGAGAAGGCTTTTGGATTCAGGACACCACATCAGACGGGGATTGATCATGCGTTTCCAGTAACTTGCATAAGGCAACTAGGTAGGGCACTGGGGGCGGTAATCTTCTCTGGTAAGGGTTACCGGATTTATTGTGTTTGAGGAACGGGAGGGACAAGGGCTTCGGCGCCATGGGGGGAAAGCTCCAATGGGACCAAACCCGGGTTAAAGAAGGGCTAGTAAAAAGAGGAGGAAAACAGGAGGGGAAGGTGTTTGGATCATTTGGTAGTGAATCCGGTCAGGGCCTTCACATGTGTCGGGCAAGAATGAAGAGCGGAGCTAGTTCAGAAAGAAGAGGAAAGGGCATTGTAGTATTCAGGAGAGGATAGAGGAAGTGACAGGGAATGCGTTCCCTGGCAGCTTTGATTCTAGTGTGAAGAGGAGAGAGTGGGACCCGCTACTTTACCCAGCACAAACATTGTCATACGGGCCGGCATCAAATCAGTGTCAGTAAATCACAAACGACATATTGGCATTGAGTCGGAAAACACGTAATGAAGTTATCGGCCTGGGCTGCGGACCGGAACAACTTGTGCGTTCATGTTTGCACCACGGGGGCCGTGCGGTTACGGTACGGTTTGAGTGTGTCAGAT
>JACEEZ010022697.1:47412-51157 GCA_016584305.1 Chionoecetes opilio
AGATGGAAACAATAGTAAATCCAACGTTGGATATATACCAATAGGGTACATGGGAGATAGTGTTGACATTCAGGAGATAGAAGCCGTTTTCTGGTGGACAAGGATTGAGAGGAAGAAAATAGAAGAGTGGGAGGAAATAAAGCGGTAATTGGGAATTGCAACAGTTGGGGGGCTGGTAAGGAAAGTTTCTTTGGAGGCAGATAACTTGCGGTCATGCAGGAAAATCAGGAGACAAAATCTTGTCTGTGGAGAAGCGGAAGCCGCGGAATGTTCCATTGGAGAACAGAAATTGGAGAGGTCAACGGGTAATGAGGGTTGTAATGTAGCGGCCGTAGAGGGGTAGGACGGTTCAGGGGCGTCAGGCGGGGGGTCGGGAGTAGAGGAGTCAGTAGGGTCCGGGGTATGGGTGGGGATCGGACGTGTAGTGAGGACAGGTCAGTAGGGTCAGGGAGCGTGAGGGGTCATGGGATGGGGATTGTTGAGACAATAGGGAGTCTAGTGTTAGCCAGGAGGGAGGGGTAAGGTAAGTCAGCGCGTGACAGTAGGGCGGCAGAGGAAGTAGAAGAGGGGATGGAGGACATAGGGTGATCTAGAGGGAAGGGAGGAGAAGGGTGGAGTGGGGAGAAAGGGAGAAGGAGGAGAAAAGGAGGGGGAATGTTGGGAGTCAGGAGGAAGAGGGGTCAGGCGGAAGATGGTAGGGAATAGGATGTATCTCAGCTGAGACTGTGAGGGATTGGGACAGAAGGTGGGGATAATGGGGCGGTGGTGAAGAGGGCAGAGGGGTCATGTTTCGAGCGACGTACTCTTCGATCATAGCCATGGTCTCAGACTGGAGAGTTAGGACAGAGACCTGGGATGCACAGGGGGTCTAGTTAGGAGGAGATTGTAGAAAGTGGGTGAGGAGCTGAGGAGGAGAGAGGGTAGTGGAGGTCCAGTGGGTGAGGAAGGGAGAGGACGTTTAGGCGGTCTGACAAGAGCAGGCCGAGGGGTGCGTTGAGGAAGGGGTGGTCAAGTGGGGATCGAGAAGGGGTAGAGGGTCGGACACATCAGGATTGAGGACGGCAAAGGGGGTTATTTAAGCGAGAGGAAGGAAGGGGGCAGCAAGTGAGCAAAGGAAGACGAGTGGGAGGAGGAGGAACAAGGAAAAGAGGGGTAGGAGAGGTTGTAGTCGGGGGATTCGGAATGAGTGGATTGGAAAATTAAAGCTGGGAGACGGTAGTAGGCGAAAAAGCCTAGGCCCCCCCCCCCCCCCCCCCCTGCGAGCTTCTTTGCGGGCTTCCTCAGAGTTAAGCTCTTCTCAAATCTGATGGATGCAACTTCTGATTCGAAGTGGTTAGATAGGACAATTTAACCTCTGTAGAAGATGTTGTGGAAACGACCACAGTAGCACATGTGGGCGGACGTAGCAGGACATAAGGAAACGAGGCATGGCCAGGTTGAGCCAAAAAGCGGGCAGAGGATCGGCAGTGCTTGGCAGGGTGGCCAAAACGCCAGCATGTCTGGAATTGGCGAGGATTAGGGCGGTAAGGTTTAACTGGCAAGTGTTCCCCGCCAACATAAATGCTATCATGGAGCGTTTGACGTGTGAAATGTGACTTTGCAATGTTGGTAGGGTTACTTTCGGCTGGCCCCGGGGTGGGAGGTTGTAAGGCAGTCAAACTGCAACGGGCATCATAATCCGCTTCCAAAAAGGTCGAGGAGGGGGTTTGCGAGTTGAACATTCTTTTGTCATCGACTGGGCAAGAGCATTGCGAGACCGCGGGTGGATGGAAACAGTTCCGGTACAGGTCGTTAAGATTAATGTCGGGCGTGATTGTATGAATGGTTGCAAGTTCCAGGTCTTTAAGATCGAGCATTGCAGGAGCGTTCTTCAGTGTCAACTATCACCAGCGGGACCTGATCGGCGCGGGTTACGGAATGTACACCTTGCCGAATTTCATTGGAGACATTTCTGGAAAACTCAGAAACTTCCTGAGCTTTACAAGCAGTAATGAGCGAGCCTGGATATTACTACCTTCCTAATAACAGTCCCGAACCAGTCATGGGCAGAGTGTGCCAAAAATCTCTGCTGTAGCGCTAGTCACTGTTTCCTCCCAACATAGCTACATGTTTCTGGTTATGTTTGAGATTTATTCTCATTATTTCACGTGTAGGAGCGGACCAAATAAGCATGTCAGTGACAGTTTCACTGTTACCTCCCAGCATAAGCTTTACACAGCGTGGTTGTGTGTGCATTATCTCATTTAATTCACCTTTTTTTTTTTTTTTTTTTTTTTATATATTTTTCCACTCCTGGGAAAATACCCTATAACGGACAATCAGCCTTAACGGACCACTCATATAACGGACTAAAGCGGGAGAGGAGTGGTCCGTTAAGGCCGATTGTCCGTTATAGGGTATTTTCCCAGGAGTGAAATATATATATATATATATATATATATACAACCCTCGTTTTCCCGGACCTCTATTTCCCGGATTTCGGATTTGCCGGACAAAATCCGAGGTCCGGGGATATGTCAGAGTCCGCGACAAATGCCTGGTTCAGTCCGTAAATTGACGAAGTTGCCCGGCTGTCGAGCATCCCCTGTCACCCTTGGTCAGTGTCCGCGCCTCCCGCCAGGTGGCAGCATGCTCAGCGGTCATATTGTTTATATTTAGGCACAAAACACTCACCGTTCACCTGCACAGCCTCCGTCAGTCCCCTGACCCCCACTGCCCCTGGTGCAGGAATGTCTCTGAGACTATTGAACACTTTCTGCTGCATTGCCCACGCTTCCACTCCCACCGTGTAGTGCTAGTCTCAACTCCTCACCCTGGGGCCAGATGCTGAGAGCGAGCTAGGGCGTCCTATCCACTAGGGCGCCTGTGGTAAGGCGAAACGCCCTCCCACCGCAATGCTCAGTCGAGATTGCTGCCTTAGTGGCACCGCTAAAGGCGCTGAAAACTAAGGCATGGTCAGACCCTGACTTAGTGAGCTGCTGTGGGCCTTTGACAGACATTCATCTTCTGTTTATAAAGCAAATACAGCCTTGTTTCAGTTCCTACAACGTAACAATTGGTGTTTACGTATAATAGTGTTGCAAGGTGTGTATGACTTGATCGTGCAAGACTAATGCGGCACTATAGGGTGTTATATGCTGGTGATAAGAAATGTTGTGTTGTATGTTGGTTGGTTGGCGGGCGGGCGGCGGGCGAAGCGACTAGACAAGTGTCACCGAGGGTGCTCGGCCCGCACTAAAATGTTGTACTAATACACGGTATTATCATACTACCTGATGACATTTAGGACAGCTGAACATACCCTCACCTTCACGAGACATTAGTGCATATCATGAATGTATAAAAATGACAGTAAACTATACCTATAATAAGATAATGAGAGCAAAATGATATCGTGTATAAAAAAAAAATTCTTTCACCTTTTTTTATTCAATTTCTCCTTATTCCTGCAATGTTGCTTGCATTAAATTTTCACTCAGTCTCGGAATCAGCACAGTTTTCCGCTTATCATGGTATGTGGCACGTCCCAATGCAAAAATGTTTAGGTGGTCAAAACCTGTGATGAATGTCATACTTATGACAAACAGTTTTCGGCGGGCCGCGGGGCGAGCTTTGCCTTATTGCAGATGTGAGGGAGGGAGGGACAAAAATTCTTGTTTCCGTGGAGAAGTGTTCAAGCCTTGTGATTGGTCGAAGCTGCCTAAGCAGCGCTCAGACAGGCAGCGTGAATTGGCATTAGGACCCC
>JACEEZ010022697.1:57677-75177 GCA_016584305.1 Chionoecetes opilio
CTTTTCTGGAATTTTTGTAAATTTGTGTGTATTAAAATGTATTTACAATGTATTTGAATACAATTGATGTATTTAGTATTTAGTATTTAAATATGTTCGTAAATGTATTTAGTATTTAGTTTTAATATATTCGTAAAATGTATTAGATTTAGTATTTAAATACATTTCTCCCATGTATTTAGTATTTAGTATTTAAATCATTTCTCCCATGTATTTAGTATTTAGTATTTAAATACATTTCTCCCATGATTTAGTATTTAGTATTTAAATACATTTCTCCCATGTATTTAGTATTTAGTATTTAAATACTTTTCTCCATGTATTTGTATTTAGTATTTAAATACATTCAATGTATTTAGTGCCCAGCTCTGTAATCAAGTCTAGGCGTCCAGCCTCTGGCCCCTTTGCTTTTGGCTCAGTTCTTGCGGCTGGAACGTGGCAGCGAGCCACTTTCCAGCCAATTAAATCATTACGCTAATTACTCATTAAGGGCTTGTATTACGCAAAAAGTTTGTTCCACAGACCACCATTGATTTTGACAGCACTACTCGCATGTCAATTTCAGCTCAATCCGACAATATTTAGGAGTAGTTATAACTTTTTGGCTTAAACTTGGTTCCACGGGTCTTATGGTAAGAAGCAGCTTGCTTCGCTCGCTGCCAATAATAGAGTAGTGACAACTCGATTTATGGGCGCCATCTTAGTACCAGGGCCTCTCTGTTCACCCAAGACCCGCGGAAGTTCTCAAGGCAGGACCCCACAGTATATCATGTTATACATGTATGAAGTATAGGCGTCCAACCTCTGGCCCCTTTACTTTTGGCTTGATTCTTGTGGCTGGAACGTGGCAGCGAGCCACGTTCCAGCCAATTAACTCATTAGGGGCTTGTTCTACGCAAAAAGTTTGTTGCACAGACCCCATTGATTTTGACAGCAATACTTGCATGTCAAATTTCAGCTCAATCCGACAATATTTAGGAGTAGTTATACAGTAAAAGCCTTATAACTGGGCACGATAGGGGCTCTGGCCCTTGCCGAGTTATTCAATGTGCCGAGTTATGCATCTCCTCCTCTGATATGGAAAAAAAAAAAAAAAAAAAAAAAAAAAAAAAAAAAAAAAAAAAACAGTACTGTACTGTAAAAGCATAAAAACTACACTCCTACCAGTGAACAGGTAGGTAGAATGTGCTGGATTTTATATCAAACTCAGCACAAATAGCACGCATGGACGCACCTGCATCCATCCTTGCCAGCACTTTCACCCTTTCCTGCAGGCTCAGGCTCTTCAATTTCATTCCCTTCCTGCTGGAGACACCCTTGCGTGATGGAGCTGACATCTTGATATACAGTACTGTATGATGTAATCCCAAAACACGTAAAATAGGTGGCAAATTAAAGAAAAGGTCGGGTACCAGCGCGTAGGCTGAGCCGTGTTTTTGTCGTCCAAGCACCGTCTTGGATTACGAATCCCAATCCAATAACACTTGCTGAAATGTGTGTTATACTGCTTTGTGATATTGTTTGCAAGGTTTTGCACCGATTATTATTTCGGCCCCTACCAAGCTTGTTGTGTTTTTGAAGCAGAAACCAATCCTTTTTCAATTTCGACAAAAAACGGAATTCGTATCCAAGACGGTGCTTTGACGACATAAACACGGCTCAGCAGCTGACAGCCTACACGCTGGTTCCCGACCTTTGCTTTACTTTGCCACCTATTTTACGTGGTTTGGGATTACATCATACAGTACTGTATCTCAAGATGTCAGCTCCATCACGCAAGGGTGTCTCCAGCAGGAAGGGAATGAAATTGAAGAGCCTGAGCCTGCAGGAAAAGATCAAAAGGACAAAAATACAACTTTATGCGACTGAGGATATGCCGAGTGTAAGCGGAGAGATGCAGTTATAACATCAATATGCCGAGATACATTATGGTTTGATGACTTTCGGTTTGCATGTTCGCACAAGAGGTTGTGGCGCATGATTGCGAGTTGAAACCAGGAGATGCAATTTAGGTGAGGCGGTAGCGAGGTGGTTGCGTCACGGTGGCGTCTCGAGACCCGAATCGCTCCCAGTGATACCCTAATCTCACTTGAAAGATCTTTTCTTTCTGCAGAGCTTCGAGGGGCCTAGAACACCCACATGCCCTGTCCATTAACTCCGCCTTCGAACTGTGAATGCATGGGAGGACACAGGGGGCTACGGGGCTGAGCCTATCATCACAGGCGTCAGTCCAGGCCGGTTAAGGGGGGCTACCGGGGCTCTAGTCCGGTCTCCCGACCAAATGGGCAACCACCATATGTATATTGCTTAAGCAGTAATTTAAAACATTGGCAGTACAAAACCAAACTATTTGCCTGGATCTGTTTCATCCTTTATCTCCTGAAACCAGTCTAATGCATTCACTTTCTTTGCCAAACTAGGCTCAAAATACCCACAAAGTGCTTAATTTTCGTGGATATAGGCCCCCACAAAAGAGGTTGACCCCGGGCCCACCGCTCTTGCGATCCGCCCTGGCGCTATACCTCCTTCCTTCGCCACCACGGTCGAGGGCCAACCACTACAGCCCCGAGTGAGCCTGCCATGTGCCTAGCGATGCCCGCGCGTGTGAGATGTAGCTCAACTGCCTAACGAGCTACGCGCTATAATTGCATAGGTATATATAGCAAAGAAAAGAAAAGAAAAGACCTACACACACACAAAAACAAGAAAAAAAACAACAACTTTGCTCTGCATGCCGAGTTATATCAATTCCGATTTATCGTGCCGAGTTAAAGCTTTTACTGTACACTTTTTGGCTTAATACTTGGTTCACGGGTTCTTATGTAGAAGCAGCTCGCCTCGACCGCTGCCAATAAGTTTATCTTTGGAATGTTTTGTTCTTAGAGTTCACAGATAAAACACAGTAAAACACATTAATAAAGTCATATGAAGACTGAAGAATATGCATGAACTTACAATTCACTAAACCGTCGTCATGTAAGCTTTTTGTGGACACTTATAAATGGAAGATATAGAGAACAGACATATATACATGAACTGTCCATTATCTATATGTAGTTTCTGATACTACGTAGTACCATGCAACCGGTAGCTTAACGAAAACAAATACGTGGCGTTCCGCTAAGTGTGGTCTCGCCTCTCGCGCTCGTGTGGTCGCCTTGGCTCTCTCTCTCCGTCGCTCTCTCGGGTACTCGCTCTCTCTCTCTCTCTCTCGCTCTCCTCGCGTGTGCTGTGCTCTCTCGCTCGCTCTGTGAAGAGAGAGAGAATATGAGTTACCAAATCGTGTTTTCTAATATTTAATATTAATATTTATAGATTAGTACATAATATATATATAGTTAATAGATATGTATTACATAGAAACTTCAGTGAGGTCTCATAATTTCCCTCATGATTATTATCTCATATAACTCATTATATATACTCACTCATAATGCCTTTATTTCATGTGTTGACTTGTTTTTATGTGATAATCTTATCGAAAAACTTCCGAAGATAACCTCATCCTTTATACATTATACATGATATACTCGCGGGGTCTGCCTTAAACTTCCCCGGTCTATAGTGTGAACAGAGGGCCCTGGTACTAAGATGGCGCCCCATAAATAGAGTGTCACTACGCTATTATTCAGGTATTGGCTAGCCCTGTGTGGGCGTGCAATCCACCTCCGCCGTGCGGCAGGAGTCACCATCGCTTGGCCCTTCCCTTGCAGCAATTTGACTATCAAGTGGATCATATAGATGATCTGTTATCCGTATGTATAGTGATATACTGTTATCTTCGAACAGTTTGTTCTACATATTATTAATAAAAAACAGTACAATACGCTAGAAATGCATACGAGCTCGAGAAATATGCATACTTATTATTCACTTCACTCTTTCGCCATTTAAAACTTTGCGAGTCAACATTTACCATTAAGCATATCAATAGAACGCATTTTTTACTTTTTCCACTTGGATGCGTTTTTGAGTTTTCTGTAAATGAATTATGCGGTGCGCGCAAAGTGTTGTATGAAATAATAACATCATCACTCAGGTAATTTTCCCGATTGTATGCTATTTTATTTATTACGCTCCATTTATGCATGGTGTTTTATAATTTATCAGAAAACTCATATATCAATGGAAAACTAATAAATGCGCTTCCTATTGATATGTTTCATGGTAAATTGTTCTCGCACAGTTTTTAAATGGCGAAGAGTTGTAAGTATATATTTCTTTGTATATATGCAGCCGGGTGTGCCAGAGCAGGCTTTCTGACCCCTTCAGCTAGGGCGCGCACTGTCGGCGGATAACAGAATGCATTGGTAGGGACCGCGAGTTTAGGTAGGCTGTGTTACATATTATCCCTTTTGGTTGTATGTCACAATGTACGGAGTGCGTGTCTAAAACGTTGTGGGTTCAAGTCCTCACCAAGATCAATATATAATAAATGGGAATAAATTATTCCCCCCTAGTGATTGTTACTGTCAGTGCGGTCCTGTGAGGATTCTTCTGGCGGGATTCATAAGGACTATTGTGGCCCAGGGCAGTGTTATTGCTCTTTATTGATTGATTGTTTATGCCTAAGAGGTGATATGTGCCGACTTCAGAGGTCATATGGCGCTATGGCAAGCATATAAAGGTCAGGTTAAAGAATATAGTGAAACGTTAAGGGAAGGAAGACGGAATGTTACAGCAGGATTGCTTCAATCGGTATTAGATGTGGATTTGTTGGAGGTGAAGGAGGTTTCATTTTTCCAGGGAGAAGAGGTGGATTGTCCGCAGACAGGGAGTCTAGCGCTACGAGTGCTTTCCCTCTATGGGAAGTATTACATAGTTACCTGTCCCCAGCCTCCATGACATTCCCTTCCCATTCTAGGCATGAGTGCTGCAGCTCCCCCTTCGGTTATCCCCGTTAGAATACATCCGACCCACAGAATGACAATGCAGTTGAAGAGTGTTCAGGAAGTGGTTGTCACAGGACTTTCGGTGGCACACCCTCAAGCATACAGCGAGACTTAAAATGGGGCATTTTGAGAAGTAATGGGAGATAGAATAGAAAAAGAATTAGATAGAGAAGGTTAGGGAGGGGAGAGGAATCGACACTGACCATAATGTGTATTTTGTGCCTATCTATGGTGACGGATCCTCCCAGCAACAAAAGGGAAGACGCAGATAGGAGCAAGTCATACCCTGCTATATGAGTAGCACGTACTAAAAGAATTGGACTAAAACTTTGCTACAGAAAAAGCCGTTTTGTTGATGATTATCAAGCTGTCAACTTATACTAGACAGATGTATCATGCCTAGGGAAGTGCAGCAGATGTATAATGTAATTGTATGTGCAGCCCTTACCACGTGTATTCTACCAGCAGCCTCGTGTAGCTTCCTTATGGTCTTACTTTGTGGTTTTGTGCATCAGTAACCCTAACTACAACACAGTGGCCTGTGGTATGGTCAAGATTTATAAACTCTCATATACAATAGGGATAAACAAACCTTGACGTGTTACTGCGCGTCGGAGATTTTGACAAACTATGTCTATTTTTCCACCCTGTTCTCACACTGTGAAAACTCTGGTAAGCAACACGTAAATTATAATAATAAACAGCAGGAGTCTCAGTGAATGGTATAGTATATGCCAACATGAATGGATAATATTGAAAAAATTGTAAACAAAAAAACACGCAATTAATACTACAAGAGAGTTGAGTGGTTTTGTGAGGACAAGGAAGCATGTGTTGTGTTTGGCAGGGCACAACCAGCCAGGGCTGTTGCATGAACTAATGGGTGATGGAAAGATATACTGTGTGGAGAAGAGCGCCAAGCCATCCATCAGCAAGGAGGATAAATTCCAGATTGGCGCTCAAGTAGTTTCACAGTATGACAGTTGCAATGGAGAAGACGGACAGCACTATTAACATGGCCTGGAACAAGTCAAGACGAGCAGAGATATCGCCCAGGAAGTGGTTTTCCCCAAACCGCAGGTCATGGACAGGGGATGCACCGTCAAGACATGTTAAACCATACTCAACTAGGTGCATTGTAAGGAGACTTATTGTAGCCAGTGACAGACAATTAGATTTGATGGTGATTTTGTTTATAAGTAAGATGGTTTCCTGAAGCTAGAGTCCTCCCTGGGCAACACTAGCTATCTGGGTGGGTGGAGCCTTTGGATCGGAATGACCAACCACGTGACATCAACCCTGAAGATGTACACAAACAAAGAGTTTTTACCAAAGCACACACTGTGTGTATTGAGTCACGACCTGCACCTGCCACCCACACAGCTTGGGCCATTACTCCCTCACAAACATCAAGGCCACAGCCTGCCACACACGTGTACACACACTGCCCACCACCACCACCACCATGCCGCCACCCATTGTCCACACAGGCACACTCCACAGGTACGGTACAACCCCACTTGTCCACACAACACCACCAATCTCAAAAGTGGATCTTCATGTGCTTGGCAATTTTCACCCTTTGTTATAGAAACACTTGCTACAAATATCACACTTGAATTTCCTTATAGCCAGTTGTGTCTCAAGGTGTTTAATTGAGTTTGAGAAACTGGTATAAAATCTTTTCCCACACTCAAGACATTCATAGTTCTTAACACCATGTGTGTCGGGTGTGTTTTGGGTGAGGTATGGAACTTCCTAGTAAATCAGATTTCCCCACATCAACACATTCATGAGTTTTCTTAACACCACTGTGTGTCGGGTGTGTTGGGTGAGCTCTGACTTTTGTAAGTACAATATTTTCCCACACCAAGACCATGCAATAGTTCTTACACCACTGTGGGTCAGGTGTGTTGGGTGAGGTATGAACTTCTGTAAAACTTTCCTCACACTCAAACACATTCATAGTTTTTAACATCCACTGTGTTTCAGGGTGTGTCTGGTGGGTTTGGCTTTCTATAGATCTTTTCCCACACTCGAGGCATTACCATAGTTCTACACCACTGTGGTCGGGTGTGTGTGGTAAGGGATGACTTTCTATCGTAAATTTTTTCCACACTCGTCGAGGCATTCATATTTCTTGAACGGGGGGGGACCACTGTGGTGTCAAGGGTGTGTGTGGTGTAAGTGGATGACTTTTGGTAAAACATTTCCCACACTCGAGTCATTTATAATTCTTACACCACTGTGTGTCAGGGTGTGGTGTGGTAACAGGGATGACTTTCTAGTAATCTTTTTTCCCCACACCGAGGGCATTCCAATAGTTCTTAACACCACGGGTGTCAGGTGGTGTATGGTAAGGTACTCTATAACTTTCTAAGTAAATCTTTTCGCCCACCGACGAGGCATTCATAGTTCATCTAACACTCACCTTGCTGTGTCAGTGTGTGTGTGTAAGGGGGATGCTTTTGAGTAATAAACATTTCACACTCGAGGCATTCATAGATCTTCTTATCCACACTGTTGTCAGGGTTGTGTGTGGTTAAGGTGGTACTTTTGATACAACTTCCCGGCAAACTCGAGCTCTCATATAGTTCTAACACCACTGTGTGTCACGGAAGCCTCTCAAGCTTACTCTTGCATTTAAAAGTTTTTATACCACTGCGGTTGGTACACTTCAGGTCACTTGATGCGTGCCTTGTGGCCTGACGCTGCTGCCTCCAGTGATTCTTGCCATTCACCCTCTGTGCTTCCATCCCGAGGCAGGCTGATCCTGCTGCTCCCTGCCCGGCCACTCATGCTGCTCGGGGCCCGGCCTCCGACCAGCCATCCACCGCGCAAGAAAGTCCCCGCCCGCCACGCAACAGCCGGTCCTCGGACCCTCTGGTATGCCTGAGTGAGCCGGGATCAGTGCCGGGCTGAGCACAGCCGCTTGTGTACTGTTACTCTCTCACCGCACAGTGGTAACAGTGCACCACGAGAGCCACGTGCGCTGCACCTCTGACACGCTGCTTCACCTTGCTGCGGGTCCCATCACCCTGCTTTGTGTCTTTGGGTCTTTGGGGGGGGCTCAGTTAGGACAAGTAAGCAAGGTATGGAGCCACACAAGCGGAATACTCCGTGACTTTAATGGAAACTTGCATCATTATACTGCCAGGCGGTGAGCTGCTTTAGGAGCTCTCAATTGCCTGAAGATAAGGAGTCACTGGGAAACTGTGGCTTGTATAAACAGGGACATAAGGCAAAAATAGTTTGTACGTGACCAGAACCCGCCTGTGGAACGTTGGAAAAATGGACGAGGCCTGACGCAAGGTCATGTTTTCTGAGACACTGACTGACGTTTTCCTGCCTATAGGTTCTTCACCAAATCTTAATTCCTTTTCCACCAAATCTTAATTCTTGTTCATCACCAATCTGAAGGTCGCCACGTTTTAACTCATTCATAGCACGGTTAGGCCTATCTCCATCGAAAAAAAATCACTAAAAATTATGGCCAGGAAAAATATGTCTGAGGGGTCTCAGAAGCGGCAAGTGAAAGCAATGGTACAAACAATTGTGCCCCGCCCCGTAAACATTGGCCACCAGGAGAGGTCCCTCTGCCCCTACCTGCTCGTGCGAGCGTTTTACACTGGGGAATCAAATTTTTGTTGATTAGGTCTGACACTTGTTTTTATTATTACTTTTTTGCGGGTGCTAAAATCAAAACTGATCTCAGTTTTTTTGTCTCTATCGACGTCAATTTTTGAACTGTAGGATTTTCGTTTTCTTAAAAAATGAAAAAAATAACTGTACATACAGTAACATGTTTATTTTATATAAAGTTGCCTATGTTAACATACAATGCAAATGAAAGAATAGGCATGAATAGAATGTTTATTTACATTGATCAATTTTTTTTATGAAAAGATAATGTGCTATGTATTGTTGCAGTTAAGATAAAAATGTACGTTTGTAGCTTGGTCTGGAGTGTTCAACTGAGGACTATCGCGTTTTGATGCTCCACAATATCACCATCATATGCACATCCCATTACCCTGGTAAACTTCTTCCATAACCTTCAAATCTTGGTGAAATCGTTCCCTTGCTCGTCCAGCTAGCAGCAGCCAAGAATTTTCCGAAAGTTGGCAGATGGCTATGCACAAATGTACTTTAATACTCAATGTTGCAACCCAGCGCTTTATAGCTTCCAATTTTTCCTGAACATTTCTGTGTAATTACTTCACGTGTAATTTTCGAAGAAAGTTCTTGACGACGTCTTTGATGATAGCCAGGCATTCCTTTTCAAGGTCTGACATAGTAACCGTTGAAATGTTCATCTTTGAATGAGCGTCGAATTTGTGGACCATCAAACACACGGTCTTAGATTTTTTTCAATTGACAGTCCAGGAAATGCCAAGATTGATTGTACTTTCAGACATCGCCCATCAGTTGACATGCGTTTACAATTGTTTCATGAGCCTAGTTTTATGTGTCAGAAGGTTGGGAATATTTATTTTTTCTTCCTGTCAACAAGTGGCTCATTACAATGTTAGGATCTCCAGGTTTAAGACAGATCTCGGAGACATTCGTCTGAACCCATGCTTCTCTTTCTCTCGAGCTCTGCTATCCCACATACAGAGAAAGCAGGGATACTTGTAATCCAGTTTTTGACCCAAGAAGGAAGGACAACCATTTTAAGTCAACACAGATGATCCAATTTGTTTTGTTCAATTGCATAACTCAATGACTCTCTTTACATCTCCATATTCTTCACGACGACATACCGAACATTAACCCAATAGGGACTGCGCCAAACAAAGTGCCAAAACAAAAAAGTTTTACTACAGCTCACAAGTGGAATTTTGCTTATCTGGAGGGTAGCTGTGGAGAAAAAACTGACGTGCTTAGAAAAAACTGACTACAGATTTGGAATCAGCATGCCCATTTTTAGTCTAAATAAGCTCAAAATCTAACTCAACAATTTTTTTTTCTTCAACTTGTTCCCCAGTGTTATTACCTAACCCAATTCTTAACCTGAAACTAAGGACCATTGGACATGGTATAGTAATGCCGATGAGTTACTAAGGAATCGACCACGTCCTCGTTAGTACTCGTTGGAGGATCCTCCAGAACTGCAGGGTTTACCGGAGTGCGGAGTTTTTGGAACAGATCACCAGACTTCTTTGTTGCTACACTTAAGCTTCATGTCAGTCCTAGAAGAATCCAAGAGGTAACCATACTGTGTTTTTTTCCAAAATCCCCCCCACTTGAGAACTGAAGGACTTGACTCATTAGTATGAGTATGGGCGCTGGCCGTCTCAAATCGGTTTGAATGTGCTCGTGCTCTCGGGGACCCTGTAAAACTGTGGGGATAACTTCAAAAACGTGAAACCTCTACAGGCCTGCCAAGGGTGTATTGGGAAGCGCCCGAGTCAAGGCGTGGTTTTGTCTCGACGGGACGCTGAGAAAATTGAGGAGAGTCGCCCTGCGTGCTGGCTGGGAACCAGGACCATCCACAGGGCTCTGTCACGCGGACTAGAACCCTCCTGGGAGAGACCAAGGAGAGGATATGTCAGGAATCTCGCTGGGGATGGTCCCGAGGGTCTTTGAACGCTAATGACCTCCGAACCCGCCTACCGAGGCCCTGAAGAAAGCTCCGTTCCTAGTCTCCATCTCGGGCGAGTGCTATTTTCGAACAGCAGATGGGCGGGCCTCGTGGTAGGGACATGGATGGGCAGATGCTCGTTGTGGCTTAGTCACGTTGGCGTTTTTCACGGTGGAAGAACCCTCTAACTGAGCAGCTTCAACACCACTGGGGTTACAGGCAGTGGATGCCGATCCTCCATTGACGAAACCGAACCCTCTCGTTGACGAAGTCAGAGAGGCCTGTAGCAAAGTTGAGGGTGGAAAGGCAGCTAGTGTTTGTAATATCAGCGCGTAGCTCCTCAAAGCTGGGGGGTGAGGCCATGATCCGCGGGTTTGCATGCTGTCCTGACGGCCGTGTGGCAATCGGTACCATTCTTCCTGACTGGAAAAGGGGGCTGGTCGTCCTTATCTGGAAAGGAAAGGGACCGTCAGGACTGCAACAATTATCCGCGGTATTACACTGCTCCAGCGTACCACATAGCAGGTGCTTGCCCATCTATTGCGGACACGGATTTGCAGTCATCTGGTGAAGCATCAGAAGACCTCAGCAGTCTGGTTCACGCCCTGTAAGGTCACAACGGACAGTATCCTAGCGCTTTGTGTCCTGGTTGGAACGCCGACGTGAGGTTTCGAACAGGGGATGCTTGCAGCCTATGTTGATCTCAAGAGGCGTTTTGGCTCAGTGCATCATGAGTCACTACTCTGGGATCTCCTGCGACTCGCCGGGCTTTTCCGCAAGGACTAATGGTTTTGATACTGGTCTGTATTCTGGGATTGAGAGTGACTGTAAGTGTGGGGCGGTGGTATCCAGCTTTCTTTCCTGTGAAAATAGGAGTGGGTGTCTTGGCAAGGGGTGCGTCCTTAGCCCCATCACCTGTTTCAGCGCTTGTATGGCTGGGTATTGGCAAGGTTGTAGATCAAAGTGATTGTGGGAGCACAAAAAAACCGTCGGCAGCACACCAATCACTGAATTCTTGTTTTTGCCGATGATGCCGTATAATCTTTTTGCAGTCGCTGGAGGTCCTGGTGATGGCTCTGAGGCCGCTGCACGAGAGGCAAAGCCTTTGGGACTTGAGGTCTCCTGGATTTAAGAACCAAGGTCCAGGGTTTGGGCGACTTACTAGATGAGCAGCACCGTCTGTTCATGGCTTGTGGGCGATGACATTGAGAGCTGGAAGTTTTTCATACCAATATATAGATAAGCGGGGCAGTCCTAAATGACGCGGGTACTCGTCAACGAATTCTTAACTGCGGATTGGCATAGCCCACGGTGTCTATGGCTCAGCTCAGGCGGGAGTATTGTGGCGTTTTGTCAGTACCTGTGCAGGAGGACAAGATCCGGATCTTCAAGTCGCTTGGTGATCCCTGTCTTACTGTATGGTTGTGAGACATGGACACTAATAGTGACTTGATACGAATCGATGTGCTTTGGTATAAGTGTCTTTCGCAGATCTGGGTATCGCTGGGATGATTACGTGTCAAATCACGATTGCACCGTGAGACTGAATCGAGGCCTATTACCTGCATAGTCCTCCAGCGCCAACTTGGGCTATTGGGCATGTGGCCATGCGCTAACCTGAAAAAGGGGTCCTTTCCACCGGGTTGTATCTGTAAGGACAATCCGGCGTGGAGGAGCCAAGTGGGTGGGGGGCGCCCACAAGCTCGTGGCGGGACAAGTTGATGTTTCTTGTCCGAGAGCTGCTTGGTATGGGCAAGAGCTGCATGGAAACTCGCGCGTGGTGACCCCCGGGAGTGGCGTCGTGGGTGGGCGAGGTCGACGCGCCCCCCGGCGTATGCCCCCAACAGAGATATAAGTTAATGCTTTTAGTTTGGGTGCCGTTTTACCCCGGTGACAAAAACACTCGCGGGGTAAATTTTTGGGGACACAGTGTATGTACCCCCCACTGCTCGAGTCACGGGTGAGGCTTAACTGCAATTTGCACTTGTTTCTTTCGTTTCAGTTTTTGCAATGCTAAAATGGAATTGATTTTAAGGGCGCTGGTATATAATTAGGGATACATTTTACTCGGTACAATAATTCTCTACACAATTGGGAGTATGATTTCCTGTTTACCTTAATGGATACGGTAAATGTTCAGTTTTTTCAATCAATTTTCCTATTAAGCATACTCTCCTGACATACTGGGGGGCTATGCCAAGCGTCTCTATGTAAAAGCTGGGAGGCGAGATGGACGGTAACGTCCAT
Organism: Chionoecetes opilio; assembly: GCA_016584305.1. Taxonomy (NCBI): domain Eukaryota; kingdom Metazoa; phylum Arthropoda; class Malacostraca; order Decapoda; family Majidae; genus Chionoecetes; species Chionoecetes opilio. The sequence goes on from JACEEZ010022697.1 coordinate 70,401, forward strand.
CATCAGAGTCTGCCTCCAGTCGCTCCACAAGTCAGTAAGGCACCATTAATTTCCTACCTAATATGAATGTTTTATCAGTAATAAAAGATACTACAAAAACTTATTATCTTCGGAAATGTTTGTTCTATAATATATCAAATAAAACGTAAAATCACAAAAAATGGAATTATGAGAACTCTCAAGAATCTGCATGAGCTTAACTCTTCGCCATTTAATATTTTGCTCAAAAACATTCTACATGGAGAATATGAAATAGAAGCAGAATCTAATTAGCTTTTCATCGATATATTTGTTTTCTGATAAATGAATTAGAAATCATACCTAAATTAGCTGTTAACTAAATAAATAACTTCATCAATCTGGAAAATTACCCGATTCATGATCTTTTTAGTTAGTTTTAACGCTAATTTATTATGGTCTAATAATTTTATCAGAATGAAAACGAAATATAGCTTGAAAAGCTAATTAATCCACTTCTACTTGTATTCTCCATGTAAAATGTTTTTCCGCAAAATATTAAATGGCGAAGATTTTAAAGTTCATGCATATTTACTTGAGAGTCTCATATGGCATTTCTTTAGTGTATTTTACGGTTTTTTATTATGGATGATTTAAAGAACAAACATTTTCCGGGGAATTAACAGTTAAATATCTTTGTATACTTATAAACATATATTGGTAGGAACATGTCATCGTCGTGGCCTCGTACAGCTCCGGTCCGTGGACGTCATCAATCTCACGGCGCAGGCTTTTACATAACAGACGCCTTTGGCTATGCCCACTCCATAAATACTTCCGTGCTAGTTAACTAACCTAACATGGGTATTGATACGGTATCCTAACGGTATTATTTTACATTAGGACCAAATTCCCTAACACATTTGGGAGTGTGTTTCTGTTTACCTTATTGGATTCTAGAAACATTCGCGCTAATGAGTTTCCGTCGCAAATCCTTACTTTTGGAGATAATGACATGTTATAAGGAGGCGAGAGCCAAGTGTTTACGTGGCCTCACTCTTCTTCCTGATTGTGACCTGTATCTACTCTGTTCTTCCCTTGCCGCGGACAACTTTTTTTTATGCAGAATTGGCTTAGTTAGGAGGTTAATAGCTTAGGTTAGGTTAGATTAGGTTAGGTTAGTAAAGGTCGAAAGGTGGGGTTAGGTTAGTTTAATTTTCATTCTCCTATACACTCGGATCTCTTCCTATTAAAACATCTTATATCTCCGAAAGAAGTGCTTTGTGACGAAGCTCATAGAGAAAACGTTTACTTATAATCCAATAATGATAACAGAAACCAGCTCCAGAGTATGCGAGAATTTCGGTCCTAGTGTAAAATTACCAACCTAACCTCACTGGGGGGGTTTGCCCCCATAAACTCCCCTGGTGCTATTGTTCATGTGCCACGTGTTAGGGTTGAAAGATCCTATAGATGAAAACGAAACGTTCGGGATATTTGAAAACCACACCAGCGTGTATGGGGTGTAACCTGCACTGATTACATGGCTTCTAAGAAACACTCTTGAGCTTCCTTCGCAAATCACTACTGGTTGGAGTTCGTGTCGCAGATGTCTTGGGGCGCGGTGGTGACGGAGAGGGTATAGAAGATATAAAAGACTAACTAACCTAACCTCAACGTTTGACTCTAGCCTATCTAACCCACGTTTTAACCTCATCACTAAAGCCAAATCCTCATTAAAAGTGTCCACAGCAGGTAAGAACAGAGACAATGCAGGTCAACAGAGAAGAAGAGTGAGGTAGGCAACACGCTTGTCTCTCGCCTCCCTATAAACAACATGTCATAATCTCCCACAAGTAAATGATCTGTTACAGCCTTTGTGCGGAAGCTCATAGAGAGAGAAGTGTCCTGAATCCAATAAGGTAAACAGCAACCCACTCCCAAGTGTGTAGGGAAATTCCTGGCCCTAGTGTAAAAGTAATACTAAATTAATACAATCTTTTAGAACATGGGAAAAAAACTAACATAGACCTAGAAAAAAGAAGAAAGCCTAGCAACATCAAAGACTGACCCCAGCGTGTGCGGTGTGTGTTGCCTAGGAATTTAATATAGAAAGTAATAATTTGAAAAGACTTTAAACTATTGTCTCATATGACCGTAGCAAAAAACGATCCCACCTGCAAAACTCAGTGTGTTGCTGTACTCTATGGGGGTTTATAACTGGTCCAATGTTACTTGAATGATATTAATTGATTATGATTTTCATTTATACAACTTGAATGGAGGATTTACTTAATCTTTGACTTCACTATGTGATTATATTTTGAACATTCTCACTGCGGAAGTACTGAAATGGGGGATGTATTTAAGGGAAGGGGTAAGGTTTTAGGTTAGGAAAGGGTGTGAGTTAGGGGATGGGCTGCGACCAGCATCAAGTGCGTAGTTCTCTGGTTACTCCTGTGCGCGTTTGACATAATTTAAGCTTAATTTATCGTGATAGTCGTGATTGTACGTGGGAACTATACCGAGTAAGGCTGACTCTTTTGGAAGTGTGGGGAATTAACTGTCCTAACACAGAATAATCACCTGTGGTTTTTATCATAAACACAAGAACATTTTGAAAACATCATCCTATTTTTTCATACTGATAGTATGTTATACTTGTCTTGAATTACATACAACTATAAAGGTAATCAACACCGGAAAAAAACTCTAATCGGATGTAAAAAAACTTACAACCTGATCGGGGATATTCTCCCTGTGAAATGAAGCTAAGCTCTAAATGAGCATAAAAACTTTCTCATGAGTCTCATTCGTAGAATTACCACCTATGTCCGTATCACTGAGCACTATAGGTATCGCATTGAATATATATATATATAGGAAAGGAAAATTGAAGTATGAGGTGTTGTGTGGATTCACAAGACCATGTGTCCTGAGAGGAAGCGTGGGACCCCCCCGGGGGGGGGGTCCCGGAAAAAAAAAAAAAAAAGCCTCTCTCTCTAAGGGAAGGATGTTTGAGACCGTTAATATACTTATAAGATGGGCAGGCCCTCCTTTTACGTTAGCGAAAACTAAACGTCGATACCCATATTTGAATGGTAGATAACAATATGATACAAGGAAAGGGGGGGGGGGAAACAGAGCTAACGCGGGCGACTTACTACGGGAAGGGGATTGGTTGAGACTGGCGTCTCACGGTTTGTCCATGGGCCCTCGGCAATAAAAGGGGAGTTGTTTGAATGGTCTAGACGTGACCTCAAATTAAGAGCTTATAATCCCGAAATAACTAATTAATAAGAAACTCAGTGTACCTAGGAAAAGGGCTGGCTATAATAACAGACCCTGTTACTTTGATGAGTGAGTGCGGGAATTTAATGTGTGTTTTTAATCTTATATCCGAGAAGGGAGTGATTACTGTTCATGTCAAAAGTCGAACGCGTATTAAGGGTGTAGGGTATCGAGGTGTACAACAGAATTTGTAGACTTTCATTTAAGGCGTATAAACTTTACATAAGATACCATTTATGAACGTGATCGATAACGATGGGGACTATTTTGTCTCGTAGACATTAAGAATCTAGGAGGGTTTCCTAGATCTGATAGGTATGTTGGGGGGAGAATGAAAGAATTTGAATCCATTATTATCACTGATCGCGAATAATTATTCCACGAATTTTTTTTTGACTCCGCGCAAACTCGGCATGTCGGAGTGGGGAAATGGAAGAAAGGACGAAAGAAATAGCGGGGAATGAAGGAAGAAGATAAACAAATGGCGCGTAGGAAGGAAAGAGTATGACGAAAATGGCGATAAGAAAGAAGGCGTGAATCACCCGCGCAACTAACAAAGTGAACTGCTTACGACATAACTCGGGATTATATATAATAATATCATACTATCTCTCCCGAATAATGGTCATTACACACGTCATTCTCCGGGAAAATTAAATTCCTTCAATATCAAAAAATTACTACTCTCCGGATCGTGTTTCCGTTTTAAAAAAGCTGCGTCAAGAGGAGGTGGTATGGGACGAATTTGAGGAATTTAATGGAAAATTCTTCTGTTTCTTCGAAAACGGGTGTCTGCTTGTGTTTAGATACACGAAGAATCAATGTAATGAAGTAATCCCAATCAACCTGAACCTTATGACGTGGGTGTCAATCCTGACTCATCAGTCCCTACATTTTCAACGTACAAGCGTTCGTCCCATGGTGCTCGCCGGCTACTCTCAGTTAGATAACGCGAGCCTTACGCTTCCTGAAATGCCGCCACACCGCAGCTGGTTGACTGTGAGGGAGAAGCATACTCTATCTCGAATTAAAAATACTCCTCCCATGAAGCCAGGCTGAGCCCGTGAAAACCGACACTACTAGATCCGACTTCTAGACATGAGAAATCTCCTAGACCAAATTGTTTTCATCTATCTGACACTCCACTACCCTTGACTCAATAATTTACATTTAAAACTTTTCGCTTAATCTTCACCTGAATACACCACAAGCGTGTTTGATTGTACTTGAATTAAAATACCTTGAGACTCACCGAACCAGACTGAGTCTGTAATGAAATTTCAATATCATACTGGTATCCCAATCAACCTCTTACCTGGATATATTAAGACATACGACCTCATTTGTTTTGAACCCTGGTCATGTTTACATTTAACATGACTTTTCGAATTGAATTTCCCCAGAGTAATAACCGGGTGACACACAACTCCCTACCGCATTAGGGTAACCTTTTCAAGTTCAAAAAAAAAAAATTCAATGTTTTCATATTCTAATAATTCTTCCTCGATTTTCTAACATTTAACTAATG
>JACEEZ010022697.1:82677-99469 GCA_016584305.1 Chionoecetes opilio
AGGAGGGTTCTAGTCCGGCGTGACAGAACCCTGTGCTGGTCCTGGTTCCCAGCCAGCCTGGCAGCTCGACTCTCCTCGATTTTCTCCAGCGTCTCCGTCGAGACAAAACCACGCCTTGACCTCGGGCGCTCCCCAATACACTCCTTGGCTGCCTGTAGAGTTTCACGTTTGAAGGTATCCCACAGTTCTACCATTAGATTACATGTGAGGGACAGCGGCCTTGAAAATGTTCCACATCCTGGAGACGCGACCCAAAAAGGTGCGTTGGTGCTGGCTGGCACGGGAACGCGGCACCTCCACTGCACCACCACTGGTAAGCACCATTCTCGTGCTTCGCGTGGCGACTCTCGGAGGCTGTCGTAACCCAGCCAGGTGTGGTACTCCCTGCACCTGTGCCTTGTGGAATACCACATGCGCCGCGACATCCCTGCGGTGTTCCAGTGAGTCGAGAGGACTCACCGGCTCGAACTGGGCTGGTGGGTCTGGGGGGTCTGGGGAGTCTGCAGCATCCACCAGTCGCAGGGCTCGACGCTGGATGCTGTCCAGCCTCCGAGTGTGCGAGGCTGCACACGACTTCCAGGAGAGGGCGGCGTACTCTAAGTAAGGCCGAATCTGGGCCTTATAGAGCAAGAGCTTCCCTCCCCTGTCGAGGAATCTGGTTACCCTTCGCAGGGCAGAGACCCTGTGAGAGGCCTTTTTTGCAATGTGTTTGATGTGGCCGTCAAACCTTAGCTCTCGGTCCACCTCTACTCCCAGAACCTTGACGGCTTCCTGGAGTGGGAGAGGAACGCCACCAAACCGCAGCCTCCCTTCCACTGCTGTCCCGGCAGCGGGGGACCGAGAAACCACCATTGCCTGTGTCTTCTCCGGAGCAAAGTTCACCTGCCAACGTGTACCCCACTCCTGTATAACACTCAGCCTTTCATAACAACTCAGATTGACCTCATCAGCAGCACGCCAACTGTCATGTCGCGGGTAGGAGCAGGAGAGAGTAAATTTGTAAATTGTTCTTCTCCATTAACTTCTCTCTCTCTCTCTCTCTCCTTCCATCTCATTCGAGAGAGAGAGAGAGAGAGAGAGAGAGGAGAAGGAGAAGAGAGAGAGAGAGAGAGAGAGAGAGAGAGAGGAGAGAGAGAGAGGAGGAGAGAGAGAGATAGAGGGGGAGAAGAGAGAGAGAGAGAGAGAGAGAGAGAGAGGAGAGAGAGAGAGAAGCAGAGAGAGAGAGAGAGAGAGAGAGAGAGAGAGAGAGAGAGACATGCAGGTGTGGCATCTAATGACCTTGATGAATTTCATACGTCTCAAAATACAAAATACTGACGGATACAGCAACAACACCGACGTTATACTACTACTTCTACTTCTACTACTACTACTACTACTACTACTACTACTACTACTACTATACTACTACTACTACTACTACTATTACTCATAATACTACTTATACAAATAATACTAATGTCTACCAATGAAGTAATGCAAAAATTTCATTGTTATAATATTTTGCCTTCTTAATGGGTAATGAGATCAATCGGTGTGTGATGAATGACCTGATGCTAAAAAAAAATGACATTGGTTTTTGCACAATACTCAGCATACCAAGTATTATTTGTATCATATTTCTCGGTGAGTTTTAAAATCTCGATCACATTTTTAATGTAATGTATATGTAGAAAGTTTATTATGAAAACGAACTTGATGGCATCACTTTCTCTCTCCTCCTCTCCTTTTTTTATTTTTTATTTGTAACAGTTATAAATCACACAGATTGCTTAATTAAAAGGTAGATCAGTTAAAGCACTAAATATTCAGGATCAGGAAAGATGCAGATGATGATGAAAGATGAACGTGGGTTAATGGTGCGATAGCACATCCAGAAGCATGGAGTGTATATGGACAGTCAATAAGAACTAATAATGACACTGAAGGGTGGCACAGACGCCTCAATGGACGAGTGCGCCAACTTGCACCATCATTCTACAATCTGGTCGGTTTCTTGTACAAGGAGGCAAAGCTTGTAAATTTACAAGTCCGGCTTTCTGAGAAAAAAAAAAAAATACAAAGAAAAAAAATTAGAACAGCCAAAGCAAAAATATTTGGCTTGTGGGCCAAATACAATGAGAACAGCATATCAACCGCCGAAATTTTACGGTCATGCGGCTATGTCTATTCCCCAATATAGTGTTTGTGTGTGTGTGTGTGTGTGTTATATGTGTTGTGTATGTGTTGTGTATGTGTATGTGTGTGTGTATGTGTGTGTTGTGTGTATTTACCTAGTTGTATTTTCCAAGTTATATTTTACAGGGCCTGAGCTACACTTGTGTGGTCCCGTCTCCTTTTATACATTTATTCAGTCTTTCTTCCAATTGGTGCACAATGCACTTGTGCCGATATCACCCTCTCATTTAGTCCATTCCAAATTTCTACATTGCTATGAGGGAAGCTGTACTTTTTTATGTTGTTCAGACATATCCCTTTTCCTAGTTGTTTTGTATGTCCTATTGTGTATCGATCTTCTCTTTGTTTCCGATTCAGTAGTCTTTCATTGTCTGTTTCTTCCATCTATTGTTATCAGCTTAAAATTGGTTATCAAGTCTCCTCTTTCTCTTTTCTGCTCAAGTGTTGGTAACTTTATTTCCTTCAATCTTTCCTCATAAGAAAGTTCTTTTAGCTCTGGTACAGAGAGCTAAAGGAGCGAGAGATAAAGGAGAGAGAGAGAGAGAGAGCAAGAAAGATATAGAGAGCGAGAGAGAGAGAGAGAGAGAGAGAATGGAGAGAGGTTAGAGAGAGAGAGAGAGAAGATGAGGAGAGGAGAGATGAGAGGAGAGAGAGAGAGAGAGAGAGAGAGGAGAGAGAGAGAGAGAGAGAGAGAGAGAGAGATGAGAGAGAGAGAGAGGAGAGAGAAGAGCGGATGAGAGCAGAGACGAATAGAGAGAGAGAGAGGAGAGAGAGAGAGAGAGAGAGAGAGAGAGAGAGAGAGAGCGATGCGAGCGAGCGAGCGAGCGAGCGAGCGAGCGAGCGAGCGAGCGAGACGAGAGAGAGAGAGAGAGAGAGAATGAGATGAGAAGAGAGATGAGAGGAGGAGAGAGGAGAGAGAGGAGAGACGAGAGAGAGAGAGAGAGAGATGAGTGACGAGATGAGATAAGAGAGAGATGAGAGAGAGAGAGAGAGACATGAGAGAGAGAGGAGAGAGAGGAGAGAGTAGAGAGCGAGAGAGAGAGAGAGAGAGAGAGATGGCGAGAGGGAGAGAGCCCCCGGGATGAACGAGAATAAGAGGAAGGAGAGGAAGAGGAGAGAGATGGACAAGGGGGGAGAGATTGAACACTACCCTATTTTATATTCTAGATTTAAAAAAGNACAGCAAAGAGAGGGGGCCGTATTTTTGGGGTCGATCGGGAACTCCTCTTTTAACAAAACCACTCAGCCTCCTTCCACATGAAGGCCATATGTTTTCCTGCAACCAGGCACTGAAGACGTGGTGAGAGGGGCAGACAGCTCCCGGGCGCACTGTTTTAACAAGTGCAGGCTGACGTCATCAGGGGCAGTGGCTTTTTTGGGGTCGAGCCCTCGCAGGATTTGCTCGACCTGCGCCTGCGTCACTTCCACCTTGTGGACTGTCTCTTCACACTGCTGCTACAGACGAGGCGGGGGCTGGAGGGGGCCTCCACCTTCATCTTTGCAGAGAAGAGATTAGCCAGCAGCTGAGGCTTTTCCTTGCTGCTGACAGCTGCTGGGTTTCCCTCCTGCTTGTTGAGGGGAGGAATTGAATCCCGGCGGCCCGATTCCCTGTTTTTCCTTAACCAGGGACCCCAAGTCTTGTTTCCCACGCCTGGGCCTCGTAGTTTGCGGGCAAGTCCTCCTCCCAAATTTTGTATGGCCCATTTGCTGGACCTCTCTCTCTCTCTCTCTCTCTCTCTCTCTCTCTCTCTCTCTCTCTCTCTTCTCTCTTCTCTCTCTCTCTCTCTCTCTCTCTCTCTCTCTCCTCTCTCTTTTTTTTTTTCTCTCTTATTTTCTTCTTATTATATATCCCCTTCTCTTTTTTTCCTCCTCTCCCACTCTCATTCTCTCTTTTTATTAGCTTTTTATTCTCTCTTATTCTCTATTATTCTCTTTATTCTCTCTTATTCTCACTTATTATTCTTATTCTGTCTCATTCTCTGTAATTCTCACTTATTCTCTTATATTCTCCTCTCTTTTTCTCACTTATTTGCTCTTATTCACTCTTTTCTCACTTATTCTCTCTCATTCTCTCTTATTCTCTCTTATTCTCACTGATTCACTCTTATTTTTTTTTATTCTCGCTTATTCTCACTTATTCTCTCTTATTCTCTCTTATTCTCTCTCATTCTCTCTTATTCTCACTTATTCTCACGTATTCTCACTTATTCTCTCTTATTCTCTCTTATTCTCTCATATTCTCACTTATTCTCTCTTATTCTCTCCTATTCTCTCTTATTCTCTCTTATTCTCTCTTATTCTCTCTTTTATCACTCATTCTCTCTTATTCCTTTCTATTATCTCTTATTCTCTCTTATTCTCTCTTATTCTCACTTATTATCACTTATTATCTCTTATTCTCTCTTATTCTCTCTTATTCTCCCTTATTATCTCTTATTCTCACTAATTCTCTTCTATTATGTCTTATTCTCTCTTATTCTCTCTTATTCGCACTAATTATAACTTATTCTCTCTTATTCTCTCTTATTCTCTCTTATTCTCACTTATTATCTCTTATTCTCTCTTATTCTCTCATATTCTCACTTATTCTCTCTTATTCTCTATTATTCTCACTTATTCTCTCTTATACTCCATTATTATCACTTATTCTCAATTATTCTCTCTTATTCTCACTTATTCTCTCTTATTCTCTTTTTATTCTCTCTTATTATAACTTATTCTCTCATATTCTATCTATTATCACTTATTATCTTATTCTCTCCTATTCTCTATTAATCTCACTTATTCTCTCTTATTCTCTCTTATTCTCACTTATTCTCACTTATTCCCACTTATTATCACTTATTCTCTTTTATTCTCTCTATTTCTCTCTTATTCTCTTTTTATTCTCACTTATTCGCACTAATTTTCTCTTTTTCTTTATTATTGTCTCTTATTTTTCTTTTATTCCCACTTATTCTCTCTTATTCTCTCTTATTCTCTCTTATTCTCTCTTATTTCAATTATTCTCACTTATTCTCTCTTATTCTCTCTTTTATCAATTTTTTCCCTCTTATTCCCCACTTATTCTCACTTATTCTCACTTATTCTCCCTTATTCTCTTGTATTCTCTCTATTCCTCTTATTCTCACTTATTCTCACTTATTTTCTCTTATTCTCTTATTCGCTCATATTCTCTCTTATTATCAATTACTCTCACTTATTCTCTCTTATTCTCTCTTATTCTCTTTTGTTCTCTCTTATTATCACTTATTTTCACTTATTCTCCTTATTCTCCCTTATTCTCTCTTATTCTCTCTTATTCTCTCTTAAACTCACTTATTCTCACTTATTCTCTCTTCTTTTCTCTTTTTCTCACTTATTCTCACTTATTCTCTCTTATTCCTCTTATTATCACTTATTCTCTCTTATTCTCACTTATTCTCTCTTATTATCACTTATTCTCCCCTTATTCTCTCTATTATCACTTATTCTCCTTATTCCCTCTTATTCTCTCTTATTCTCACTTATTCTCACTTATTCACTTTTTCTTTTCTCTTATTCTCACTTATTATCTCTTATTCTCTCTTATTATCACTTATTTTTCTGTTTTTTCTCTCTTATTATCCACTTATTCCCCTCTTATTATCTCTTATTTTCTCTTATTATCACTTATTCTCTCTTATTCTCTATTATTATCACTTATTCTCTCTTATTCGCTCTTATTCTCTCTTATTCTCTCTTATTCTCACATATTATCACTTATTCTCTCTTATTCTCTATTATTATCACTTATTCTCTTTTTATTCGCTCATATTCTCTTCCTATTCTCTCGTATTCCCCCATTATTCTCTCTTATTCTCTCTTATTCTCACTTTTCTCCTCTTATTCTCTCTTATCTCTTTCTTTCACCCTTATTCTCACTTATTCCTCACGTATTCTCACTTATTTTCTCTTATTCTCTCTTATTCTCTCTTATTTCACATAGTCTCTCTTATTCTCTCTATTCTTTCTTACTCTCTCTTTTTCTCTCTTATTCTCTCTTATTATCATCATTCTCTCTTATTCTCTCCTATTATCTCTTATTCTCTCTTATTTTCCCTCTTTTTCTCACTTATTAGCACTTATTATCTCTTATTCTCTCTTATTCTCTCTTATTATCTCTTATTCTCTCTTATTCTCTTCTATTTATATCTTATTCTCTCTTATTCTCTCTTATTTTCACTAATTATAGGTTTTTCCCTCTTATTCTCTTTTTATTCTCTCTTATTCTCACTTATTATCTTTATTCTCTCTTATTCTCTCTTATTCTCACTTATTCTCTATTATACTCACTTATTCTCTCATATTATCTCTTATTCTCACTTATTATCTCTTATTTTCTCTTTATCTCTCTTATTATCACTTATCCCTCTTATTCTCCATTATTATCATTATTCTCTCCTATTCTCTCTTATTTCCACATATTCTCTCTTATTCTCTCTTATTCTCTCTTATTTCACTTATTCTCTCTTATTCTTCTTATTAGCACTTATTATCTCTTATTCTCTCTTATCTCTATTATCTCACTTATTATCTCTTATTCTCTCTTATTCTCATTATTCTCACTTATTCTCAAATTATTATCACTTATTCTCTTTATTCTCTCTTTTTCTCTCTATTCTCTCTTATTCTCACTTATTCCCACTTATTCTCTCTTATTCTCTCTTATTATCTCTTATTCTCTTTTATTCCCACTTTTTTCTCTTTTTATTCTCTCTTATTCTCTCTTATTCTCTCTTATTATCACTTATTCTCACTTATTCTCTCTTATTCTCTCTTATTATCACTTATTCTCTCTTATTCTCACTTATTCTCACTTATTCTCACTTATTCTCTCTTATTCTCTCTTATTCTCTCTTATTCTCACTTATTCTCACTTATTCTCTCTTATTCTCTCTTATTCTCTCTTATTATCACTTATTCTCACTTATTCTCTCTTATTCTCTCTTATTCTCTCTTATTCTCTCTTATTATCACTTATTCTCACTTATTATCACTTATTCTCACTTATTCTCTCTTATTCTCTCTTATTCTCTCTTATTCTCACTTATTCTCACTTTTTTCCTCTTCTTTTCTCTTATTCTTACTTATTCTCACTATTTTTTCTCTTATTCTCTCTTATTATCACTTATTCTCTCTTATTCGCACTTATACTCTCTTATTATCACTTTTTCTCACTTATTCTCTCTTATTATCACTTATTCTCCCTTATTCTCTGTTATTCTCTCTTATTCTCTCTTATTCTCCACTTATTCTCAAACCTATTCACTCTTCTTTTCTCTTTTTCTCACTTATTTTTCTCTTATTTCTCTCTATTATCACTTATTCTCTTTTATTCTCTCTTATTATCACTTTTTCTCTTTTTACTGTCTCTTATTTTTCTTATTATCACTTATTCTCTCATATTCTTTATTATTATCACTTATTCTCTCTTATTCTCTCTTATTCTCTCTTATTCTCTCTTATTCTCTCTTATTATCACTTTGTCTCTTTATTCTCTCTTATTCTCTCGTATTCTCACTTATTCTCTCTTATTCATACTTATTCTCTCTTATTTTCTATTATTATCACATATTCTCTCTATTCTTTTTTATTCGCTCTTATTCTCTCTTATTCTCACTTATTCTCTCTTATTCTCACTTATTATCACTTATTCTTATTTATTCTTTCTTATTCTCTCTTATTCTCTCTTATTCTCACTTATTCGCACTTTCTCACTTATTCTCTCTTATTCTCTGTTATTCTCTGTTATTCTCTCTTATTCTCTCTAATTCTCACTTATTCTCTCTTATTCTCTCATATTTTCTCTTATTCTCTCTTATTCTCTCATATTCTCACTTTTCTCTATTATTCTCCCCTTATTATCTCTTATTATCCCTTATTTTCTCTTATTCTCTTTTATTCTCTCTTATTCTTCTTTTTTATCACTTATTCTCTCTTATTTCTCTCTTATTCTCACTTATTCTCACTTATTCTCTCTTTTTCTCTCTTATTCTCTCTTATTATCACTTATTCTCTCTTATTATCTCTTATTCTCTCCTTATTCTTTCTTATTTTCACTTATTCTCTCTTATTTCTCTATTCTCTCTTATTATCACTTATTCTCAATTATTCCTTCATATTCCCCTCTTATTCTCTCTTATTCTCACGGGATTCTCTCTTATTCTCACTTATTTCACTTATTCTCTCTTATCACTCTTATTTTCACTTATTCTATCTTATTCTTTCATATTCTCTCTTATTCTCACTTATTCTCTTATATTCTTCTTATTCTCCCCTTTTTCTACTTATTCTCTCTTATTCCCCTCTTATTCTCCTTTTATTCTCTTATTCTCTCTTATTCTCTCTTATTCCCTCTTATTATCACTTATTCTCCTCTCTTATTCTATCTTATTCTCTCTTATTCTCACTTTTCTCTCTTTATTCTCTTTTTTTCTCTCTATTCTCTGTTATTCTTTATTCTCTTTTTTCTTTTTTCGCTTATTCTTCTCTTATTTCGCACTTTTTCTCACTTATTTCTTTTTTATTACAACTTATTTTTTCTTATTCTCTCTTATTAACTCTTATTCTCACTTATTCTCTCCTTATTCTCTCTTTTTTCTCTCTTATTCTCTCTTATTCTCACTTATTCTCTCTTATTCTTTCCTTATTCTCTCTTTATTTTCTCTTATTCTCATTTATCTCTCATATTCTCTTTTATTCAATTGTTTCCCCTTATTTTCTCTTATTCTCTCTTATTCTCTTTTATTCTCTTTTGTTCTCTTTTATTTAACTTATTCTCTTTTCTTTTTTTATTCTCACTTATTCTCTCTTATTCTCTCTTTTTCTCTCTTATTCTCTCTTATTCTCCTTATTCTCTCCTTTTCTCTCTTTTTTCTCTCTTATTATCACTTATTTCTCTCTTATTCTCTCTATTCTTCTTATTCTCTCTTATTCCTAAAATTTTTTTTTTTTTTTCCTTTTTTTTTTTTTTTTCAAAACATAAAACAAAACCCCCAAAAAGGTGCACTGTCGTGTGCTCCCTACTTAATAGTGCGGTTGAAATGTTAAAAGGGGCTCCCTGGGATTTTTTGCTAAAATTTTTTTTTTTGCGTTCTGGCTTCTATGGTTCAGATTAACAGAAAAGAGGGGGTTCCCTTTTTCCCAGACCCTTTTCCCCCCTTTGGGTCCTTCCCTTTTTGGGCCACCCCGGCCTGACCGGGGGCACCTATCTCCCCCAAATAATTGAACCGATTTTCCCATTTTGAGTATCCTTTTGTAGGTTTTCAGGTATCCCGAGTCGATTTATCCTCAAAAAGCAACCGAAGTGTCCTTATCCTTTCCCGGGTTTTCAAGTATGGGGTCTTAACTCCATTTTTTCTTTTTGGGCCCTTTAAGAAGATTTTGAGCTCGTCAATATACCCTGTGAACTGAGATCGTGGTAGTATCCCCAATATGTCGGAGGGACGGATTTTGCGTGATCTGTAAAGGGGTTCCACATAAAATAAGCGATTGGTGAACAATCCGGTCATGACAGATAAATTTTACAACATGTCATGAAGGTGTCTCTTGGTGGATACTGAAATGACATTCTAACTACTAAAATTATTTTGCGGTTTAAATAAAGGAGAACTCAAGTACGTTCGGTATCAAGTGTGTGGGAAACCTATCGTCACAAAACAAGATTGAACGTTTTAGGGGAATCCCAAAACCGTACCCTGTCTGCGCTCCAGAGGACCGGGGCGACCTTAAAGTGCTGTGGGTCTGTTCGGCCAAAGCGGTAAAGACTATTCCAAAGGAACAAGTGTGTCTATTTTCCAACTGTGACTTTGCCCCAAAATGCTCAAGCCCTGCCCCGTGTTCTTACTGACTAAAGGGGTAAAACATCCTCCCGATCAACAAAAACCCCCCAGATGCCATGTTAAGTTTCGTACGGACCTTGAAGAACCCGCGAAGCTCAGCTCTTGAAAAGCACTATCACGGACATTTTTGCGCTCTGCACACAAAATTTTTAAACGAGGACATATACATAATGTGGCACTCATTCGCTCAGTATGTGATGCCAAAATTGGTCCTCGCTATTAAAAAAACCCCTTGAGTACGGGGATGTTACCTGAGCGGGCGAGGTAATGATCCCTACTTTAAAATTTTGAAAAAGATACCTGTGGATGTAAATGAAGTGAAACTATCGGAATCCCTCAAAGACTCAGCAGCGGCGCCTTCCAGAATGAAGTTTGTCAACACTAAGACGGAATGAGCCTGACCGTTTTGTGCTCTCCACTGCAGTCACGATGGCCATGGTTTTACGGTCCTAAAATGAAAAATGAGATGAGATGTTGGTCACCTGAAAAAATTCCCCAAACCTTTCGAAGAAGAATCTGCAACAACGCATTTTGGCCCTTTTACCAGGCAGCTTCAGTAATTTTGAAAACCCGTTTTTTACTCCAGTTCTTCATGGTCCCTCCTTTTTGGGTTAGCCATTTTGTCAATGCCCCCGGAATACGAGCCCGGGAGGTGGACAAAACTGTCGACTTTTTCATCCATTTCCTTGTCCAAAATACCGGACTGATCGCCGGGGTGAAACTCAGACAAAGAAAGACAGTGCCTTCGACAAACAGTCCAGACCCCTCTGTAAAATTCTCTTCCCCTTGCTGTTTTTCTAAGTCGTGACAAAAATCTTGTTGAAAACCTCTCAGCTGTGTATTTTGGAAAGTGACTACCTTCACATCATTGACTTAGGAACGAGTTGGGGGCAAGTTTTTCTCCAGCGGATAAAGGAGGCTGGTGGATTTTGTCTCCCAAAACTTTGTCAAAAAAGGCCCTGAACACATGGTTTGGATCGATAATATTGACCCCCTGGAAAACACACCGACGGGGAAAGGAAACCTTCCATCCCCGGGGGCTGTCCTGTTCCAGCAAGATAAAGATGGGAGTTCATGACCGACCACTTGAAATCCAAAAAGCTTCTTACAAAACCTCTGGCCTTTGAGGGAAACATGGTGCAAGAACCAGTCATAAAAACCACTCCATTGAGATTATCATCTATAAAGGGGAAAGGGGAATATTCTGGCAAAGACTTCACTCACACCTGGGTACTTGAAAACCTCCCTTGGAACTGATGAGGCGGGGTTTCTTGTGGATTTCACTAAAACTGAGTCACGAAGGAACAAACACGGGCAGGACATGCACAATCGGGAAGAGTCCCCCATGAGAGCCTCCAGTCGACGCTTACTATCGTCAAGGAACAACAAACCCCGGGGAAATTGGTCGGGAAAGATTGACCCCTTTTTGGGTGCTACCAAATCTCTGCTGTTATCCCAGTCATCCACAGCCCAAACAGGGCACCCGAATATAGAGGTTATCGCTCCATTATTCAAGACCACACCCCTGACTAGGGGACCTTTACACTGTTTCTTTTCGGTTTCCCCGGGAACTTCCCCACTGTCATTGGTCCACAGAGAAAAACTTATAACACGGGACCTGGACCTATATTCACGTTTTTGAAAATTCAGCAGTCGTTGGGGGACCCCAATTGGATCCAAAGGGGCAGGGCTCTCCATTTGCATTTGCTGTTTTACATCACTGGGAAAAAAACAATAGATGGCAGGGGGCCGGGATATATGTGCCATTGAAAGTGGTGCATCCCAATCAGCAGCCCTTCGGGGGATCTTCAGTACAAGCCACAAAGAGGCTTTAAATCCCAAAATCACAATCAGTCTAGCAATTTGAGATGCGGTTTTGTTCAAAATTATCCACTTTTTTAAAGGCCCAGTTAGTGTCCGGTGCATGCTCTGGGGGGGACAAGCTTCATTCACGTAACCCCGATATGACTGAAGACTATGAATATTTCGATCATGTAGCAGGAAATGGAAGCCACTGGGGGAGGATGAAAACATTGGAGATTTGCAAACCCCTTTCAGCATCCCTCGATCAATGGAAACCTACTTCATTTTCGTCGCCCCTTGCCGCTCAGGGGACTGGCAATTTTATCTTGCTTCCTTTGGGGAACCTGATCAAGTATTCTTCGCACGGGATCTTCTAAACTAAAAGCTCACTGACCTGTCCCTCTTGCACAAATAAAGCGCTGGAAAATAATGAGCCTTAAACTGGATGCTTGTGTCCGGTGACTTTGTTGTTGCAAAAACGAGAACCCTTCACGAATCTCGCCACAGATCGGCACTCGAACCGGAAATCAGAAACCCAAAAGGGCACGGGGGTATTAGGACTCAGCAGAGATAACTGCTCCAAACGACTCGTCACCACACATTTTTCCTTGCCCTATCGTTTACGATATCTTGAGAGTTTCCCCAAAAATTTCCAAGTCATCCGAACGCACAGAAAATTACCACTGTCTGGGGAGATTCCTGAGGTCAGAGAGAATGCCATAAAGTCCGTCAATCAATAGAGTTGCACTGCCAGACAACCCCTTTAGAGTGAGACACCATTGAAAAGTTTAGTTTCATCAGCTCTTGTGCCAAGGGACAAAGATGATTTTTCTGCATTATGCGAAAAAAGGGGCAGAAACGTTCGAGGGGTTTTGTTTTTAACGTCCCGACTACCACATCAAATCCTCGGTTTTTGGGACAAGATGAAAAAGCTCAAGTTGAAAGGGATTCTCAAGTTGGATTGATAAAACAAAAGTACGCATTGGGAAAAATCATCAAAAATTGCGTGAGGATCGTAAATTTTCTGGGGCAGATTTCTCATTGTTCAGGGAAAAGCCCACCAGGGCTATGCCAAATTGAGGAATAATTGGCAATACGAGATGTCAAAAGTGCCCCGCCTCTGTGTCTGTTTTATAGATCTTTGTACATCCCCCAAATGACAAGGCCCGTTGTGCTGCATTTTTAAGATGCCCCGGTAGAAACCCTTGATGTTCCTCCAGTACCAGACATAGGGGGAGGGAAAATCCTCCAGTTAAAGTTCTCATCTTGTGCAATGGGTGTACTTCAGATATGAAAAGACGCCAAATATAGAAGATTTTTACACCTTCAGGGTCATTAAAACCTAGAGACAATGTGACAAAGCTATGATGAGGGCTGTTGTGTTTGATCGATACTTGGATCTGTCGTTTTAAAAAAAGACCCGGGAAAAGCGATAACCACATCCATTGAGTACAATTCATCCAAATGAAGCTCACCATGTCCATTAAAGGGGTTTCTTTCAGCTCAAAAACAAAGCGAAGCTCACAGCTTGTTTGGCCAAAGGGCTGCTTGACTATTTCGCAGCAAAGATTCTTCGTGCTCGTTTGTCCTGTACGATGATCATATCCCGGGGGGTAGGTATTGAGTATGCTCATACACATGAAGAGGGTGACACTTGATTTCCCAAAACCCAAATATTTTCCTCTACAGCCTGTGGTGCTGCCCGGAAAAATCTGCGTATGGTCGCCCGACACTGACGTCTCCTGCTCCTTCTTGTCTTATCGCCTCAAAGACAGTAGCATCTACTATATCCCTTTAATTTCATACAGACAAAGGAAAGAAGAAACGGGAAATAGACTCTTTGGGAAAGGTGCAGGGTTTTTGGCCGTCCAAAAATTCAAGGACTTCTTTGGGCTCCACAAAATTCTCAGGGGCTGATTGGGGAGGCGATTCATAGGAATTTTAAAGAAATCATGGGTAGATGCATACCTAAAGCTTGATGATGATGACCCCCGCCATTTCTGCTTCAAAGCTTAGGGGGCATTTTCTATTCCTGCCGATTTGGGAATGACGAGCTTCCCCGCAGGGGAAACGTTGGAGACTTTTTGTGGTCATTTCTATAGTTTTAAAAGGTCCAGCAACCCTACCACACTCGGTGGGAGCTGTTTCGGTCAAAGAACTTGGGAAGGGAAATGCTTCCACCAACTCGTGCTGCATTGCTTCCCCATACATCGTGCAAACTACATGACAATGCGGGGCAAGTCATACCCTGAAAATTATCCCAACCCTTCCTGCAATTTTAAAAAAATGGGGTGGAAAAGGAGAAAGGCGTGATTTTCCACTGACATTCTTCCCTGCCCTGCCCCACAAACTGTAGTTGAACTCTCAAATGTGGCTGCAAGTAGGATGCAAGGGAAATAGGTGGAGCTGCTTGAAGAATGGCCTGCCCTGACTCCTTCTGTAAATGCTATGGCATTTTATTGCGCAAACGCTATTCGGGAGGACAATTCAAAAATGGACATTTGAATAAAGTTGATTTTACGTCCGATTTTGACATAAACGCAAAAACGACGTACCGGAATACTAACCGCTTTGGGTGGTTGGGTTGGGCGCAGGGTGGGAAACTTCCCCCAGTGGAACTCGACTTTGCTTACCAAAAAAAGGAGGAAAAACAACCCTGGTAAACATTATTTAAGTATCCTAGCATAAAACTGGGGGATGAAAAGTAGCTTAGACGGCTTTCGTAAAAGAACGGGTGAGAAAACAAAGAAAAATAGAGGTTTCGGTTATACCAAAATCGGCGTGACAGAGAAATTTAGATATCAAAACCCGACATCAAACCCAAAAATTTGTAGGAATCTAGTTCACGTGTCTGTAAAAAAAGAAAAAAGTTGAAATTTGTTGCTTAGTGTTTTCCAGAGACCAATCCTGGGGGGGGCAAAAAAGGGAATGACCCCCCCCAGAAAGGGGGTTTTGGGGGCTGAAATTTAGACCCCAAAATCTTTTTTTTGTTAATCTGATACCTAAGAAGCCCCTAAACTGAAAAAAACAATTTTAGCACAAAAATCCTAAAGGGAAAACATGGCATACCCCAAATTAAGGCAATTTACCATAAATAATAGACCCAAAAACAACATTATTCATTTATGCATCACAAAGTTTTGTTGAGGGACTGTTCTGTCCTGTGTCACAGTATCACTAGCCTCGCGGGGGGGGGCTTAAAGTCTCCCCGATTGGCCCCAACTTTACCTTTGTGTGTTTATCTCCTGGGGGGTGAGGGACAAAACGGTCGTGAAAATTTTCCACATCCGGAACCCGGCCCACAAGGTGCGTTGGGTGGTGGCTGGGCCCGGGGAAAGCGGGACCTCCACTGCTCACCACTGGGAAGCACCGTTCTCGTGCTTCGCTGGGGACTCTCGGGGGCTGTCGTAACCCAGCCAGGTGTGGGACTTTCCCCTGCACCTGGCCTTGTGGAATACCACAACGCCGCGACATCCCCGCGGTGTTCCCGTGAGTCAGGACTCACGGCTCGAACTGGGCTGTGGGGGCTGGGGGGTCTGGGGGTCTGCGCATCCCCCATTCGCAGGGCTCGATGCTGGTCTGCCAGCCCCCGATGTGCAAACTGACACACATCCAGGAGAGGGCGGGGTACTCAGTAAAGGGCCCTATCTGGCCTTGTAAGGGAGAGCTTCCCTTTTCCC
Source organism: Chionoecetes opilio (assembly GCA_016584305.1). Classification (NCBI taxonomy): domain Eukaryota; kingdom Metazoa; phylum Arthropoda; class Malacostraca; order Decapoda; family Majidae; genus Chionoecetes; species Chionoecetes opilio. The sequence continues at coordinate 98,201 of JACEEZ010022697.1, forward strand.
CCTATCGAGGAAGCTGGGGTACCTTGCAGGGCGGACCGTGTGAGAGGCCTTTTTTACAATGTATTTGATGTTGCCGTCAAACCTTAGCTCTCGGTCCACCCCTACTTCCCCGAACCTTGACGGCTACCTGGGGTGGGAAGGAACGCCACCAAAAGGGACCTCCCTTCCACTGCTGGCCCGGCAGCGGGGGACCGAGAAACCACCATTGCCTTTCTTCTGGGGCAAAGTTCCCTCCAAGTGTACCCCACCCTGTATAACACTCAGCTGCTGATTGACCTCATCAGCAGCACGCCCATGTCATGCCCGGGTAGGACAGGAGAGAGTACAGTCATCAGCGTAAGCCGAGACTGCTGGCAGCTGCGGGAAAGATCTCCACGTAGATGTTCCAAGGACGGGCCCCAAACTCAGGCCCGGGGGACTGATCTTTCCACTGGCAGGGACTCAGGGGGCCTGCCCCGTTATCGACGACCGGGAGGGTTCTTCCCTGCGGTAGTTCCCCAGGACAGCAAGGTCACCCCGTATGCCTTTGCTCGTTGTTTTTCGGGAAGGCCTCCTGCCACACCCTGTCCCAAAAGGCACCCGTATATCAAAAGGGCCCCCAGACACAGTGGCCTGGGGCCCCATCCAGGGCGTCCTCAAGTTTCGGGGTTGGGGCTCACGGTCGAGGTGGATCGCCCGGTCTGAACCCAAAAATTTGGGCCGATAGAGGGAGTTGTCGCTGAGGTGCGACAATTACCTCTGGCCCATCCTCTCCCAAACATTTCCCCACCCCAGACAGCAAGGGGGATGGGCCTGTATTTTTGGGGTCAATCTGAACTCATCTTGGGAACAGAAAACCACTCGAGCCTCCTTCCACCTGAAGGCCAGATGTTTTCCCCGTAGGGAGGCAGTGAAGATGTGGGGAGAGGGGCGGCACTCCCGGGCGCACTGTTTTTTAACAAATGCGGGCTGACGTCATCAGGGGGAATGGCTTTTTTTGGGTCGAGCTTTCGCAGGATTTCTCGACCCGCGCCTGGTCACCTCAACCCTTTTGGGCTGTCCTCTTCACACTGCTGCTCCAAAGAGGCGGGGGGGTTTCCCCGGGGGGCTCCACCTTCATTTTGCAGAGAAAGATTTCCAGCAGCTGAGCCTTTTTCTTGCTGCTGACAGCCCTGTTTCCGTCCTGCTTGGTGAGGGGAGGGAATTTGGGGGATTTTTTTTTTGGGGAAAATCTTGTTTTCCCCCCGGCCCCGATTTTTCGGCCCCCCCCCCTTTTTTTTCCCTTTTAAA
>JACEEZ010022698.1:0-232500 GCA_016584305.1 Chionoecetes opilio
TACATGGCAAACTCACAATATCCACTATGGTACTATGAATTACTAACTCAGATATAGTCATTAAGGTTTTTTTTATAAAATTTTACTGTGATCCCCCAGTTGGTGTGACCCACCACCCGACCTCTTAGTCATGAAGTTACCCGTTGCTCGCAGTATTCATGAGGGTGGCGCTGCATCCGTGGTGGCATGGTGGCGCGAAATTTGAATTAATTTTCGCGTTGTAGCCTTCGTACGGTGATCCCCCCGTTCGGTGTGACCCCACCCCACCCTACTGTAGATTTAAAAAAGAAATAGGAAAGAACAGGTTCACAAATAGGGTGGTAAAGAATTGGAATGGACTCAGTTTATTAGGTAGTTAGTGCAGAGTCATTAGAGAGTTTTAAAAGGAGGCTAGGCAGTGTTATGGATGGGGATGAAAGGTGGATGTAGGTAGTGTTAAGTAACAGGAACTATCACGTGTAGGTCTCCCAGCCTCTTGTAGCTTCCTTATTTTCTTATGTAGTAGTAGTGAATGTAGTACTTTGAATGAATACATGTGTGTGTGTGTGTGTGTGTGTGTAATGAAAGGAAAGGAAGGATTACCCACACAAACAGCTTTTTAACACGCATTTACCTTTCGGCGAACTTGGTAGTGGTGATGTACGCACACACACACACACACCACCCCATAAAGAGATCCCTGTTCGACTCGACACCACGTACACACACACGCACATACACATTCTACGCTATTAAAGTAATCGTCCAGACCCAATTTTTTTTTGCCGAATTATGTTGAATGTACATTCAAAACACCTAATCCACCAAAAATAATTGATTTCCAGGCCTTATTTCCGTAAAAAACACGACTTGTGTAAAAACGCGCGAGAAAAAAAAAATCTTCCTCCAACAGGCTACGATTGTTATTGATGACGTCAGAACAGGGACGCCTGCAGACACTCTGTCTGACACCTATCGGCAAATGTTATGATGAGCGATTGTACTTCGGTGTCAGACAGTGAATCTGTCGCTGTGACATCTAGAGAACGATGCTCAATCTGACACCGAAAGAAATGACGCTGGTCGCGTATACTATGAGGAAAACGAACCTCAGATTGTCATGGAATCCTATGTTTGAGCCCGAGTACGAGGTGGATGAACAGGTGTTAGCAGAGCCTGAGGTTCAGCAGGAGGACCTGGCACTTCTCCAAAACATAGATTGGTAAATAAGATTAAACCATGTGTGTGTGGGAATCACAATTAAGGTACTTTCGAGAAAATCCTATGGTTAGTTTTGGAGCTACAGTCAAACGTCATTACTCGGAAACCACATACTAGCATTAACTACAGCATAGAGTTGGAAAATATGCGGGCGGGAAGGCAGAAAGTGTGACAGCCACACCAACACAGGGTCTCTCACCACAGGGCACGCCCACTCCACAACTGGTTTATTTGGTCTTGTTAAGAGGCAAAGCCTCACAGTCGTGGTGGTCCACCGCTGCTGCCAGTCCTGGCGTCCCTGTCTAACAGGGCCACCTGGTCTGGTATAGTGTTGGACTGAGTCAGTCTTACGGGGGGGCGCTGTTTCTCAACACAACTGCTCGCCCCAACACACTATAGGCGTGTATCACCCTACACACGCCACTCCTTTCCGTGTGCAAACTTTTCTCGAAAGGCACAGCTATCTTGCTGCACCCATAAAGGATGCATGCATGTGGCATATAGCAAAAAAAATCTATCAGAAACACCCAAATATCTTCAAGTACTATATTTATCTCTGTGTTTACGTGCCTCTCTGATCAGCGCGGGAAGATGAGCCTCCCTGATGGTACGTCACCGAGCCTGAGCCTGAGCGTCTGCAAACCTTGAGAGCGTTTTGAAAACTCGGGGAATTTGCAGATTTTGATTGCGGATTATTTAAAAACGGCTGACTGGATACAAAAAGTGACGACGTGTTGTTGATATACTCGTTAATGGCTATGATTTGATTGCATTAAATCAGGAAGGATGAAATGGTCTGGATGATTACTTTAAGGCGGAGGAGAACAGCTTATTTCAATCACTATTTATATATATCTCTATACTTCTCCCCCTCTCCTATAGGCAGCTGTGTATGTTCGTGCGTGTGTCCGTAAAGTTATAGTCTGGGGACGATATGTTGTGGAGAGTGTGTGGGCGTGGTGGCCGGCCGGTGGGCGTATGTGGTGGCATTTTATTTATTTATTTTTTCTCTATTTCTGTCAACCACTAAGGCTTTCATATTTTCTTACTTATTTCACTATTTTCTATTTCACTTTCTCTAACTTTCTTTAAACCTTCCCACTTAGTTCACTCATTTTCTGTTTTGCTGTTTCCTATATTTTCTCACTTTCTGTAACTTTCTTTAAACTTTCACTTTTCAGTCATTTTCTGTCTCACTTTAACTTTTTGCTCACTGTCTTTTTTCCATATCGAAGAAATGAAAGAAATGATCAAGATATTCTGATCTAAATAAGCTGTGGCCAGGCCAAGATAGGGGTCTGTTCTAGCCATCACGTAAAAAGCTATTTATATAAAGATTAAAGAATAAATCAACACTATGCATGGGTCAAAATGGCCTTGGACATATGTAGGTGCCACGTATTATTCGTGTGTTCCTTATTGGTCAAGATTTTCCTTGTTAAATCAGGTATTGTATGTTGGGTGGTAATATTCCTATACAGACATGGCTGACATTTCATATTTCTATTTTCCCCTTAACAATAGCACTCACCCCCTTGCCCACCGTGTCGGGTTTTACGGCCTTTTTTGTTTAACCGGGAATTTTTTAAAGTTTTCCGGGAAAGGAAAAAGGTCCCGATTTCGGGGGGAAAAAGCTTTTTTCAAACCTTAACCCCCCTTTCCTAAAAACGGGGAAAATTTTGGTTTTTTTGGGGAAATTTTAAAAACGGGTACGGAATGGGGGAGAGTTTTTTGGGGGTTTTTTCCTGGGGTTTGGTAGTTTGTTGCATTTTCAAAAAATTTTTTCTATTTCTTGGCCCCCCGTTTTTTCCCCTTTATTTTTTTCCTTTACTTCTCCCTTTCCTTTAAAAACCCCTTTCGCCCACCATTTTCTTTTTTCTTTCCTTTTTTTCCCTTCTCCTTTTTTTTTTTTTTCCCTTCTTTTTTTTTTTTTTTTTTTCTTTTCCCTCCCCCCTTTCCTTTCTTTCTTCCTTTTTAACTATTTTTCTTTTCCCTTTTCTCTAACTTTTTTTTTTTCCCCCCCAATTTGGGGCCCCCCAAATTTCTGTTGGGTGAATTTCTATTTTCGTCCTTTTTTTTAAATTTCCCCCCTTTCCATTTTTTCCGGCCCCACGAAACTTTTCCCCAAAACTTTTTTCCAAAAAAATTAAAAATAAAAATTTTTCCCCTGGTGGCCATAAGATACTTTCTACCCCAAAACAAAAAACCTTTTTTAAAAAAGAAAAAGTAAACCCTTTGGGGAAAAAACCCTTTACAAAGGGGGCCCACCCCCCCCCCGTTTAAAAGGGTTTTTCCCTTGTTAAAAACAGGGGTATTTTTTTGGTTGGGTGGTAATTTTCCTAAAAAAACAAAACTGGCGACACAAAAATTTTTCCCTTAAATCCTCACCCCTGCCCCCTGCCACCCTCTACGGGGGCCCTCTGAGATAAAGCAAACGTATGGGGAGGGAGGGGCCCGGTAAAAAGGCCCCCGGGCCCACTTCTGGCAATCCTGTGTTTATAGTAAACCCCAGTGTTTCGTTTGAAAAGGAAATTTCTAATTTTAGGATATTTAGGCCCCGAAAAGGGACATTTCAAAGGGAAAACCCAAAAAATAAAACGGAAATTTTAAAAGAAATCCATTTTTTTTCGGACATTTTAAAAAATTTGTTGATATATAAAATGTTTTTTACAAATGTATTTAAATTTCCCTTTGTGTTTTTAGAAATTTAAGACTTTTGTAAAAGAAATTTAGTTTTTAAAAACCCTTTTCTCCCCATGTATTTAGTTTTTAGTATTAAAACCAAAAAAAGTTTAGGGTCCAGCTCAGGGTGGAGGGACGCAGGAAGGGGGGGTTGTGGGCCCCTAGGAGGAGCAGGTCAGGACGGGCGCGTGGCTTCCCGGTGTCCTAAACTGTCACCACTGTTGCAGGTGCTGAGGTCACAGCCCCAAAGCCGGCCCCTCCCCCCCCGGCCCACGGGCCCCCGGCCGCCCCAAAGCACCCCGGGGGGTTCCCGGGAGGACAGGCCCGTCAGTGTGCTGGGAAAAATTTTGCTGCGTGGAGGCTGTGGGGGGGGGCAGCAACAGGGGGGGGTGGCCGGGAGAAGCGGGATCATTTGGGCCTCGGGTTTGTGAAAAGGGTTACAGGTGTGTTTGGAAAGGAATTACCTGGAGGCAGGCAGTCAGGCCAAAAGGGAGACAGTGAGCTGAAGTGCCAGCAGTGTGACAAAACATTAAATACAAGAGTAAGCTTGAGCAACTTTTCTTGACACACAGTGGTGTTAAGAATCTGAATTTTTAGAGTGGGGGAAAAAAGTTTTCCCTAAAAAAGGGGGAAAACCTCACTAAACACCCCCGGACACACAGGGGTTTTTAAAAAGCATAAAAATGTTTAGAGTGGGGGAAAAAGATTTTTAGAAAGGCTGCCCCTCCCCACACACACCCGACACACATGGTTTTAAAAATTTCAAGAATGCCTAGAGTGGGGGAAAAAAATTTTATTTTAAAAGGGAGTACCCTCAAAAAGCCCCCCCAACAACCCCTGAAACACGGGGGTATTAAAAATTTCAAGTATCCCTAGAGTGGGGGAAAACCCTTTAAATACAAAGAGTGAGTCACCACACACACCCTGAAACACAGTGGTGTTAAGAACATGAAGGTTTGGGAGTGTGGGAAAAAAATTTACTACAAAGGGAAACCCACCACCACCACCCTGACAACAGTGGTTTAAGAATCATGAATCCCAGAGGGGTGGGGAAAATTTTTGGGCCAATGAGAAAGCCTCCCCAAACACACACCCTAAAAAAACATTGTTTTAAAAATCAGAAGCCTAAATTTTGGGTTGGGAAAAAAGTTTTACTACAAAGGGAAACCTACCCGCACACGCCATGACACAAATTGGGGTTAAAAAGAATCATGAATGCTGGGGTTTTGGGGAAAAATTTTTAAAAACTAAAAAGGGTGGGGCTCACCAGACCCCCCACCCCGACACACAGTGGTGTTAAAAACCCTGAATGTTTAGATTTTGGGAAAAAAAGGTTTTATCCCAGTTCTAAACTCAAGGGTACACCCCCTTTTAGCACATGGCTTGGGGGAGTTCAAGTGTGATTTTTGTAGAAAGGTTTAAGGGACAAAAGGAGGATAGCGGCAATGAAGACCCACTTTTGAGGTGGTGGGGTGTGTGGACAAGTGGGGTTTGGAAACCCGGGCCGTGGGAGTGTGCCCTGTGTGGCAAATGGATGGGGTGGGGGGCGTGGGGTTTCCCTTGTGTGGGGGCAGCCGGGGGACCATGATTTCTGTGAGGGAGTAAGGGCCCCCCAGCATTTGGGTTTGGGGGGGGGGCATTTGCAGGTTTTGATTTTCAAAAAAGTATCCGGGGGTTTAAAAAGGTTTTTCTCCGTGATTCCCTTTAAAAAAAAAACAGTTTTTCCCCGCATAAACCTTACTATATGCCCTTCATTGAACAGAAAGCGGGAAAAAGGGTGATCCAACTGCTTTAAAAAGGAGAAGCCCCAAAATTTGCAAAAAAATATACAAGAAACCCGTTAGAAAAAACGAGGCTATAAATATTTACCCCTGTGTATTTCATGCGGGTTTTTTTCCATGGGAATTTATCAAAGTATCTGGAAAATAAAAAAAGGGTTTATAAAAAATGAAAAAATTTTCCCCCCTAAATATAAAAAAAATTTAATACAAAAAGGGAAAAATTTTGAAAAAAAAGGGGGTAGTGGGTCTTTTGGGGGAAAAGGGGTAAAAAGGAACTCTAACATGATGTAAATAGTTATAGATAAAACCATGGCATGGGTTGGGGTTATCGCGAAAAATTTTCGCGATAACGATATCGGGTTATCGGTTATCCGATATTTTTTTTTCCCGCGTTTTCGGTTTTTTCGGGATCCCCGATACTTTTTGGTTTCCCAAACTTTTTGCGGAAAAAAATGGGATAATTTTAATTTTTTGGTTCCCAATTTTTGCAAATTTTGGGGGGCCCCCGTGCCAGTGGAAGGGAGCAACCAAAAATGCCAAAGGTTTTTGAAGGGGAAAATGGTGCAGGGAAACCCCGGTTTTAGAATGTGGGGTCCCAAAACATTTTTATTTGTTTAAACTTTCAAAATTTGTTATTTTACCCTTTAAAAAATACCTTTTATAGGAAAAAGACAGGGTTAAAAACCCTTTAATTAGAAGGGTAGTGTGCAAAAAAGGGAAATGAAGGGTTTTTTTAACAGTTTTCTGATAAAATTTAAAAAAAAAAATTTTAAAATATCTATCGTTATCGTGTATTTGGGGAATTTTGGACCTTTTCGATTACGGTTTTGCCTTTTCGGGAGATAAATTTTTTCGCCAGTTTTCAATTTTCGGTTTTGTGGGAAAAATTTTTTTTTACCCCGCCCCCCCTAGGACCCGAGATAAGTATAAAAAGTTGGAGTTGTTACACTGGAACAAAAGTAATAATTGAGGCAAATAAGGGTCCCATACTTACCCTACACCGTTTTGGGGGTTTTTATGATCTTGAAATGACAAAAAATTTTGGCCAACATTAATCTTGTTTCCCTACTGAACACTGTACACACATCAAAGTTTTAAAAAGAAAAAAGGGACAGTACAAACTTTTAGCCCCCAATATTACTCAACCCAAAAAATATATTGTATCAAACTTTAAAGGGGATATTTCGTTTGGTAGTGTTTATGGTTTTACTAAGGGAACTCGGTTAACCGGCATTTTAAAAAAACGGCAGCCCAAAAAAACGGGGAATTATCGACCCAAAGGGTTTTTTTTTTTTTTTTTTTTTTTTTTCTTTTTTTTTTTCTTTTTTTTTTACCCAACCCGATAAAATCTGGAAAATCTCTTCCCGTTTTGTTTTTCCATTTTTCCCAGACTTACATCCCTTTTAAAAGGGAAGAGTAACCCAAAACACCTCCCGAACTAAATTGGCTCACCCCACTTTTTTTTTTATTTTCTTACTGTCTTTTTTATAGGACTGGCCCAAATAAGCGGCCTTTGTGTTTTCCCCTTTTTTTTTTGCCTTGGCCCGTTCCTTGTGATGGGGAAAAAAAAAAAAAAAAAAAAAAAAAAAAAATTTTTGGGGGATTTTCCCAAAAAGGAAACTTCAAAACCCAACCCGGGAAAAGAGTTATCCCGGGATGCCGCCCCCCCCGGGGGGTGCCGGATAAAACGAGGTTCTCCGTAACCATCACCACTGACTGAATGACTGACTGGCTACACTTTTAAAGCTTCTGAGGGCCCTTTAAATTTCAAAATTTTAATATCACAGGTTTGTACGTACCTTTGAAAGTATGTAATTGAACGTTTGGGAATTATATAAGTCGGGATATTTGAGAGACTTATTTGGCCCGAGTTAAAAAATGTTGTTTAGTTTTGTAAATATTTATTTTTACGTCCAATAAGAAGCGGAGATATTTCAGCCCCGTAAAAATGAATGTTTGAACACAAAACCGGGAGTGCCACGGGAAACCCCGTGGGGGTGAGTTGTTGTAGCGAGTGTTTTTCCCGAGGCTTTTTTGTCTCCCCTTTTCCGGTTTTCCCACCCCTCCTCTCCCTGTTACAAGGGCGTGAAAATAAAAATTTAAAGGAAGCTATTTCATTTTTCCTGTGGGCCTACTTTTTCGGGTTTAGGGGAAGCAAGCTGTCTTGGTTCTCCCCGATGGGAACCCTGGCAGGAAAGATTTTAAATATAATTATATATACATTACCCAAAAATATATAATTTCCGTTTGCCGGCGATTTAAAACGCAGTTTTTTCCCTTTAAAAAAGGAAAAGAAAAATTCACCCTTTCGTTAATGCGGCCTATTTAACCCAATGAGAGGTTTAGGGAGAGGGAAGGCCCGAAAAGCCGGGTGGGGGGTTTTTTACTAAAGGGGGGGTCCCGGAGGGGATTTTGTTGAGCAGTAGGGTTTAATGAGCCCCAATTTTTAGTAAAGGTTATTTAAAAGTTTTAAGCATAATAATACTAAGAAAAAGGGGGGTTTAAGGGGAAAACATTTAGCTGGAGCAGTAAAATAGCGATTGTTGCGGCCCAAAATTTGGGCCCCTGGGAAAATTAAACATCATCCCCCTGCTGCTTCCTGGGGAAAAAAGTCTTTAATCTTTAGGTCTGCTGCTTTTACCTGGGGGAAATTTACTCGGCGACGGCCCCCCCCCCGCCCCCCGCGCACCCACCATGGGTCATTAAGCTCAGGGCTCCCCCCCCGCAAACCCCTGGAAAAGACAAACATCCCGAAAAATTTTGATTTTAGTCTTAAAACCCCCATTTGACTTTGGGGCCCCCACAAGGGGTTGAAACAACAGTTGGAAGGAGATGATAGAAGGGAGGCAGAAAATGGTGATGGAATTTTCGCTGGACTGAATATTGTCGATAAATGGAATAGTGAAACGAAGAGCGTGTTAAAGTTTCATTGAAGGAGTGTGAGCGGTGAGAGGGAGGTGTAGTATCTTGGGGAGTCTGTCTATACACACAAGGATGGAGAAAGGGGTCGTGGCTTTGTAGTTTATTTGACAGCGAGTCATTGTACAACGTGGGGAAAAGAGGTGCGTGAAGTCTGTGTCTCTGTGTGTCCTATGGCTGCTTAAATTACCTGGCTGGTGCTGAAGTTGTGTCGGCGAGGACAAGTTCAGGTCAGCGTTCAGGTCACCTTCGGGCCTCTAAGCCTGGTCCCAGACAGGGGGGTGGCTAAGCCGATGCAGGTGTGTATGTGCATGTGTGTGTTAGCGCCGCTACAGTGGAAGCAAGATGGGATAAGAGACAGCATAGGGCCCTTTGTACCACCTCGACCCCTCAATCCTCACCCCTGTACCTTACGGATAAGGAAACTGTATGAAAGAGTGCTAGTTAAAAAAGGCTGCAATGGTACTGTAGACGGGGGGCAAAAGTCTTCCACATGGTACACCAAGACCAAGACCCATCACGGTGCCACATCGTCCCCCTCAAGGCCGAATCAAAACCATACCATCATGGTGACACTGCACCGTCTCATCACATCCGTTACAATTTTTTACATTCAAAAAAATAGACGTGTTACACTAAACGGTTGCAACCCCCGTCAAGGCTCCAATACACCCCCGTCCTGTCACGTAACGGTTTCTGGGGGAAAAAAATTTTAAAGAATGGGCTGTGCCGTGCTGATAATTATAATTTTCTCAGGGCTTTATGTACCCAAAACAGGGTCTTTTAGAGTTCAACTCCTCTTCTTCATCCAACAGAAGTGCTATTAATGCAAATTTCTTCAACCATAGCCTCTGAGGCACCATACCATGTCTGCTTAGAGGGTGAGCAGGAACTGCCGAAAGTGACGGAACTGTGACGAATAGTGTGAATACAAGGCACGGCTGACGGAACACTGCCGTGATTTCAGAGTGTGAACCAGCCTTCACCTACAGGTACCTTTCTGAAGAAGACTAATCAACCCTCGCGACTGTGATAGATTCATAGGTGTAAACCAGGGCAAATATTGTCGAACCTGACAATGGTGCCCTTCAACAATTACAACAATAACAAGGTAGAGATGGTTACCTTACAATGTTACCTAAATATCTTCGTGAATTTTTGTTATTGGACAACCACCGATCTCGAGGCCGAAACTTTAGTCCTCCTGAATAGTTTTGATGTGTTTTGAATTAATCTGGCTCTCGTTTTTGTCGGACATCAATGTTTATTTACGTGTGTGTGATGGGGGGGCAACCTGCCCCTCCATTCAATTATTAGTGTAATTCCATTATTATTCAATTGCGCCATGGGAAATGGGGCTCAAAATACTCATATTGAAGAAAGCTACACGATGATGTAGGTAAGAATCCTAGGACTTTTGAAAGCCCACTACCAAAATAATACTAATATTTATACTGCAAATTTTCCACAAAGTCTAAACACATAGCAGAAAAGCAACAAAGGCATACCTACAACATTAAATCTAAGCTATATGTCATAGGTAGCAAATTATTAGAATATCAATTCGTGGGGGCATCCTGCAATATATTATGACCGATTTTGGTTACAGTCATTCCCTTGACATTTTAGCTAGTATAATTTTTCATTCACATTCACTGCACTGTGAATATTGTACTATGTAGGTACATGCTCATAATCATTTGCTTTCCCCTACAAATCCTTTTTTTTTTTTTAATAACTTATGATAAATTTACGAATTTATTTTTTCCCTCACAAACACCAATATTGTTTTTCTTCTCAAAACCTCCTTGTAAAATAGGGGTGCGTCTTATGCGGAGGTGCGTCTTATGCGCCGGCAAATACGGTATATGTTTATAATGTTCCTAAAAATACACTGGTTCATTTGATGTTAAGTACATGAAAATATCCTGTATGGAAGTTATAATACTTGTTACACTTGTTTGATAATAGTTGTAATTCAATAGTAATAGTTATGCAAGTTATTATTATGTTAGAAGTGATAAATGACTGACAATTAGGTATGCCTGCCTGTATACGCCTGCTTAGACAAACATTAGGAATAGAGGAAATTATAAAAGATGGTTTAAGATCCATCATCCTTACTATACCAGATGGAGGAGAAATTAGGAAGAATTAAAGGCTACAAGGATGAAATGCTTAGGATAAGATCCCTATTTTTTTGTGAATAACTATGATATTGGATGGCCATTGATCAAGTGAAGCTGAACAAGTGACAGATATGACACTAAACATAGGTAAGCATTATGGCTTAGAGATAAATAAGAGCAAAAGTACATCAGTACATGTAATAAGATGGAAAAAACAAACCAGAAAGAATCAGAGACACAGAAGTCAGCAACAAGTTGAAGAATTCTGAAATATTTATTGATAGGAAAATAAAATTGGTAGATTGGAGAACAAGAAGTATAAGTGACATTACACTTATATATATGTTCAACCAATACACGATCGGTGGTTGTAGTTAGGTATACTAAACGTTGAGTTCTCATCATAAGGAGTATTTCTAACCACATATTACCTGGGCGGCCATTAATGCCAACATCAAATATTAATTTCAAAGATCTTTACTTTTGAGGTTACCTGCCTTTGTGCGTGTGTTCGTGTGTCTGTTATGGGTCAGCACATGCGCAGGGAAGCGGTGGTGGGCGTGGCCGGTGTGACGCCTGATTTGGCGCCTGTGCACAAACGATGGAGGCAGTGGCAGATATAGGGGGGGGGCGGTGAGTAGGCCCCGCGCCTGTGAAGGCCCCGCGCCTGTGAGGGCCCCGCGCCTGTGAGGGCCCCGCGCCTGTGAAGGCCCCGCGCCTGTGAAGGCCCCCGCGCCTGTGAGGGCCCCATGTAGCCTACTGTCTCCAATTACTCCTGACCGGCCCTCGTATCATCGTATGTTCCAATTACTTATATTCGCATCCTCTTCCTGTATCCTTTTGACCTCGACCGACAAGGCAGCTGCATGTCCGTGTCAGGTTCCTTATCTTTCCTTCTCCCTAGTGTAATGTAAGGTGACATGCAAAGGCGCCACGCGCTGATCCTTAAACCACACCTATTTCCCTCATCTTCCTACTCAGTCATTCAACTGTCATTGGCTACAACTTTTCCTCCTCCCATTTATATTTTAGTGATTGGCTATAGGAATTTCAACTCCTCCTTCCTTTCATCTCATTTGTTACTCTGTGTCCTCTTTTCTAAAAGTCACGCCCCCATGACCGGGGTTTTGATCGTGACCCACTGACCTCAGGAGAATGAGTCAGGATCCAATTTTACTCGACACTGGTCGTTTCAGTGTCCTCTGTACATCTGTGGGAATTAAATTGATAGGATGACTTGAATGGTTACACCCCTAAATATAAATTAAAACACTGGTGCTTGAATTAAACTCACAACTGAAAAAGATAATTAAATTAAGGGACAACTTGAAATTAACTAACTACCACTAAAAATATTTACCTGGTGGTAGTGGCTGTCCAAATAATGTCACCAAGCTAAACCTTATTATTGAGATCTCAATAAGCTAGGAGAACTGTAATGGGTTAACTGCCAGGGCTCCTGCAAGAGTTTTTACTTAGCTGGTGACGTCTTAGTGTGGTGCCAGGGTTTTTATATGTTGTTTCTGACACCTTTTAATGAATGATATTAATTTGTTAGAATTCTTCATTGATTAATAAAATCTCCTCCGTTACAACTGAATTGAGAGTGGAAATTAGTCTTATGACTTCACTATTTAATTATAGTACGAACACTTCTCGTTGCGGAGAGTACTGAAATGGGAATGAACTTAAGGTTAGTAAGGGGAAATGCTGCCACCAGCTCAGGCGAGTAGTTCTATGGTTTTACTCCCTGAGCACGTTTTGAATATATGAGATTTATTTGGTAGTCGGGGTTGATACTTAGTATTACACCGAGTGAGGCTGAAAACTCTTTTTGGAAGTGTGGGGAAGTATTGTCCTAACACGGAATAATCACCTGGGGTTTTACAAAATAACACAAGAAACTATATTTTAAACATCATCCTATTTATTCATCATGAAATATTATTTCTCTTGTTTGAGATCTTAGACACATATATAAACTCTAATCTGGCACAGGCAAGCTCTCCAGAGCATAACCTCCCTCACTGAATCATATTCTTAGAACTACCATCTACGTCCGTATCAACTGAGCACTATAGGTATACATGGAATATCTATATAGGAAAGAAAAACGTGAGAGTAATGGGTTGGTGTAGTGTTCACTGTGATAGGTGGCTTGGCTTCTTTTTCGGCAGACACTCGCCGGAGCCTTGAGTGAAGGGAGTGAGAGACTGGCTTAATAACACTTATAAGGACGGGGCAGGTCTCCTATGCGTTAATGAAACTAAACAACTGTACCTATATATGAGCATATAGATAGATAGATTATAACAAGGAGGGGGGGGGGGGGGAATAGGAGCGAGTTACTGAGGTCTTACCTTGAGTGAAGTGAGTGAGAGACTGGCTCCCTCGTGGTAACTAAGGCGAGGTTGGGATGAGTAGCGGGAAAAAGGGGAATGTTCGGATCCTATGAAAGGCTTCCCCTGAAGGGATTATCAGACCTCGAATGACTCTAATTAACTAATGAAACAAGTATGCATATGAAATGGCTGCCTATAATGCAGTTCTTTTACTTTGATATAGAAGAATTTAATATGTTTACTCTAATATCCAGGGAAAGATGTTCTCCCTTTTTGTTCAGCCTACGAACATGTGTTTCAGAGCGACGAGGTATGGGAGTCGGAATAGAAATTTGGTCGACTTTCAATTTAGCGAATAACTCGACTAACCCACCCATTTATGAACGTGATCTGTCACTATTGTGTCTATTTTGAAGGACATTAAGAATCTAAGAGTGTTCCTTGATCTGACAGGAGGGTGAGGAGAGGATGAAAGGTTTTTGAATCTACTAGTTATCGATGATCGCGAAATAAATGTCCCACGCATTTTGACTCTTATCCGGAGTGTATGGGGGAGGGAGTGGGGGGGGGGAAGATAGAAGTGGGAGATAGAAAGAAAGAAGATAAATTTTACCAGAAACGAAAAGATTGAATTGACCTTAATATAATAGGAATACCGTTCCTCCATATGCTGGGTCTAGGTGACAACTTGCCCCAGAACAACATATGATTATTGAAACCTTTTTCCTTCTTAAATACATAACCCGGGAATTGTATGATAGGAATTTCCATCCTGTCTCTTCCGAATCTCCGGGCATTACATTAGATGTTGATGTTTGAAGACAATATGGCGGGCGGACGTAACCTTCCTGATGTTTCCAGCGGATTCATGGACCGGGATATTGGGTTTAGTAACCCATGCTCTCCATGAATACTGTTTACAATATTTACACGAGAACACCCGAGGTGTCTCTAAATGTGTTTAAGGAGCTAATGGCGATGAACTGCTCGCCTTGGTGGAGTCTGACTAATGAGCGAGTCAGCTGTGTTGCCCTGGACTTCGCTTTCGCTCCTGAGATATACGAGCCCAAAATTAATTTCCCAATAAATTTATATTACTCCTATGTTTACTACTATTTAATTTTAGTAATATTCTTAATTATCTCTGGAGAAATTTATAATTTCCGACAACATCCTTGTATATATCTTATTTCAATATACTACTTAAAAAGGGAGTGACATGTTACGTGTATACCTGGACCCTATATAATATTATATAGAGAGAGTGAATGAAGAACAATTCGACCAACTTCAAGTTCCTGAGCGGGTTCACCATCACTACAAACATACTTCTGCATCCAGAACAACGCACGGTAAGATGTGTACTAAGAATCACGGGTGCTACTTTAGTATGCGTTCTACCGCAGTAGCGCAGTCTACAGGGGTGTGGGGTGTGATCTACCCCTACACTGGTCCACAGGTCCCCTACCCCTGCATCTGAAGGGATCAGTTACTGGTCCACAGGTCATAGGTCAGGTAGGTAACAGCGAATCGATAGGCCTTAGGTATTTGGCCTCAAGGAAGGCTCTGATTGCCGTTATTTTCATGTGGAACGGCGTTGCAGAAATACTCTGATTCCCATCATTCAGCGGGAATGTGAAGCCGGTTCAGTGATTCACTCTGATGAATGGCCTGCATATGAAAACTTAAATAATCTGGGTTATCGCCATAGTACAGTGAATCACCAAGAAAATTACGTGGATCCAGTAACAGGAGCAAACACTCAAGGCATAGAACGATCGTGGTTGGATGCCAAAACACGTATTTTAAAGAACATGAGAGGTGTTAGTGTAGTGCCCACTTTGTATGTGTACTCTACAGTCCTGGTTACTCTGCTGCCACCACCCACATCAAGTGGGAAAAAAAAGTATAAATGAATAAAAATAAAGATGTGAGAAAAAAGGTAAGTACTGTTTGGATCTAAATAATAATTCGTTAATAAATAATCATTAATATATTTCTCCCTTTGCTTGTAATATCATAATAATTATACATTCACAAGTTGTCTTAATTCTAAGTCTTCTTCTTCCCTTACGATACGCACGCGTAGTGCTCAAGTCGTTATCCTAATGTAGTTTACTATCTCTGGTAACTTCGGTCGCACTGTTACCACATTAACGATACGCACGCGTAGTGCTCAAGTCGTCATCCTAATGTAGTTTACTATCTCTGGTAACTTCGGTTGCACTGTTACCGCTTTAACGATACGCACGCGTAGTGCTCAAGTCATCATCCTATACTAATGTAGTCTATCCCACTTCCAAAGTTTCCCTCTCACTCATTTTTCTGTTCCCTTCATTCTCCTTGGCCTCACACGGCTGGCTGTAATATGCTGTAGTTGCCCCCTCTGCTAATTCGTGACCGCTTGGCCACCAGGTCCGCCAACGGCTCCTACCTTGGGACCCTAGGTAATACAATTCATTAGTCCTTATGTCAACAAAAGGAATCACCAGTAAGTCACCCCTACATCTCTACCCTATAAACCTTCTCTTACTAACCTTTACAAGGGCGAGAATATCACCTCCCCACAGGTGACTTAACTCAGCGAGCGTCTGGCTGCTTCTAAGGTTATCCTAATGTTGAACTCCCCTTCTCACTTCGTTTCGCTACGTGGCTAATTACTACTGGCTTAAGATATAAGCCTTTCTCCCTAACCAGTGATTCAGGACTGAGGCGTGGAGGAAAATTACAAGTTAGCTTATTGATGATTATAAGTTATTTCATCTCTTCCCCTATTAATGTAATTTCCCTCGTTACATTAGCAAGGAACTGTTTCGGTCACACCTTAATAATTTTTGCTGGCAAGTACTCAGAAAAGATAAACCTGATTTGTTTATAGCATTTTTAACGATATTCATAATGTATACCGCTAATTGTTTATGCATGATATACTATTGTATTAAAATTAGCAATGTGATGTTATTGTTCATTAATAAATTGATTAATAAATAAAAAAAATTGTTATTCTCCGATGGAAATAATCCATTAAACCAACAGTATAGCGTGGTGGCGCGGTAGACCTCATACTGAAGTAGACGCAGCCGGTAGACCGCATACTAAGGTAGAAACAGAACGGTAGAACGCATACTAATGTAGCACCGAATCACGGTACTCGTATACCCACGCCCTCACATATAATGCATGATTCCACTATAAATAATTCAATTGATTAGTGATAATTAATAATTATTGATGTTTTTTATGTTTTTCTTTTTCAGGATAAGGCAGTGAGGCACAATGGAGAAATCAACAAGTCGTGATCGTGATCATGGGAGGAAGTATAAAGCTGGCTCTGTTAAACGACAAGAAAATACAGACGAAAAGGAAAGAGTAAGAAAACTACCAAAAATAAGTCAATGGGTGAAATATCCAACAGTATAGGAATCTGCAAAATCACAAACTCACACTGAATCTAGTCCTAGCTTGAACAAACCAAGTACAAGTGTAACTGCTGATGTGGTAGATACGAAGCCTGAGACTGAATGTACAACAGTAGAGACACCAATTACGCCTGCAACAACTGAAGATACCACAACTAGTACTGAACCTAGTGTAGTTAGCGCAATTGAACCTGAACACAGTGAGGACACACAAGAGGAAGTCAAAGTTATGAATACCGGTACTGAACAAGGATTTGAAAAAGATCTTGGATTATGGCCTAAAATAATTCTTGAAAATGTGTGTGACTATTGGTTGAAAAAGGGAAGCGCAGAATGTCGACACTGTGATGGTGACTTCAAAGAGTCAGCTGTGAAAGACAAAACCCGTCAAAACAGAACCCGTCATTGTACAAAGACATTATTCACTCGAACTCATTCATTATCTGGCCAAGAAATTAATCTTAAATGGCTCTGTTACTCTAAAACAACTGGTCAAGTGTATTGTTTTCCTTGCAAGCTTATGTCAAAGGTGGAAAGCTCATTCACAACTGGCTTCAATAGTTGGAAGAACGCTAGGATGCCATAGAATCTCACAGTAGGTCAGATCAGCACAGGAATACTATGGTCGAAATGATATATCGAAAGACTACGGGTGCCCGTATTGACTCTAATCTTGTACAACAATATGAAAGTGAATGTGTGTACTGGCAAGCAGTATTGAGGAGGTGTGTAGATGTTTTAAAGCTACTTTGCGAACGCGGGCTAGCTATTCGGGGTAAAGATGAAGTAATTGGATCAGTCTACACAATGGAAACTATCTTGGGATTCTAGAGCTGCTGAGCACATACGACAGTTTTTTGGCAGCACATATCAAGAAACACGCAAACAAAGGTAGTGGTCATACTTCCTACTTGTCCCATGTCATTTCTGAGGAAATCATTAGAATAATGGCAGAAAAGGTTGTCCTCAATAACAGATGAAGTAAAAACAGCAAAGTACTTCTCAATTTCTGTTGACTCCACACCTGATATTTCACACACGGATCAACTTACTTTTACAATCCGCTAGGTACTGCCTACTACAGGTCCAGTTGAAAGGTGTTTGCAGTTTATCCCCATGCTAGGCCACGCTGGCAGATTATATTGCTACAACTGTTCTTGATTTTCTTAAAGAGAAGAACATTCCAGTTATCGACTGCCGAGGACAGTCCTATGACAATGCCAGCAACATGTCTGGTAAATATCAGGGGATCCAACAGATAATCAAGAATGAGTGCAGTGAAGCTGAGTACAGGGAAGTACTCAGGGGAGCAGTGAGTGCTGAGTGTGGGGAGGCGGTAGCAGAGTGGTCAGATCAGAATCAGCCAGCTGAAACAAGAGCTGAAGCAAGTGGTCTTCTCAAAGGTTTGAAAAAACTTGAAACAGTAATTCTTCTTGAAGTTTTCTTGAAGTTTGGGCAACAGTATTAGAAAGGTTTCAGAGTAGCAGTATCCAGCTGCAAAAATCTAGGCTCTCCCTCAACACAGCTGTCATACTGCTAGAATCTCTTTTGCAATTTGTTGAAGACCTGAGATCCCAGTTCGATGACTTTGAAGCAAAAGCTATGGCTAAGTGTAATGATTGTGATCCCTGTGATGTGACGAGTAATGCTGCATACTACGCCGACACGTAGCGATTAGGAAGCGCACGCGTCACCACGATGAACTAGACTCCGCGGAGGATGTTACGCTGACAGGGAGAGACAAGTTTAGAGTGACTGCATTCTTGCCCATCATCGACAAACTCTGTGCTGCCCTACAACAACGCCTTGCAGCTTACAGCGACCTTCGAGAGAAGTTTGGGTTTTTATCAGAAATCTCAAACAAAACGAACACTGAGCTCAAAGAAGCCGCTGAAAAGCTTGTGTCATCATATCCTAAGGACTTGGAGGCTGGGTTGGAGTCGGAACTTTTGCAGTAATGTTAATTTGTGTAAACAAAATGTGAATTTGTGAAACTGCATTTATTTCAAACTGCATTTGTGAAAACATTCAACTGTGAAATGTTCATTTGGCTAATTATATCAATAAATTGAATATTATTTAAAAAGTAAATATATTTTAACGTTTCGCTCGTCCATTGACTTGAGGGCCCCGCAAGGTCACCGGGCCTAGGGCCCCGCACAAGCTAAATCCGCCCCTGGATGGAGGGTGTGATCAGCCAATCAGATCACAGCACGTTTCGTGACGTGGCAGACAGCCTGGGGCCTTGGAGGAGCCTCAGTTTTCCAATGGCCGCCGTCAGGGGAGGGTGTGTCATCCGCGATCTCGGCTTTCTCAAGTTTTATCACTACAATGCAGGTAAGTTTCCATTGACCCTTTGTTTGGAGAATTCCCTGGACGGGGGGGGGGGGGGTTACGAGGTTGCAGTGGCAGGTTTGGGTAGGTTTTTTATTTTTTTTTATTTAAACAACTGACATGGTAGGGTGGTGTGGGGGGACACCGTACTATTAGTGGAAAAATATTCATAAAAAATCCATTTTTTACCTGAGAGAGTGCACACTGTGCCCAAAACAAACTTCACAATATGGCCCACCTATGGTACCCTCATGAATACTTAACTCAGATAATAAGGGTCATTTAAGGTTTTTTATAAATTTTTGACTGTGATCCCCCCCGTTCGGTGTGACCCCACCCCACCCTACCTCTTAGTCATGAAGTCTACCCTGTTGCTCGCATGTAGTTCACTGAGGGTGGCGCTGCATCCGTGGTGGCATGGTGGCGCGAAATTTGAATTAATTTTCGCGTTGTAGCCTTCGTACGGTGATCCGTTCGGTGTGACCCCACCCCACCCTATACATGGGGCTACAAATAGCAAAGAGGTTGTTGAAGGCAATGGGTGGCAGAAGCTAAAGATGTCCCCTGTCCTGGGGACATCTATCTGAAAGCTATGCCTTATAGGATAAACTAAAGATATAATGTTACAGACTGAGGGTCACTGTCCGTCACAGGCACTTTTCAGGCGCACTATTTACACGTACACTGTGTCAATGTGTGTCACTATGTGTGTGTGTCACTATGTATCACTATTGACACGACACTGTGTTACGCCTTGCGGGCACTAAGGCGGATGTAGGCGGCACCATCTGTGGGCCGCCACCTTCACCTGCTAGGTGTTCATGGCCACGACATCCACCTCAACCGTGAAGGTGTTCCACAGTGTCACCGTGGCCCAAGCAAAGGCTCGCTGGCCCATCACGGTGTGGGTCCTCGGGGCCTCGAGGAGGAGATCACCTGACGCTACCGTCCTCGTAGCGCGCTCTGACCTCCTCCACGGGACCCGAAGTCCTGCAAGGTGGGAAGAGTGTTGCACCTGGGCCTTGTGCAACACTGTGAGGGCACCGACTCTCCTCCGGTGCCCCAGGCTGTCAAGCTGGGAGCGGGGATCATCCCGCCACTGCTCCTGCTGTAGTCGTTGTTGTTGTTGTTGTTGCTGGTGTTGGAACTGCAGCTGATGTTGTTGTTGTTGTCGTCGCTGCTGCTGCTGCCACTGTTGCCGCGGGCGACGTTCCCTGTGATATTGGTCGTCGGTTGGGTGTATGAGGCGCTCAGCACGCCTCTGCATTTTGTCCAGCAGTGACAGGTGGCACTGGGCACTACTCATCCAGGTGAGAGGACTGTACTCCATGACGGGCCTCACTTGGGCCTTATACAGCCGCATGAGGCCGTCAGCGTCGAGCAGGTGCCTTACTCGGCGCAGGAGAGTCACCCTCAGGGAGGCTCGACGTGCCACTGTCTCCAGGTGGCGGTCAAAGCGGAGCCTGGAGTCAACCTCCACCCCCAGGATGTTGATGGAGTCCTTGATGGCAAGGATATCGTCCCCAAACTTCAGCTTCCCCACGAGTAGCCTGGAGTCCTCCCTCGAACGTGATATAACCATGGCCTGGGTCTTCTCGGCAGCAAACTTGACTTGCCACCGTCTTCCCCAGGCCGTGATGTCACCAAGTTGACGGTTGGTGGCATCTATCACGTTCGCAGTCTCCTCTCTGGTGTAGGAGTGGGACACGGTGCAGTCGTCAGCATAGGCAGACGCCACAGGGAGGTTTAGGTAATGTGACCAGATTTGTTAAAGCTAAAAGCGGGACATTATGTAATTTATATAATTTTATCCACAACAATTTCCTGCTTACGTTTCCTTCGTACTTTTTTCACTGGATGAATTCTTTTATAATTCTGGAGTTGATTTCAGCATACCGTAGAACTCAATGCAGGTATGCTTGAAGTTTATCTTTGTTGTCAGTAATGTTTTTTGAGTTGGGACTTTTGATTGGGATTTTTCAGATGTCCATATTTCATGTGAGAGAATGTACGTTCAGAGGCATTGGTTCAAAGAAGGCAGAGTATAAACAGAACCAGTTCCGACATGCGTTGGTGACTGACATCTCTGGCCTTGAGATGAGTAAAAATTTGCACCCAACGTTGGGTGGTACACACACCTGGGTGGTACACACACCTGGGTGGTACACACACCTGGGTGGTACACACACCTGGGTGGTACACACACCTGTGTGGGACTTCAACGAAAAAGCGGACATTTTACTAACATTTAAAAAAGCGGGACTGTCGCGCCTAAAAGTGGGACTGTGGTCACCTTAGGTTTAGGGATTCTACTGCAGTTTGATACAATACAAGGCACATAGTTATAACCGTCTGCAACTTGTGGATCTGCCCATTTGCAGTACAGATGGGCAGTACTTCTAAAAAATGGTTATGGTTTGTATCGGCAAAGATATGTTCCCAGTTTTGTTGTGGTCTTGGGAAGGCTAGTGGGTGTTCAGGTGTATGCTGATTCAAAGACTACTGTATACGCAAAACTGGCCTCCACTGGTCATGGGCGGATTGGCGCGGGGCACGAGTAGCAAGTCCAGTATACAGTAGTCTTTGGCTGAGGCCTTGGTGCTGCTTGCTGCGGGTTTTGTAACTACTGCATGATGTATAGGTCTATGTGTAGGTTGTTCCCTTTTTGTCCCACGGATGTGAGTGTACGTAGGTACATATTTTTTTCTTTCACATTTGCTTCTGAATAGAGTCTCGGCATAAGAATGGGTCCCTGCATTCCATTCTTAATGTGCAGCCTCTTGGCTCCCTTAGGCTATATATAGTTTATCAGTTTTTGACCTGGCTTGGGGTAACTAAATTTACAATTTGTACCACTTACCCCATACCTGCATTTTCCTCTCCTGAAGTAGTAGCATACATTCGGATGACTGTCACTCTGCGGCTGTGTGGTTCCACCCGTGATGAGGTTGTGTTGGTGTTTTGGTGGTGCTTGAGACCCCTCTTCTGTGTTAGTTGTTCTGGTCTCTGTGGGGGTGGGGGCGGAGGTTGCTGAAATGCTTCCAGCCTCAGTGTGTGGCTCCCCTTGACTCACTCTGTTTTATGTTTGTGCCACACTGTCGTCGCTGTTTTCCTTACTGTTACTGGTTGCGGTTTTCTCTTTTTATGTCCTCTTCTATTTCTTCCTGCCTATCCTTGTTGTCGGCATAATTGTGCTTCTAACATGATTTGAGTAATATTATTAAAACCAAGGCCTTGTGATGAGTTACTGTAGTGTTGTAAGTATAGGGGGTGTTGTGTTGCATTATGGAGTAGTGTTGTGACTGTGTTCTTGAGTTACTACCTTCACTATTACTCGTCTAGTAAGTCTAGTCTACTAGTATTACTAATGTTAATACTTTCTTCAGTTACCATATCCATGACATTCTTTCAAAGGTCAGTACACAGCTTAATGTTGCTGTTGTTGCATTATAAGTACGAGTAATTTAATTTAATTATCGAGTTAAATTAATGTTAGCTAACTTAACGTTTGCTTTTTATGCAGAATTTATCCATGGAACTTCAATATTTTTTTCTTGTAACATTTTTATTATTTTATATTTTCGTTTTTAAATATTGTTTCCTTTAGTTTAGCTTCCATCATATATTTTCACAATCAGATATTCATAATACAACATTAATTTTTTTCTGTATAGGCTGTGAAACCTCTACTCATTGTGATTCTTAAGCTGTGATTTAAGAACTGTGATCAAAATACAGCTGACCCTGAGGGATATAACGGACTAAAGGGGCAGCAGTGGTCCGTCAGAGCCAATTGTCCGTTAGTGCCAGGCTATTTTCCCGGGGGTGTGAAAATATAGAAAAAACACATGAAAAATAGTGAAATAAATGAGAAATAATCACAAACACAAGCAGACAGAGTAGCTAGGTTGTGAGGCAGACAGTGACTGGCGCTACAGGCTGGATTAGGCGGGAACACTGCACTGCTCGGACACATTGTACATTTAAGCTCTCACCTAACGGACACATTTCTCAAGCAGCGGACTGTTTGAATGGTTTAGTCCGCTTGGCCACTAGTGAATGGAGTCCGTTAAATCCGAAATCCGTTAAACCTAGGGTCCACTGTACGTATGTTGCTCAAACTCTTTCAGTAATCTTGATGAAGCTAAGTAAGGAAAGAGACAAACTTGGCATGTGTTATCAAAGGAACCGTGGGAAAGGAATCTATTTATTATTATTTATTATTAATTAAAATACAAATACAGTATTTTGCACATATTACTAACTTTACTTCTATCCTAATGGTGGTAGTTATGGTGGAGGTTATGATGCAAAGGTTGAATTGGGTTGTTGAGGCTGTAGTTGCTATTAGTCTGTTATTGTGAAAGGTTTTTAATATATTTTCTTTTTGTAGCATTTTTGTAGTTTACAGATAGGTGAAGTGTGTGGCTATGGCAGAAGAGTCTCCAGTGACACCTACAGTTACCGGGGGGGGGGGGGGGGGGGGGGGGCGGGAAAGAGAGAGAGAGATGATTATTATTATTATTAGTTTATTGACAAAAGTTTCACAAACATTTTACCTTATTACATGTATAATTTCCTCATATTTGTCCAAATTTATACTCTTACATATTTCACATTAACCTAAAACAAACAAACAAAACACATCTACTAGGGTGACACATCCCTTACGTATATAATTTCAATACATCATATATATAACTGCACAGATAGCCTACTTTATCCCTTGTACCCATCAAATTATCCATACTGGAGAAGTCTAGCATGACATAGTTGCTTCTACATTGGCTGGAGAGTGGACACTGCAACAACACAGGGGACTCATCCTGCACTGCATGCACTACACAGGAACACAGTCGTAGTTCTTTCGGTATTCCATTTCTCCTGCCTGTTTCTATTCTAAGATTATGGGACCGTACGTAGCCTCATAAATGCTTGGCGTTTATAATCCGGGATAAAATCCCTATTTACATACACTGAATGGAGAGAGAGAGAGAGAGAGAGAGAAGAGAGAGAGAAGAAGAGAGAAGAGAGAGAGAGGGAGAGAAAAGAAATAAAAAGAGACTGCATGAATTGTATAAAAAATAGTTGATTGTGTGTGTGGGAATATGTAAGAGTGAATATGCTTGAATGATTTACCTACAAAATCAAGTGCTTTTTGTGTGGGGATGTACTTACGTAGTTGTGTTTTACAGGGCCTGAGCTACACTTGTGTGGTCCCGTCTCCATATCTACATTTATCCAGTCTTTCTTTCAATTGGTGCACATTATGTGCCGATATCACCTCCTCATTTAGTCCATTCCAAACTTCTACATTTCTATGAGGGAAGCTGTACTTCTTTATGTTGTTCAGGCATCTCCCTTTTCCTAGTTGTTTTGTATGTCCTCTTGTGTAGCGACCTTCTCTTTGTTTCCGAGTCAGTAGTCTCTCAGTTTGCTTTTCTGGTGGTAAGTAATTTTGTTATGTCTCCAAAGTAATACTCTTCCCTTATCTTCTATCTTATAGTATCCTGATCCTGATCCTTATCTTCTAGTACGGCATCTGTTCCCATCCTGTCCTTCCATCTCTCTCTTTGTATTCTCATTTTGTCCAGGATATTGTATTTATAAGTGTAAACTCCATGCAAAGCTCTCAATTTGACAAATTATTAAGTTCTCTGTAATATTCTGTGGCAGTCCACACTTATGCTTTATTACCTTTGTCATCTGGAAACATTCATGTAGCTTCTCTGTTCATCAATCATGTCTTCTCTTTCTGGTCAACGTCAGATTTTTCTGTAATATCTTATGAGGTTAGACGGCCGATGATACGCTTCCAACTATCTCTATCCATTGCCTCAACTTCTTCAATTCCCAATACTGCCAGATCCTCTTCAACACACTGCCTCCATGTCTTCCTTGGCCTGCCCGGTGGACGGTGACCTGGCACTTCCACTCTTAACAGCTCTCCCCAATGCCTCACCACCTTCTCTCCTCTTCACGTGCCCAAACCACCTCAATCGCCTTACTCTCACCTGGCACTTCCACTCTTAACAGCTCTCCCAATGCCCCACCACCTTCTCTCCTCTTCACTGCCCAAACCACCTCCATCGCCTTACTCTCACCTGGCACTTCCCCTCTTAACAGCTCTCCCCAATGCCTCACCACCCTTCTCTCCTCTTCACGTGCCCAAACCACCTCAATCGCCTTACTCTCACCTGGCACTTCCACTCTTAACAGCTCTCCCCAATGCCTCACCACCTTCTCTCCTCTTCACGTGCCCAAACCACCTCAATCACCTTACTCTCACCTGGCACTTCCACTCTTAACAGCTCTCCCCAATGCCTCACCACCTTCTCTCCTCTTTACGTGCCCAAACCACCTCAATCGCCTTACTCTCACCTGGCACTTCCACTCTTAACAGCTCTCCTCAATGCCTCACCACCTTCTCTCCTCTTCACGTGCCCAAACTACCTCCATCGCCTTACTCTCACCTGGCACTTCCACTCTTAACAGCTCTCCCCAATGCCTCACCACCTTCTCTCCTCTTCACGTGCCCAAACCACCTCAATCACCTTACTCTCACCTGGCACTTCCACTCTTAACAGCTCTCCCCAATGCCTCACCACCTTCTCTCCTCTTCACGTGCCCAAACCACCTCAATCACCTTACTCTCACCTGGCACTTCCACTCTTAACAGCTCTCCCCAATGCCTCACCACCTTCTCTCCTCTTCACGTGCCCAAACCACCTCAATCACCTTACTCTCACCTGGCACTTCCACTCTTAACAGCTCTCCCCAATGCCTCACCACCTTCTCTCCTCTTCACGTGCCCAAACCACCTCAACCGATACCCGTAGGTTATGCTGTAAGATGCCTTTTCCAGATCCACAAACACATGATACAGCCTCTCCTTATATTTCTCCTGCAGATGTCTTGTGATGAAGATTGCCTTTCTCACCTCCCTCTCCACCACCTTGATTTCTCTGTGTTCGTCCTTTACATGCTTTGCTCCTTGTACATCCCTCTTGTCTTTTCTCATTTGCTTAGCGACTGAAACATAAAAGTTCTGACTCCACTTCTCCATGGCTTGGTTCTTTGCTATTGCCACTTGCCTCTTAGCATCATTTGTCTTTTCTCTTTACACTCTTTTATCCACCTCAGATTTTGGTCGTTGCCACTGTTTGAATGCCATTCTTTTCTCCCTAATTTTCTGTTGCACCTCTTCATTCCACCACCGAGTCTCGGCCAGCACTAGAGGAGAGGAGAGGACATACGAAGCGATACTAAGTGGTAGAGGTCACAAGAAGAAGAAGAAGCCTTGCGAGAAAATCGGTAGATTTTAATACCGATAACCGGTAGAAAATTGTGTTTATTAATTTTTTCTTGGAAATTTCTTACGTGTACGAAACAGCGTGAAACTCGGGGAGATAATGCGCGAAAGTCCGGATGGTACGAATTTAGGACTCGGCGCGAAACTCGAGGATTGCGAAACTCGGATAGCGTGAAACTCGGGAGGGTACCGTACTCTGTTAAACCATACCGCCCTACTCCTCGCCAGTGCCAGTCCTGCTGGTGTTTTGGCCACCCTGCCAAACACTGCTGATCTCTTGCCCGCTGCCCTCTTTGTGCTCAACCTGGCCATGCTCGTTCCAAGTGTCCTGCAACATCTCCCACTTGTGCGAACTGTGGTCGTTCCACCCACAATGTCTTCTGCAGGGGTTGCCCTGTCTACCACTTTGAATCGGAAGTGCCATCCATCAGATTTATGTCTGGCTTAACTCTGAGGGAAGCCCGCCAAGAAGCTCGCCTTCGCCTACCCCCGTCTCCCAGCTTATTTCCAGTCCCACTTTTCCGAATCCCCCTACTGCAACCTCTCTTACCCTCTTTTTTATCCTGTTCCTCCTCCTCCCACTCCTCCTTCCTTTGCTCATCCTGCTGCCCCCTTCCTCTCCATAGCTAACCCCTTTGCCGTCCTCAGTCCAGATACTCCGACCTCTACCCCTTCCTCCATCCCCACACCCCTTCCTCAACGCTCCCCTCGGCCTCCTCTTACCAGACGACCTAAACGTCCTTCCCCTTCCTCCCCCCTAGACCTCCCACTACCTCTCTCTCCTCATCAGCTCCTCACGCCCCACTTTTTACATCTACTAAGAAGCCCTGTGCCTCCCAGGTCTCCCCTCCTGACTCTCCAGTTGAGACAACTACTATGATCGAAGAGTACCTCGCTCAGCCTCAAGATACGTATGTCCCCTCTGCCCCCTTCACAGACCACCTCATCCTCCCCACCTTTCTCAAGCCTCAAAGTCTGCTGAGATACATCCTCTTCCCTCCCACCTTCTGCCTAACCCTCTTCCACCTTCTGATTCCCAACTTCCCCCCTGTTCCCCCTCTTCCTCGCCTTCTCCATCATTCTCCCCACTCTCCCCTTCTCCCCTTCCCTCTGATCACCCTATGTCCTCTCCTTCCTCTGCCCGCCCCGCTGTTAAATCTCTTCTTGCCTTCCCCCTACCTCCTGGCTGTATGCGCATCTCCCTTTTGTCTGAACAGCCCCCATCCCTGACCCTACTAACTGTCCTTCACCTACTACACTTGATCCCCCACCTGATACAGGTTGAAGTTCCCAAACTCGGCATCCCAAGACTCTGCAACACCCAAAACTCGGCTATGGTTCCGGATTTTCCAAAACACGGCAGAACACCCAAAACCCGGCGCGTAGTTACCGGGTCGGCCGCTAAGTGCCATACTAGGCCGCTTGGTTTCTCCCGCCGATTTGTTTGTTGTTATTGTTCAGTGGTGTTGTGACTGTAGAGTTGTGTACACTGTTATTTTGTGTACTTCTACAGGTCTGTTATTGGTATTATGGCTCCCAAACCATTTTTTTCCCCTTAATACAGGAGAACCTCGTTTATCCGGCACCCTCGGGGGGGGGGGAGCGCATGCCGGATAACTCATTTTGCCGTTGTTTTGAGTTACTCTTATGGAATCCCCCAAAATCCTTTTTTTTTTTTTTTTTTTCCCCCATCACAAGGAACTGGCCAAGGGCACAACAAAAATGGGTAACACAAAGCCCGCTTAGTTGGCAGTCCCTATAAAGAAGACAGTCAGAGAATAAAATAAAAAAGTGGGGTGAGCCAATTTAGTGAGGGAGGTGTCTTGTTACTCTTCTTTTGAAAAGATGTAAGTCATAGGAAAGTGGAAAAATAGAAACAGGAAGAGAGTTCCAGAGTTTATCAGTGGGGGGAAAAAAAAAAAAAAAAAAAAAAAAAAAGCCTGGGTCGATTAGTGCCGTTGTTTTGAGGCTGCCGTTGTTTTAAATGCCGGTTAAACGAGGTTCTCCTTATACTGATAAACCAGTCTATATGATAGTCCATAGACCACTATATCTCTTTGTCAGGTGCCCCGCAGGCCCCTATGCAGCCCCGCAATTTCAAAACATTGTCGTGTGAACAGTCCAGAGATATAGTGGTCTATGGCACAACAAATCAAGTAGAGGGAGGGACGGTAATCCAGAGACTTTGGGACCAATGTCCTCATACGCATAAGTGATGATCAGCAACACTAGAGGATGACACCCAGTGAAATGGGAGGACATAGTATGTGAGAGAAAGGGGCGCCAGAAGAACGAGGGGGTTACAGCGTGCAAGGACAGGAATAAATGGAGACTCACCTGTCGCGGCCATCACCATAATTTTCACTTGGGCGGTACCAGATCAATAAACTAAACTAATTACAACTCTTCTTTTGTAAGTAACCAAACTGCGACCATTTTTGACTTTTCCAATTTTTTTTTTTTAATTTAACCATATCTCCACTTATTAGTGAATTTCCTTTCCCAGGAGGGCATCAGAGATGATAAAAATAGATGGCCACTGCAGATAGTGTGCCAGTACCATTATAGAAGGGTCCAGGAACAGCGGGCACCAAGACATATTATCATTATTTTGTTACATTACATTGCAGTGTACAGTGAAAGGGACAGGGAAGCTGGCGGTGTCTTGCATCCGTCACGCTCCTGGACTAATTTAGTTTAATTCCCCTTATGGCGTTCCTATGGGGAATAATTGAAAAAAAGGTATCTGACAACTCACTCATGGCCTTGACTTCCTGCTTGCAGTTCAACTCATTAGTCATTAAGGTCAGTGCCCAGGAACATTTGCTTCCTAGCGTCACTCCCGGTTCAATTTACCAAAACCCGTCACCAAAACATTTTGGGAAAGTGTTTTGCTCAGTTGGATATGGGGGTCTGAGCCACAGTTGCCTGCAGCCCAGATCCCCCGTATTCACACCTTATATAAGATCAGTTTAGTTTTAAAAAAAAAATTGTGAGGGAGACTGTGTTAGCTAAACGAACGGTTGAGCGGGGCTTACTGTACAGTGTACTGTACAAGTACACTGATACAAGTCCCCAGCCCAGATCAAAGGAGGAGGAGGGCAGGAGAAGGACGAGCAGGAGGAGGAGGAACAAGAGGAGGACAAGCAGGAGAAGGAGGAGCAGGAGGAGGAGGAACAAGAGAAGAAGGTGCAGGAGGAATAGGAGAAAGAAGGGGCAGGAGGAGGAGGAGCAGGAGAAGGACGAACAGGAGGAGTAGGAGCAGGAGAAGGAGGAGCAGGAGAAGGAGGAGCAGGAGGAGCAGGAGCAGAAGGACGAGCAGGAGAAGGACGAGCAGGAGGAGGACGACCCAAGAGAAGGACGAGCAGGAGGATCAGGAGTAGAAGGACGAGCAGGAGAAGAAGGAGCAGGAGGAGAAGACGAGCAGGAGGAGCAGCAGGGAGAAGGACGAGCAGGAGGAGGAGGAGCAGAAGGTGGTGGGGTCACTGGTGGTGATAGAAGGAAGAAAGTGCGGGGAAACAGGAAGAGGTAGGAGTTAGGATGAGGAGCAAGAGAAGAAGAAGAAGAAGAAGGTGGTGGTGGTGGTGGTGGTGCGGGAAAGAAGGAAAGGGGAAAGAGGTAGGAGTTAGCAGCAGCTTGGAGTTATGAAGAATAAAACCCTACAAAGTTCCATTCTTCATAACTCCAAGCTGCTGCTAACTCCTACCTCTTCCTATCACTGCTGTCCTTATTTGGCTTTGTTCAATCGGGTGTTTTTTAAGACATCCTTAATATTGCCACCCTCCCCTGTTTTGCGTGCAACCTTCATCTGTATATCAGATCAGGGTCATGAAGCAGAAGGGAATCAAAATTTGAAACGAAGACCTTCACGCCGCCATCAATGGCAGGACCCAGCACCACCAACCCCCCCCAAGGCGGTCACCAAGGGACGCTGCCCGCCCTCCTCCGCCCCCGAGCTGCTGCTGGCGGCCACGCGGCGCTGTGAAAAACCCTTTCCACAGCGACGTGGTGGATCCCCGCCACCCCCCTTTATGGGCTCCGACAAGCATGAGAACGACCACCTCCTGGCGCAGGCGACGGAGCGCCTCGTGTTCTTTCATGGGGACGCCTGCCCTCGGCCCACGTTACCTCCAGCTGGAGCCCGGCCAGGCCTGCGCGACGTCCCCCGCGTCCTTCTGAAGGGACGCGGCACAGCTGTGAAAGGCCCAAAACAGTGCCAAGGGAAAACAAACTGGCCAACGTGGTGGTGGTGTACACGCTGGGATCGAACCTGAGAAAGGGACCCGCCACATGAAGGCGGCGAGGTGGGCTTCGTCTGCGCCAAGGAGGTGCGCAAGATCCTCGGTCAACCGGCGGGACGACAGGGTCATGGACCGCCTCAATAACACCAAGAGGAAGGTCCTCTCCGCAAGTCGGAGCAGGGGGAAGCAGCAGAGGCCAAGGAGAGGCAGCAGCAGAAGACCGAGGATAAGTTGAAAAAAAGAAAGCAGAAGCAGGAGCAGCAAGGATAGGAGCAGCAGGACGAGGCTGCTGCCCCCGAAGAGTCTCTTGACCCCGCATGGGGGATCAAGGTGCAGCAGCATCCGCCGCCACTGTCACCGCTGGCAAGCTGCGACGTAGGCGGCGGGAGCGGCGCGAGGAGGATAGCTCAGACTTAGAGTGTGATGAAGAGAAGGAAAACAAGGAGGAGACAGCAGTGCCGGAGACAGAGACAACGTGCGGCTTCCCGGTGAGCGCAGAGAAGAGAAGCGTGCTGCAGGGCTGCCGCGCCCCAGTGGAGCGACGCTTTGACGTGCGCGTGCAGCTCCCCCGCAAGGGCGAGGCCCAGGAATTCGGCACCATCACGGGGGCACCCGAGGACGTGACTTACGCCCTTGCCGAGCTCAAGAAGCTGCTGTTTCCTGAGAAGCAGAGGCAGCGGCCGTGCCTCAGGACAACAAGGGCAGCAAGGGCGGCAAGGGCAGAGAGGCCCAAAGGGAGCCAGCACCAAGGGCTCCCCCCAAACAGAAGAGAAAGGAGTGAAGACCCAGGCCGCGACGCCGAACTCCCATCAGGAGTGAGCAGATTCTAACATCTGCCGAATGACACGCTAAGTGGCAAAAAAAAAAAAAAATGAAATAAAAAAAAAAAAAAAAAAAAAAAATAAAAAAATAAAAAAAAAATAAAAATAAAAAAATTAAATACAATAAAAATAAAAAATAAAAAAAAAAAAAAATACTATAAAAAAAAAATAAAATAAAATACAATAAAAAAAATAAAAATAAAATAAAAAAAAAAAATAAAAAAAAATCTGGAAAAAAAAGAATAAAAAAAAGATGAGAGAGGGGAAATGGCAGTGCCTGGGCAGTGAAGAGGAAGCCTCACGTCATTTCTACTAAGGACAACATTGTTTACAGTTTCATGAGTTGTGTTTGTATTCTTGGACTGTGTTTGCGTGGCGAACCTGGTGATGCGTTTTGGTGACCCAGCGCGTCACGGCGATGGCTGTGTTCTGCATCACTACCCGGTGTTCTAAACCTACAAGTTATATATGGGGTGTTCTGTGCCAGCCAGAATGTGAGGCAAGCAACTGAAGTGTTCATTATTATATATGTCAGTATCTTTTTTGTCACTAAATATAAATAAACCCAACCCATCCATTATTCTTTCCCTTCCTGCCTGGCTCCCGGGAAAACCCCCCCACAGCGTCCCCTTTTCTGCCAGTGTTCCTTCCTCCCCACCTTTATCCCCTATCACCTGTTTCCTTATTCTCACCACAACGTTACCACACTGCTTCTTCTCATCACCTTCTATATTTTCTCCTTGACTTTTTTTGTTTTTCCTTCCACTCAATTCCGTTTCAGATAATAATAATAATAATAATAATAATAAAAAATAATAATAATAATAATAATAATAACAATAAAAAATAATAATAAAATAATTAATAACAATAATAATAATAATAATAATAATAAATAATAATAATAATAATAATAATGTAATAATAGTAATAATAGTAATAATACTAATAATAATACTAATACTAATAATACTAAAAATAATAAATAATGATAAAAAAAATAATAATACTAATAAAATACTAATAAATACTAATACACAGGAGAACCTCGTTTATCCGGCACCCTCGGGGGGGGAGCGCTGCCGGATAACTCATTTTGCCATTGGGTTTTGAGAGTTACTCTTATGGAATCGCCCAAAATCCCTTTTTTTTTTTTTTTTTTTTTTTTTTTCATCGCAAGGAACCAGCCAAGGGCACAACAAAAATGGGTAACACAAAGCCCGCTTAGTTGGCAGTCCCTATAAAGAAGACAGTCAGAGAATAAAATAAAAAAGAGGGGTGCAGTTGTTTTGAATGCCGGTTAAATGAGGTTCTCCTGTATATCTACGTTCTAAAAGTCGGAAAATTCCATTACTCGGCTCGGCGCTGGTCCCGAGGTTGCCGAGTTTGGGAACTTCAACCTGTACCCCAGATCCTCCTGACGCTGCCATTCCAACCCTCATCACCCGCTGACCTCGACACAATGTCTGTTCTCCAATGGAACATTCGCGGCTTCCGCTCCCACAGACAAGACCTTCGTGTCCTGATTTCCTGCTATGAACCACAAGTTATCTGCCTCCCAAGAAACTTTCCTTACTCAACCCCCCGTCCCAATGCCCAATTACCATGTTATTTCCTCCCGCCCCATTCTATTTCTCCCTCCTCTATCCTTGGCCACCAGAAGACCTCATGTTTCTCCAAATGTCAACACTACTCTCCCATGTACCCTTTTACGGGTATATATCCAACGTTGGATTACTATTGTTTCCATCTATTTCTCCCTCTCACCCTATTACCTTTGATGCCTTACACGCCCTTCTCTCCCACCTACATCCCCCTGTGCTGGTAGTAGGTGACTTCAACTGCCGCCACTCCCTTTGGGGTGACTCCACCATAAACACCCGTGGCCCCTCCCTTGAACACTTCCTAGCCACCACCGACCTCATTATTCTAAACTCTAATCCCTCCACTTAGCCACCACCCACCTCATTATTCTAAACTCTAATCCCTCCACTTAGCCACCACCCACCTCATTATTCTAAACTCTAATCCCTCCACTTAGCCACCACCCACCTCATTATTCTAAACTCTAATCCCTCCACTTAGCCACCACCAACCTCATTATTCTAAACTCTAATCACCCCACTTAGCCACCACCAACCTCATTATTCTAAACTCTAATCCCTCCACTTAGCCACCACCAACCTCATTATTCTAAACTCTAATCCCTCCACTTACCCACCACCAACCTCATTATTCTAAACTCTAATCCCTCCACTTAGCCACCACCCACCTCATTATTCTAAACTCTAATCACCCCACTTAGCCACCACCCACCTCATTATTCTAAACTCTAATCCCTCCACTTAGCCACCACCCACCTCATTATTCTAAACTCTAATCACCCCACTTAGCCACCACCCACCTCATTATTCTAAACCTCTAATCCTCCCACTTAGCCACCACCCACCTCATTATTCTAAAACTCTAATCACCCCACTTAGCCACCACCCACCTCATTATTCTAAACTCTAATCCCTCCACTTAGCCACCACCAACCTCATTATTCTAAACTCTAATCCCCCCACTTAGCCACCACCCACCTCATTATTCTAAACTCTAATCCCTCCACTTAGCCACCACCCACCTCATTATTCTAAACTCTAATCACCCCACTTAGCCACCACCCACCTCATTATTCTAAACTCTAATCACCCCACTTAGCCACCACCAACCTCATTATTCTAAACTCTAATCCCTCCACTTAGCCACCACCCACCTCATTATTCTAAACTCTAATCACCCCACTTAGCCACCACCCACCTCATTATTCTAAACTCTAATCCCTCCACTTAGCCACCACCCACCTCATTATTCTAAACTCTAATCACCCCAATCACTTTGATGTGAGGACTCGGTCATTTTCCTGTCTTGACCTCTCTCTTTGCTCTCCTTCCCTCCGCTTAGACCTGCATTGGTCAGTCCTCGACCACTTTCCTATCCTACTTTCTCCTACGTCCCACTTCCTAACCCTCCACGCTGGTGTTTCCGCAGAGCCCACTGGTGCAACTCTGCCTCCCTTCTTGTTCTTCCGCTTCATCCTTCCACCTCTGATATGCTAACCTACTTTTCCGTCTCCAATTATAAGCGCCGCTCTTACTGCCATTCCTCGGACTTCTCGACCTTTTACCTCCAAGTGTGTTCCCTGGTGGACTTTAGATTGTTCCAAAGCCCACCGACTAAAACGTGCTGCTTGGAGCGGCTGCCGCTGTAAACGCAATACCCCCGGCCAATTCCCAGCTCTTATTTCCTTTAAAAAAGCCTCTGCCAGTCTTAAACGAACCATTAAACTCTCTTGTCAATAATAGTTGGTGCACTTATGTCTCCTCTCTCACATCTGATTCCCCTATTTCCTCAGTTTGGCGCCGGATACACAAACTTTCAGGTAAACACCCGCCCCCTGTTGCCCCAGTCCTGCGCGTCCGTGACACAATTTTTGCACAGCCATTACAAGTGGCTGAAGAATTAGGCTCCTTTTTTAGCCATGTCAGTAGTGGCTCCCACCTCTCTCCCAGTTCACTATCATTAAAGCTACTAGGGAACGCCTTTGCCTTCTAGGGTCACCTTCTTCCTATCCTCTACTGAACTTTACAATGCTCTTTCCTCCTCCTACCCACCAGGGTGGCGCGGTTGGTAGAGTCACGGATTCACGTGCAGAGTCCCTGCATTCGGTCAGCGGTTCGAGCCCACCAAGTTCGTCCTGGCGTGGTGGCGCTTTGTATAGTCAATAACCTTGTAGTTGGTACTTGCAAAGTGTCTAGACAGGATCAAAGTATCTTATATACAGGGAGGTCCCGAAGATACGAGCAGTTAGGTTCCACCTGGCATACTCGTAAAGCGAAATCTCGAATAACGAAACATATAACTAATGGTAAAATATAGGTTTGATTCCAGGATCCCATCAATTAAAAAGTCATGTTTTTCAGGCTAAAATAAACTATAGCAAACACAACAAACACACAGCGTCTATATTACCCACACTGTACTACCTATTCTGTAGAAAAAGTATTCTGAAAGAGAAAATAGCACACAAAATAACATAACTGCACATTAATTAAACATAAAACATGCATAACAAGCTAAAAAGACGTTGTAATGTAGGGGACGCCACGTGATACAAGAGAAGGTAGTGTAGTGGTTCCAAGTTTGCGGCCCCACCTGCTAATTACCCCTAAATGTCAGGCCGCGCCATATGCTTAATTACCCTTCAGGTCACGCCTTGCTAGGGGTGACCTGACTGCGGTCCCAAGGTTGGGGCCGCACACCTGTTAATTACCCCTAAATGTCAGGTCGCACCATATGCTTAATTACCCTTCAGGTCATGGCTTGCTAGGGGTGACCTCACTGGGGTCAACCAAATCCCCCTTTGTCCAGCCCAGGAGTGGTAGGGCGCGCATTTTGAGCTTGATAATTTTACTCACTCCAGTCTGAATGTCTAATCATTGGATTTTCGATCTCGTATATTGAAAATAGACCCTAATTTACACATCTCGTATCATCGGATTCTCGTATACCGAATGCTCGTATAATGGGACCTCCCTGTATATCTTTCTCCTCCTCTCCGTTCCCAGGCTTGCTGTCACCGTGGGGGGCTTCGGGCCCGGGGATTGGGGCCTGACGCTCGGGGGACGACCTCCTGGTTACTCCCTTGGCTTTGGGCCCCTGTCCTCGGTCTGACTAATTTTGCCTGGCCTTTCCTGTCTCTCTCCTTCCCTCTATCTCTCCTCTCGTACCTCCTCCTATCCCCTTCCTAAGGTGTGAGAGCTGTGCTGATGGGATAGGAGGCTGGCTTCGGGACAGTCATGAACGGCCTCAGGGTGCCACGGGCACGGTATGCCCTTATAATTTTGCTCTTTCCCTTCATGGGGGTCTTGAGGGGATGAGCGGTTATTTCCCCCACTTTACTCCAGGCTCCCATGGCCAATGATGATAATCCAACCTTTATAGAGGCTTCAGGGCCGGCCCCTCTACCAAATGACCCTGATCCCCCTGGTTTACCGACCCCTGCTCCTCTTTTGACTACGTCCCGGAATACTGATATGCCTGTACCCCAAACTCAACCCTCAGAGTCACTTAGTGCTCCTGAGCCCCCTAGCCAGATCAAGAATCCATCCTCAGCACCAGACCACACTCCAGCCACTACGTTGTCCTCTTCTTCATCCTGCATCGCTACCCTTGCACCCTACATCCATCCCTCTGGGAAAACTAAAGTCCGCACGGTCGCCTCTTCCTCACGCCCACGCACATCAACTTCTCACCCTCACCCCTCTCTTAGCACTCTTTTTGGTCCTGCCAAATGGGATCGTTTCTTCATCGTCCCCAGCGACGCCCCTCACTCTGCTTGCACCCTCAGTTTCCAGAAATGCCTCCAACGACAAGTCGGCAAGGTTACATTCCGTACCCGCGCCGATCGGTCCAGCCTGGTGATAGTTGACACTGAAGAACAAGCTCATGTAATGCTCGATCTTAAAGACCTGGACGGCAACCCATTCTACATCACGCCCGACATTACTCTTAACACCTGTACCGGAACTGTTGCCATCCACCCGCATGCTTGCCCAGTCCATGACAAAGAATGGTCCAACTGCGCAAAACCCTTCCTCGACCTTTTGGAAGAGGGTTATGATGCCACCGCAGTTTACTGCTACACCATCCCACCCCGGGGCCGGCGAAAGTACCCTACCAACATTGCCAAAGTCACCTTCAAAAGGCAAACGCTCCCTGATAGCATTTATGTTGGCGGGGAACACTTGCCAGTTAAACCTTGCCGCCCTAATCCTCGCCAATGCCAGACATGCTGGCTTTTTGGCCACCCTGCCAAGCACTGCCGATCCTCTGCCCGCTGCTCTTTTTGTGCTCAACCTGGCCATGCTCGTTCCTCATGTCCTGCTACGTCGCCCACATGTGCTAACTGTGGTGGTTTCCACAACGTTTTCTACAGAGGTTGTCCTATCTACCACTTTGAATCAGAAGTGGCATTCATCAGATTTGAGAAGGGCTTAACTCTGAGAGAAGCCTGCCAAGAAGCTCGCCGCCTAGGTTTTTCGCCTATCCCCGTCTCCCAGCTTATTTCCAATCCCACTCTTCCCAATCCCCCTACTACAACCTCTCCTACCCTCTCTTTCCCTGTTCCTCCTCCTCCCACTCCTCCTTCCTTTGCTCATCCTGCTGCCCCCTTCCTCTCCATAAATAACTCCTTTGCCGTCCTCAATCCTGATACTCCGACCTCTACCCCTTCCTCCATCCCCACACCCCTTCCTCAATGCACTCCTCAGCCTCCTCTTGTCAGATAACCTAAACGTCCTCCCCCTTCCTCCCCCCCTGGACCTCCCACTACCTCTCTCTCCTCAGTTCCTCACACCCCACTTTCTACATCTCCTCCTACTAAGAAACCCTGTGCCTCCCAGGTCTCCCGTCCTAACTCTCCAGCTGAGACCATGGCTATGATCCAAGAGTACGTCGCTCGAGACATGACCCCTCTGCCCTCTTCACCAACCGCCTCATTATCCCCACCGTCTGTCTCAATCCTCACAGTCTCAGCTGAGATACATCCTATTCCCTCCCATCTTCCGCCTTCCCCTCTTCCTCCTGACTCCCAACATTCTCCCTCTTCCTCTCCTTCTCCATCTTTCTCCCCACTCCACCCTTCTTCCCTTCCCTCTGATCCCCCTATGTCCTCCTCCCCATCTTCTACTTCCTCTGCCCGCCCTACTGTCACGTCTGTTCTTACCTTACCCCTCCCTCCTGGCTATACACTAGACTCCCTTTTATCTCAACAATCCCCATCCCTGACCCCTCACCCCCCTGACCCTACTAACTGTCCTTCACCTACTACGTCCGATCCCCCACCCGATGCCCCGGACCCTACTGACCCCCCTGAACCTCCTGACCCCTCTACTGCCACTGCCATTCCAACCCTCATCACCCGCTGACCTCTACACAATGTCTGTTCTCCAATGGAACATTCGCGGCTTCCGCTCCCACAGAGAAGACCTTCGTCTCCTGATTTCCTGCTATGAACCACAAGTTATCTGCCTCTAAGAAACTTTCCTTACTCAACCCCCTGAAGAAGGAGGTTTAACCTCCTTCCTCCAACAAATCCACATCCTACATCTGATCTAACCATCCTGCTGTAACATTTCGTTCTTTCCCCTTCCCTCATCGTTTCACTATTATTCTTTAACCCCTCCCCTTTATATGCTTTGCCATAGTGCCATATGACCTCTGATGTCTGGCACATTCACCTTTTCAAGGCATTAAATCAATTAATCAATCATCCTCTGAACTCGCCTCTGCTCTTCATTCTTGCCGCAACATCTTCCATGCATGCATCCTTGCCCCATCACTTTTCAACACTTGCATGGACTGGGTATTGGGTAAAGTTGTAGATCAAAGTGATTGTGGAGCATCCCTCGGCAACACCAAGATCATTGATCTTGTTTTTGCCGATGATGCAGTAATCTTTGCTGAGTCGCTGGAGGTCCTGGTGATGGCTCTCGAGGCGCTGCACGAGGAGGCAAAGCCTTTGGGACTTGAGGTCTCCTGGCTCAAGACCAAGGTCCAGGTGTTTGGAAGCTTACTAGATGAAACAGTACAGTCTGTTCATTCGGGCAGCGAGGCCATTGAGATCTTGGAAAGTTTTACATACCTTGGTAGCGCAGTCCATAATGATGGCGGGTCACGTCAAGAAGTCTAACTGTGGATTGGCATAGCCCACGGTGTTATGGACTCGCTCAGCGGGAGTATTTGGCATTGTCGGTACCTGTGCAGGAGGACAAAGATCCGGATCTTCAAATCGCTTGTGATCCCTGTCTTACTCTATGGTTGTGAGACATGGACACTAAATAGCGACTTGAAGAGGTGAATTGATGCCTTTGGTAATAAGTGTCTTCGCAGAATCATGGGGTATCGCTGGGATGATTACGTGTCAAATCAGCGATTGCACCGTGAGACTGAATCGAGGCCTATTACACTCGACCCTCCCTTTTCCGGACTATTAGGGGGTTAGCCTGGTCCGGGAACCGCAAAAGTCCGGGAGGTGTAGCCATTCATAGACTTTATCCGGTAAACAGTAAGGTGTATGGTTTTCTAGTACATTTTGGGTCCTTGGGTGGCACTACGGGAGGCATTGTTGTTGTTGTTGTTGTTTTAGGGCTGCGAGGATCCCTTGGGGAACACTATGAGCCCTGGCGATGTCCTATGATACTATCACAGGCGTGGTAGTTGACCTGTCTTCCTCAGGAAGGCACAGGTGAGGCGGATGACAGGGTGTTGCCGGGAGGGGGGGACGCCAGCCGCCGCCAGCAGGGTGGGCAGGTCACAGGTGGTGACGTTCAGGGTGAGGAGTTGAGAGTTTAGCACTACACGGTGGGAGTAGAAGCGCGGACACTGCAGCAGAAAGTGTTCAATGGTCTCCGGAACATTCATGCACCAGGGACAGTGAGGGTGAGGGGACGGAAGGAGGCGGTGCATGAGCTGTGAGTGTCGTGTGGCCCAGGCGGAGGCGGGTGAGAGTGACATCCAGGACGCAGGACTTTTTCCTTATCCAGGGCTGGGGGGAAGAGTCACTGCGGTATTGGCCCATGGAGGTGATGCGGAGGGCATCGCCGAGCGTGTTGTTCCAGGTGGAGCGGCAGACGAGGCGTTTGGCCGCGGAGAGCGGCAGAGGGAAAGGAAGGAATTGTGGCGATGATACTCACCCCGAGCGGCTGTGTCCGCCCGCCCTGACCCCTAGTGGCAGCATCTTAGAACTAACTGCCGGAAACCTCGCCGCGCGGGAAATTTAAATGCCGTACTTTCCTTACCCGGACTATTCTGGACATATGTCCGGCGGCGGACAAGGACCGGGAAATCCGAAATCCGGCAATAGGAAGTCCGGAAAATCGAGGGTCGAGTGTAACTGCATAGTCCTTCAGCGCCAACTTGGGCTATATGGGCATGTGGCATGCTACCCTGAAACCGATCCTAAATTATCAACCATCGGGTTGTATCTGCAAGAGACAATCCGGCGTGGAGGAGGCCAAGGCTCCACGTGGCTGGGGCAAGTTGAAATTTCCTGTGGAGAGTTGCTTGGTATGGGAAGGGAGCCTGCATGGGCGCGGTGACCCCCGGGAGTGGCGTTGTAGGGTGGGCGAGGCGACGCGCTCCCCGGCGTA
Source organism: Chionoecetes opilio (assembly GCA_016584305.1). NCBI lineage: Eukaryota > Metazoa > Arthropoda > Malacostraca > Decapoda > Majidae > Chionoecetes > Chionoecetes opilio. The sequence continues at coordinate 40,375 of JACEEZ010022698.1, forward strand.
TGCCCCCAATGATTGATTGATTAATATTGACGTGTGGCGACCCCCACCCACCTTTAAAACTTTTTGCGTTACCGACGCACGAATGCACACATGGTGGGTAATACATGGAGCACAATTCAGGTTTTTACCTCATGCATTAATCTAGACATATTTTTGGGTATCAGAATATGCCCCCTCAGGTCGATACCCACCAGTGGCAGACCGGCAGAAATCCATTTCCTTATAACTTATAAACGCGACACAATGGTACACATGAACATTTTTAACCTTCCCAGCTAGGCTGATACCCCTGGGCTCCCCGTCTACCAGGATCTACCGGCCAGGTCATGCACAGTTTAGACAGAGACTGGTTGAAGAAGTGGACAACCAGCGGGCCAGCCAAGAGGGGCAGGTACTCCATGATGGCCCTCCACTTGCTGTCTTGGGCCACCTCCCCGATGGCCGGCAGTACTCCATGATGGCCCTCCACTTGCTGTCTTGGGCCATCTCCCCGATGGCCGGCAGCAGCCACTGGGAGAGCTGTGGGGGAAGGAGGAATAGCTGAGAGGTAGTGTGTGGATTCATTCATGGATCCATTAAATAGTGTTGTGAGATATGTGCAGGAAAGAGCAGCCTGTGCAACAAAGCTCACAACATATATCACAGACCTGAACCCATCCATGACAGTGCACCAAGTGTATCGAACCAATAGTTTCATCCAAGACTACAAACGTGAATCATTTACCAGACTCAGACTTATGTCTCACAATCTTAAGATAGAAGTAGGGAGGTGGAGTCGCACACCTGCTGACCAACGCGTGTGTCAGTGTGATGGTGAACAGGTGCAAACAGAACAACATGTCTTGATAGATTGTCCCCTGTCTGCTCACTGCCGCGTAAAATTCAACATGTTATCGTTTTCTAATACAGGTTGAAGTTCCCAAACTCGGCAACCTCGGGACCAGCGCCGAGCCGAGCAATGGAATTTTCCGACTTTTAGAACGTAGATATATTAAGGGGAAAAAAAGCATGAAAATCACATGAAACAAATGTTTGGACGTTTGGGAGCCATAATACCAATAACAGACCTGTAGAAGTACACAAAATAACAGTGTACACAACTCTACAGTCACAACACCACTGAACAATAACAACAAACAAATCGGCGGGAGAAACCAAGCGGCCTAGTGTGGTGGCATCCAGCGGCCGACCCGGCAACTACGCGCCGGGTTTTGGGTGTTCTGCCGTGTTTTGGAAAATCCGGAACCATAGCCGAGTTTTGGGTGTTGCCGAGTCTTGGGATGCTGAGTTTGGGAACTTCAACCTGTATTACCAACCTGTTGAATGAGGACACATATGTATGTGAATATGTGATTACGTACATGAAGTGCTTATAATTTTTGCTTAGAATATATGTACAATAAACCCTTCATACTCGCTGGTTTCAGGCTCGCGGCTTTGATTACTCGCGGGGTTTCAACCCTTTTTTTTGGGTCTTTTTTTTTTTTTTTTTCTCCCTCCCAATTGCTTGCTCTCTACAGGGGCCTTATCCGCCCATGTATGGAATATGTCTCACATGTTTGGGAAGGATCCACTCATACAGCTTTCCTAAACAGGGTTGAGTCAAAAGCTTTTCGTCTCATCAACTCCCCTCCTCTGACAGACTGTCTTCAATCTTTAAATCACCGCCGCAATGTTGCTTCTCTTGCTATCTTCTACCGTTATTTTCATGCTCACTGCTCTTCTGAACTTGCTAACTGCATGTCTCCCCCACTCCCGCGGCCTCGCTGCACAAGACTTTCTACTCATTCTCATCCCTATTCTGTCCATCTTCCTAATGCAAGAGTTAATCAGTATCTTTACTCTTTCATCCCTTTTACTGGTAAACTCTGGAACTCTTTTCCTGTTTCTATTTTTCCACTTTCCTATGACTTAAATCTTTTCAAAAGAAGAGTAACAAGACACCTCCCCAACTAAATTGGCTCACCCCCGTTTTTATTTTATTCTCTTACTGTCTTCTTTATAGGGGCTGGCAACTAAGCGGGCTTTGTGTTACTCATTTTTGTTGTGCTCTTGGCCAGTTCCTTGTGATGTAAAAAAAAAAAAAAAAAAAAAAAAAATAACAACTATGGGGTAAATGAATGACTAATGTCATGCTCGCGGATTTACGATACTCACGGGTGTCTCTGTTCCCTAACCCCCGCGAGCATGAAGGGTTTATTGTATTACCTTCTACTTGGAAAAAATGATATTTTTGTTTTGTTTGGACAAATGATAATCTGAATTGTTTTTTGTATAATATTTTGTGTTTTGTAATCTTTTGTATTTTGTATTATGTATTAATTGGAAATTCTTTGTCAATAAATTAACTAACTAACTGCGTGTCTAAAGTCATTAATCTGGTCTGGCTCTTACACCCCTGTGGCTCTCTCCCTGTATAACCATGATGACTAAATGGCAATGAGAAGACAGTGTTGAGGGAGAGAAGAACAGTGGGAGGGTTAGTGCATGCAGGGAGGGAATAAAGCAGAGACAAACATAAGACGGGATAAATATGATGATTAATAAGAGGAGAAGGGGGGGGGGGGATCTTAAGAATGGGCGTCAGTCAAGAGAGATAGATCAGATAGAATGGAGTATAATGTATCATATTATCTATTTTAACAACAGATTCTATTACGTACTAACAAAAGTTGTGACCAATATGGCAGCAAGGGTTGATTTCTGAACTTTTAAACATTCTCCCTCTCGGTCTTTTTCTTTTCCAATCATAACATTTCCTTCATAAAAGAGCATAAATTTATCCTTCAACTCACAATTTTTTCCCTTCTATTAACTTCTGCTCTCTCTCTCTCTCTCTGAGAGAGAGTTAAGAAATGTTACGTGTAATGTCTCACAATCACAGATATGCACACACAGACCCTCTCTTTAAAGACCTAAATCTACTCAAACTAACTGATATCATATCCCTCCAAGCAAATCTATTTATACATAAAGCATTATACACATACCAAGTTGACAGTGGTTTTCAGTTCATGTCTAACAACTCAAATAGCCGAAGACCAAATGATCTAAAAATTCCTATATGTAGAACGTGCCCTGCACAGCGAAGCATTACGGTTAGTGGAGTAACACTGTGGCATCGGCTGCCAGAACATCTTAAAAACATCACCGATAGTAACATTTTCAAGTGTAATATAAAGAAGAAAAAAATTGATCAATAAATCTAATCCTTGTTTGTTCATGTGTATTTTAGTTTTGTGTCTGCTTGTGTGTTTGTTAATAGTAGCATTTGTTTTTGCCTTGTCAAGATTTGCGTGTATTCTATTTGTATTTCATTTTTATTCACATTAATTTTTGTATGTTATTAACTATTGCTTATATAATAATTATCTTTGGTAGAATTTTTAAAGGTAATGCGATTTATTTTATATTATTTCTCGAGCCTTATTTATCTGACCTAAATCGGCAACTATGTTTCGCAACAGGTCTGTATAAGAGCTCCGGCTCAACAGACCGAGCCTTATAATATATACATGTATATATAGTTTACATTACTGTATTGCTAAAGGGCCAAATAAATGTATCAGTATCAGTATCAGTATCTCTCTCACCTGTTGGATGCCGATCACTTCATTAACACAGTCCAGGTTTGAGATGATGTTGAGCCTCACTTCCGTCTTTGAGCTGGACAGGAACAGAGGCAGGAGGTGGGTGACTGTGTTGTCCTTGCCTGGTATCAGAGACAGGCCCATGACCACCCCGGCCAGGCCAGACTTAATCCCTTCACGCCCAGATCTTTCCTTGGCTATAAAAAATTGTCTTGTTAGCCATAAAATTCCGAAAAGTAACTAAATATACCAAATTAGTTAACAAGTATACTAAACAGGTCATATCTATAAAATATTGCTTATATCCATTAAAATAATCTAATGGTACCCAAATTACAATGGAAATTACGTTCTGGGCCTTAAGGGGTTAACATGGTAGTTCCCGTCACTCACAAGTTCCTGGGAAGATAGGGAGGTTGAGGCAACAAAGACAAAGATGGGATGGTTATAGGAGGCGATAATGCTGGAAAAATACACCAATAATTAACTAGGATGGGAGAGAGAAAAGTTACACAGTTTTTAACACTTACTCGCCAGATCCTGAAGATAGATAGATATAGATATAGAAGATAGATGAAGATAGGAAGGTTAACGGCGGTAATAATGAAGGAAAGACACCTAGAGTTAACTAATAAGAGACTAGTAAAGCCCCGGCCACACTAGCGGGCAATGCATGCAGGCACAAACGAGCAGTTTGCCCGTTGGCGGGCTCACCGCTTGTGCCCGCGGGCAAACGAGTAAAATGCCCGTGATGGTAGCCGAGCGATTTCACCAGGCACTGCCCGCCACGCCCTGCAGTGCGTCGCTGCCCGACATACGAGGTTCCATGTAGAGCTTAGGAGCCATTGTTATCAGTTTGTCAGGAATTTACTCTGTCTATTAGCAGAGAAAACAAATGTTCCTTAATACGTATCAGGAGGTAAGTCCCATTACAACTTAAACTGATGAGCGTTAAGAGTTAGGGTTTGAGTACCGGTGGTGGCGCAGCAGCATTGCAACCTCACGTGACTACTATGTCAGTACGTGACTACTATGTCAGTACATGACTACTATGTCAGTACATGACTACTATGTCAGTACATGACTACTATGTCAGTACGTGACTACTATGTCAGTTGACGTAGTGTCAAAATAAACTGATCGCCACGTCCACCCTTGTGGGCCCTCGCCCCCTTCTGCATCACTCTAGTGTGTGACGATACACGGTGGTTGGTATCAAACCTAACATGGGTAGTAAGGGGGGTTGTATTTTATTTCCTATCCTAAAGGCATCTTCACTTTGGTATAAAAACATATTACCTATAATGAGTAATAATAACACTAGGTAAGGAGGTACAGTAAAAGCCTTATAACTGGGCACGATAGGGGCTCTGGCCCTGGCAGAGTTATGCAATGTGCCCAGTTATGCAATGTCCTCCTCTGATATGGGGGGAAGTAAATACAGTACTGTAAAAGCATAAAAACTACACTTACCAGTGAACGGGTAGAATGTGCTGGATTTGATATCAAACTCAGCACAAATAGCACGCATGGACGCACCTGCAATTTAGGGTACGCCGTAGCTCCAATGAAAAGTGAAATATAGATTATTTCGAATTTGGCAGCAGGGTGTTTTCTTATGTAAAATTGAATTTTAAGGGTGGTTTGTCCTCTTCAATTTTTTGGTTTGAGCACTTCTTGCTATGCAAAAATGGACTTTTATATTTATATGCATGATGAGAGGAAGGGAGGAGTGAGTATGGTGGCGGGATCTGTGGCTTGCATGATGAGAGGAAGGGAGGAGTGAGTATGGTGGCGGGATCTGTGGCTTGCATGATGAGAGGAAGGGAGGAGTGAGTATGGTGGCGGGATCTGTGGCTTACAGGATGAGAGGAAGGGAGGAGTGAGTATGGTGGCGGGATCTGTGGCTTACAGGATGAGAGGAAGGGAGGAGTGAGTATGGTGGCGGGATCTGTGGCTTGCATGATGAGAGGAAGGAGGAGTGAGTATGGTGGCGGATCTGTGGCTTACATGATGAGAGGAAGGAGGAGTGAGTATGGTGGCGGGATCTGTGGCTTACAGATGAGAGGAAGGGAGGAGTGAGTATGGTGGCGGGATCTGTGGCTTGCATGATGAGAGGAAGGGAGGAGTGAGTATGGTGGCGGGATCTGTGGCTTGCATGATGAGAGGAAGGGAGGAGTGAGTATGGTGGCGGGATCTGTGGCTTACATGATGAGAGGAAGGGAGGAGTGAGTATGGTGGCGGGATCGTGGCTTACAGGATGAGAGGAAGGGAGGAGTGAGTATGGTGGCGGGATCTGTGGCTTACAGGATGAGAGGAAGGGAGGAGTGAGTATGGTGGCGGGATCTGTGGCTTGCATGATGAGAGGAAGGGAGGAGTGAGTATGGTGGCGGGATCTGTGGCTTACATGATGAGAGGAAGGGAGGAGTGAGTATGGTGGCGGGATCTGTGGCTTACAGGATGAGAGGAAGGGAGGAGTGAGTATGGTGGCGGGATCTGTGGCTTGCATGATGAGAGGAAGGGAGGAGTGAGTATGGTGGCGGGATCTGTGGCTTACAGGATGAGAGGAAGGGAGGAGTGAGTATGGTGGCGGGATCTGTGGCTTGCATGATGAGAGGAAGGGAGGAGTGGAGTATGTGGCGGGATCTGTGGCTTACAGATGAGAGGAAGGGAGGAGTGAGTATGGTGGCGGGATCTGTGGCTTACAGGATGAGAGGAAGGGAGGAGTGAGTATGGTGGCGGGATCTGTGGCTTACATGATGAGAGGAAGGGAGGAGTGAGTATGTGGCGGGATCTGTGGCTTACAGGATGAGAGGAAGGGAGGAGTGAGTATGGTGGCGGATCTGTGGCTTGCATGATGAGAGGAAGGGAGGAGTGAGTATGGTGGCGGGATCTGTGGCTTGCATGATGAGAGGAAGGGAGGAGTGAGTATGGTGGCGGGATCTGTGGCTTACAGGATGAGAGGAAGGGAGGAGTGAGTATGGTGGCGGGATCTGTGGCTTACATGATGAGAGGAAGGGAGGAGTGAGTATGGTGGCGGGATCTGTGGCTTCATGATGAGAGGAAGGGAGGAGTGAGTATGGTGGCGGGATCTGTGGCTTACAGGATGAGAGGAAGGGAGGAGTGAGTATGGTGGCGGGATCTGTGGCTTGCATGATGAGAGGAAGGGAGGAGTGAGTATGGTGGCGGGATCTGTGGCTTACAGGATGAGAGGAAGGGAGGATGTGAGTATGGTGGCGGGATCTGTGGCTTACAGGATGAGAGGAAGGGAGGAGTGAGTATGGTGGCGGGATCTGTGGCTTACATGATGAGAGGAAGGGAGGAGTGAGTATGGTGGCGGGATCTGTGGCTTACAGGATGAGAGGAAGGGAGGAGTGAGTATGGTGGCGGGATCTGTGGCTTGCATGATGAGAGGAAGGGAGGAGTGAGTATGGTGGCGGGATCTGTGGCTTGCATGATGAGAGGAAGGGAGGAGTGAGTATGGTGGCGGGATCTGTGGCTTACAGGATGAGAGGAAGGGAGGAGTGAGTATGGTGGCGGGATCTGTGGCTTCATGATGAGAGGAAGGGAGGAGTGAGTATGGTGGCGGGATCTGTGGCTTGCAGATGAGAGGAAGGGAGGAGTGAGTATGGTGGCGGGATCTGTGGCTTACAGGATGAGAGGAAGGGAGGAGTGAGTATGGTGGCGGGATCTGTGGCTTACATGATGAGAGGAAGGGAGGAGTGAGTATGGTGGCGGGATCTGTGGCTACAGGATGAGAGGAAGGGAGGAGTGAGTATGGTGGGGGATCTGTGGCTTACAGGATGAGAGGAAGGGAGGAGTGAGTATGGTGGCGGGATCTGTGGCTTGCATGATGAGAGGAAGGGAGGAGTGAGTATGGTGGCGGGATCTGTGGCTTACAGGATGAGAGGAAGGGAGGAGTGAGTATGGTGGCGGGATCTGTGGCTTACATGATGAGAGGAAGGGAGGAGTGAGTATGGTGGCGGGATCTGTGGCTTGCATGATGAGAGGAAGGGAGGAGTGAGTATGGTGGCGGGATCTGTGGCTTACAGGATGAGAGGAAGGGAGGAGTGAGTATGGTGGCGGGATCTGTGGCTTGCATGATGAGAGGAAGGGAGGAGTGAGTATGGTGGCGGGATCTGTGGCTTACAGGATGAGAGGAAGGGAGGAGTGAGTATGGTGGCGGGATCTGTGGCTTACAGGATGAGAGGAAGGGAGGAGTGAGTATGGTGGCGGGATCTGTGGCTTACATGATGAGAGGAAGGGAGGAGTGAATATGGTGGCGGGATCTGTGGCTTACAGGATGAGAGGAAGGGAGGAGTGAGTATGGTGGCGGGATCTGTGGCTTGCATGATGAGAGGAAGGGAGGAGTGAGTATGGTGGCGGGATCTGTGGCCTACAGGATGAGAGGAAGGGAGGAGTGAGTATGGTGGCGGGATCTGTGGCTTACAGGATGAGAGGAAGGGAGGAGTGAGTATGGTGGCGGGATCTGTGGCTTACAGGATGAGAGGAAGGGAGGAGTGAGTATGGTGGCGGGATCTGTGGCTTACAGGATGAGAGGAAGGGAGGAGTGAGTATGGTGGCGGGATCTGTGGCTTGCATGATGAGAGGAAGGGAGGAGTGAGTATGGAAGTAAAAAAAGGCACTCGGGGATAAGCATAAGTTCCCCTGAAGACACACAGGCGAGTGACTTTTTTCACATCACAAAGGACTGACTGGATGCGGGAAAAAAAGAAGAAAAAAAAGTAACAAAAAGTCCGCTAGCTGTCATTAAAAGAAGAAAGTAAAAGAAAAAATCAAGGGAAGTGTCTTGATATTTCCCGAGAATAAATCAAGTCGTAGGTAGGTGGAAGAAGAGGAAGAGGAAACCTGTTAGATGTCAAAGAATGCTCTATAGACAGGTACAAAGGGACTCTCTGCCATAGCATCCCCCTTGAGGGAGCACCAAGGCATAGACGGCAGAGGAGACCAGAACAGACTTTAACCCCTTGAGGCCCAGAACATAATTTCCATTGTTATTTGGGTACCAGTAGACAATTTTTAGTGACTATAAGCAATATTTTATAGATATGACCTGTTTAGTATCCTTGTCCACTACCTAATTTGGGATATCAAGTTACTTTTCGTAATTTTATGGCTAACAACAGACAATTTTATATAGCCAAGGAAAGATCTGGGCATGAAGGGGTTACAAAAACGTAAATATCAGTGGCAGAGCAAGGAATTAATAAAAAAAATGAATTAAATGAATGTGTCCAAAATATTGTTTGATGATGAGATAGGAAAGGGAAAAATGAAACATAAGAACATAAGAAAATCAGGAAGCTACAAGAGGCCGCGAGACCTACACGAGGTAGTTCCTTTTACTTAAACACTACCTACATCCACTTTTCATCCCCATCCATGAATTTATCTAGCCTCCTTATAAAGCTCTCTAATGACTCCGCACTAACTACCTGTCTACTGAGTCAATTCCAATCATTTACCACACTATTTGTGAACCAGTTTTTCCCTATTTCTTTTTTAAATCTAGAAAACAAATACTAGTTTTGTCAATAGAAACAAACACAGCCACCCACAGTGCCACACCCACATACCTAACTCTCCAAGACTTGTCCTCGGCAGCCTGTCTGAGGCCAGGCACCACCAGGAGTTCCGTCTCTCCCCGGGGCAGCAGTCCAGCCATGCTCACACACGCGCCTCCACTGCCAGCAACCTTACAGTGTAGATATGATGAGTGACAGACAGATACAGATACAGACACACAGGTAATTAGACAGATAAGATAAGATTTTCATCCTATCTAGACACTTTGCAAGTACCAACTACAAGGTTATTGACTATACAAAGCGCCGCGACGTCAGCACGAACTAGGCGGACTCGAACCGCTGACCGAATGCACAGGGACGCTGCACATTGCGAACTCACGTCTCTACCAACCTTGCCACCCTGACGGGCAGGTAATTAGACAGACATGCCACCGTTTCACTCTTTCTCTATAACCCCTCCCCTTTATTATGCTTTGCCATAGTGCCATAGGACCTCTGATGTCTGGCACATTTTCCCTTTTTAGCATTAATTCAATTCGACAGACATACAGTTGAGTACACAGACATACAGGTGTTCCTATAATATATACAGGGAGGGCGAGGTAGGGGTGGGTGGGGGCAGAGGTACAGAAGGGAAGAAGAGTAAGCGTAGTTAACAGACAGAACGGGAGAGTGTGTGGGGTGAGAAGGGTGGCCAGCTGGTGTGGTAGTAATCTTAGTACAGGTTGAAGTTCCCAAACTCGGCAACCTCGGGACCAGCGCCGAGCCGAGTAATGGAATTTTCCGACTTTTAGAACATAGATATATTAAGGGGGAAAAAATCCATCCAACTTCTTCAAAAGGTCAATTTTCTCAGAAATAGTAACACATTGTTCTTCCTTTTCTTTTCACTTCCACCAGTAGGTGTTCCTGGACGTTTGGGAGCCATAATACCAATAACAGACCTGTAGAAGTACACAAAATAACAGTGTACACAACTCTACAGTCACAACACCACTGAACAATAACAACGAACAAATCGGCGGGAGAAACCAAGCGGCCTAGTGTGGTGGCACCCAGCGGCCGACCCGGCAACTACGCGCCGGGTTTTGGGTGTTCTGCCGGGTTTTGGAAAATCCGGAACCATAGCCGAGTTTTGGGTGTTGCCGAGTCTTGGGATGCCGAGTTTGGGAACTTCAACCTGTATTGTAGTGTGGGTGGTGATAGCAGTTGTTGGGGATAGAAAGGAATAGGACAGATGGTGAATAGGGACCAGAAGGGATGTTGTAGGGTGAGAAGGGTGGCTAGCTAGTGTGGTAAATAGTATGATGGACTGATGGTGATGATAGTGATAGTGACAGAGAGAGGAGAGAATAATTAAAACAACAAAATAAGATAAAAAGAGAACAGATAAAATAAATTAAGGAATTAATAGAGAAGACAAAAATAACAATATCAAAAGTAAGTGAAAAGTGGCCAGCAAGTAGTAGTAGTAGTAGTAGTAGTAGTAGTAGTAGTAGTAGTAGTAGTAGTAGAGTAGTAGTAGTAGTAGTAGTAGTAGTAGTAGGATAAGTAGTAGTAGTAGTATAGTAGTAGTAGTAGTAGTAGTAGTAGTAGTAGTAGTAGTAGTAGTAGTAGTAGTAGTAGTAGTAGTAGTAGTAGTAGTAGTAGTAGTAGTAGTAGTAGGTAGTAGTAGTATAGTAGTAGTAGGATAAGTAGTAGTAGTAGTAGTAGTTAGTAGTAGTAGTAGTAGTAGTAGTAGTAGTAGTAGTAGTAGTTAGTAGTAGTAGTAGTAGTAAGTAGTAGTAGTAAGTAGTAGTATAGTAGTAGTAGTAGTAGTAGTAGTAGAGTAGTAGTAGTAGTAGATAGTAGTAGTAGTAGTAGTAGTAGTAGTAGTAGTAGATAGTAGTATAGTAGATAGAGTAGTAGTATAGTAGTAGTAGGTAGTAGTAGTAGTAGTAGTTAGTAGTAGTAGTAGGTAGTAGTAGTAGTAGTAGTAGTAGTAGTAGTAGGTAGTAGTAGATAGTAGTAGTAGTAGTATAGTAGTAGTAGTAGAGTAAGTAGTAGTAGTGTAGATAGTTAGTAGTAGTAGTAGTAGTAGTAGTAGTAGTAGAGATAGTAGTAGTAGATAGTAGTAGTATAGTAGTAGTAAGTAGAGTAGTAGTTAGTAGTAGTAGTAGAGTAGTAGTAGTAGTAGTAGTAGTAGTAGTAAGTAGTAGAGTAGTAGTAGTAGTAGTAGTAGTAGTAGTAGTAGTAGTAGTAGTAGTAGTAGTAGTAGTAGTAGTAGTAGTAGTAGTAGTATGTAGTAGTAGAGTAGTAGTAGTAGTAGTAGTAGTAGTAGTAGAGTAGTAGTAGAGTAGTAGTAGTAGTAGTAGTAGTAGTAGTATAGTAGTAGTAGTAGTAGTAGTAGTAGTAGTAGTAGTAGTAGTAGTAGTAGTAGAGTAGTAGAGTAGTAGTAGTAGTAGTAGAAGTAGTAGTAGTAGTAGTAGTAGTAGTAGTAGTAGTAGTAGTAGTAGTAGTAGTAGAAGTAGTAGTAGTAGTAGTAGTAGTAGCAGTAGTAGAGTAGTAGTAGTAGTAGTAGTAGAAGTAGTAGTAGTAGAAGTAGTAGTAGTAGTAGTAGTAGTAGTAGTAGTAGTAGTAGTAGTAGTAGTGATATTTATGATGCAATAAATACTTTTCAATTTTGTTCATGGACATATTTCTCATGATAGGAGGAAAAAATACGATTACAGGGAGGTCCCGAAGATACGAGCAGTTAGGTTCCACCTGGCATACTCGTAAAGCGAAATCTCGTATAACGAAACACATAACTAATGGTAAAATATAGGTTAAAAAAAATAAAAAAAAAATAAAAAAGACATGTTTTTCAAGCTAAAATAAAATTTGGTAATATTTAGTAGGGGTGCGAGAACCCCTTGAGGAATCCTATGATCCCTGGTGATATCCTATGGTGCTATCACAGGCGTAGGAGCTGACTGTCTTCTTCAGGAAGGCACATATTATACAGCTGATAACGGGGTGTTGTGTTGTGCGGGCGGCAGCCGATGTCCACCGCCAGCGGAGATCTCCTTGGTAATATTTAGTAGGGGTGCGAGAACCCCTTGAGGAATCCTATGATCCCTGGTGATATCCTATGGTGCTATCACAGGCGTAGGAGCTGACTGTCTTCTTCAGGAAGGCACAGGTGAGGCGGATGATGGCGGTTTTTGAGAGAGGCGGCGGACGGGGCAGGCCGACACCTCCGCCACGGTAGGTTTGGGCAGGCTTAAACGTCTTATTACTCGTTATTATACAACCTAGTGATTATGGTGAGATGTTATATCCACGTGTCATTATCTAAATCAATGTAGCACCGTGTGTCACCTTAAATAAGGGCTATTTAAAGATGTTATGATGAGGTGACTGCTGGCGAGGCAGAGTGACGGAGAAATTCTTGCCGCGGGGCCGCCCCATAAGACAAATATTCACCATTTTAACACACATACACACCTTCTACCACCAATACACTAGCAACACAGGCTCCTTACTTATATATCTTACTATCTGATACATTAAAACTCCTTAAAACGCAAGCAATCCAAATAAAACGAGAATTAGTTTTAGATGACGGGGACAGAAGGCGGAGAGAGGCAGTCTGGCATGCCATTCTTGCCCGGAAATATGTATCGCTGGCTTGTTATTGGTCGAGAAGTTTTAAAAACTGTTTGTCATTGGCTGGTGACGGATGACGCCTTAGCCAGTCACAACCTTCCTACTCGTTTACGACCTATCGAGGGAGCTTTGTAGCTTCCGTCGTTAGGGAAAGTAGTATCTAGGTAGTGCGAGAGCAGGTTGTTGCTGGCCATACTACCTCCGTTGCTGGCTTCTCGCCCAGGGTTGTGAATTTTTGTAGGCCACATTGTCGTACTGAGCCACCAGAATTATCATATTTTCAGATTGATTATCGTACAACCTTAGGTAAAATCATATAGTCAGTAAATTACTTTATAATTTTAGTAAATAACTTGTAAATTTTACTCACCCCAGTTTGAATGTCGTAACATTGGATTTTCGATCTCGTATATTGAAAATAGACCCTAATTTACACATCTCGTATCATCGGATTCTCGTATATCGAATGCTCGTATAACGGGACCTCCCTGTACTTAAAACGTGAAACACACAGCATTTTACAGGGGAGAGTTAAATCCACCCTGCGAGCCCTGAACTGAGTGCACTACTGCTGTTGGTAAAGTTGGGATGATAATAAAAATGTGTCCAGACAAAGCTAAATCATGGAAGTTGAATACAGGTTGAAGTTCCCAAACTCGGCATCCCAAGACTCGGCAACACCCAAAACTCGGCTATGGTTCCGGATTTTCCAAAACACGGCAGAACACCCAAAACCCGGCGCGTAGTTGCCGGGTCGGCCGCTGGGTGCCACCACACTAGGCCGCTTGGTTTCTCCCGCCGATTTGTTTGTTGTTATTGTTCAGTGGTGTTGTGACTGTAGAGTTGTGTACTTCTACAAGTCATCTTCATTACTTCATTAGAATCCAAATAATTTTTTCCTGTGATTTTTTTCATGTGATTTTCATGCTTTTTTCCCCTTAATATATCTACGTTCTAAAAGTCGGAAAATTCCATTACTCGGCTCGGCGCTGGTCCCGAGGTTGCAGAGTTTGGGAACTTCAACCTGTACAACAATAGTGTGTTGCAAAAATGGGTCCAATTTGGCTGCCACCTGAATAAAAATCAATCTTTCAAAGAGGCTCTGAATCTATAATCAATAAATACCTTTGTGAAAGATGGAAAATGAACACTGTAAAACTCTTACTGTACAGAAACAAAAGTTGACAGAAAAGACTTTTTATCAAGAAGAGAAAAAAGAGGCTGGCTATTTAAAGGGAACAGAAGGACAATTTGAAAAAAAGAAATACATTTGAATAACACAATGATGTACATGTATTTAACCCCTTCACGCCCGGATCTTTCCTTTGCTATAAAAACCTGTATGTTGTTACCCATAAAATTACGAAAAGTAACTGAATATATGAAATTAGTTAGTGGACAAGGATACACAACAGGTCATAGCTATAAAATATTGCTTATATTCACTAAAAATAGCCTAATGGTGCCAAATTACAATGGAAATTATGTTCTGGGCCTCAAGGGGTTGAAAAACAACAAGGAAAGAAGATAAAAGCCTGCAAATGCTTGAAGCTCCAACATAAAGAATAAAAATCCATAGAGCTTTCTGCAATAAGCACAATACACTTACAAAATAAACTAGAAGAAGAGCTCAGAACCAAAAAGTGTGCATCAAAACCAACGAAAGTGAGATCAATATTGACACCCAGACGTGGCCACAACCAGGGCAATAGTGAGGGGATGAGCACTCCTATTGTTGTTGTCAAGAGAAGTTTTTGTTTGAGTGCTTATATGTGTGTTTAGATAAATAGAATTCCGTGTAACTTAACCCCTTGAGGCCCAAAACGTAATTTTCATGGTAATTTGGGTACCATTAGACGATTTTAAGTGAATATAAGCAATATTCTATGGATATGACCTGTTTAGTATCCTTGTCCACTAAATAATTTGGTATATCAAGTTACTTTTCGTAATTTTATGGCTAACAACAGACAATTTTCTATAGCAAAGGAAAGATCTGGGCGTGAAGGGGTTAAGTGCATTGTGCATTACCTGTGTCATGTGTGTCTCCGGTGCTGGTGTGTACAGCAGCGCAGCACAGCACTGTGGCAGCTGATGGGCCGCACCCTGGCACTGGGGGGGACACTGGGCACTGCTGCTGGCACCGTGAGGCACAACACTGGGGCAGCTGATGGGCTGCACCCTGGCACTGGGGGGGACACTGGGCACTGCTGCTGGCACCGTGAGGCACAACACTGGGGCAGCTGATGGGCTGCACCCTGGCACTGGGGGGGACACTGGGCACTGCTGCTGGCACCGTGAGGCACAACACTGGAGCAGCTGATGGGCCGCACCCTGGCACTGGGGGGGACACTGGGCACTGCTGCTGGCACCGTGAGGCACAGCACTGTGGCAGCTGATGGGCTGCACCCTGGCACTGGGGGGGACACTTGGCACTGCTGCTGGCACCGTGAGGCACAACACTGGGGCAGCTGATGGCTGCACCCTGGCACTGGGGGGGACACTGGGCACTGCTGCTGGCACCGTGAGGCACAACACTGTGGCAGCTGATGGGCCGCACCCTGGCACTGGGGGGGACACTGGGCACTGCTGCTGGCACCGTGAGGCACAACACTGTGGCAGCTGATGGGCTGCACCCTGGCACTGGGGG
Organism: Chionoecetes opilio; assembly: GCA_016584305.1. Classification (NCBI taxonomy): domain Eukaryota; kingdom Metazoa; phylum Arthropoda; class Malacostraca; order Decapoda; family Majidae; genus Chionoecetes; species Chionoecetes opilio. The sequence continues at coordinate 55,794 of JACEEZ010022698.1, forward strand.
GGACACTGGGCACTGCTGCTGGCACCGTGAGGCACAACACTGTGGCAGCTGATGGGCTGCACCCTGGCACTGGGGAGGACACTTGGCACTGCTGCTGGCACCGTGAGGCACAACACTGGGGCAGCTGATGGGCTGCACCCTGGCACTGGGGGGGACACTGGCACTGCTGCTGGCACCGTGAGGCACAGCACTGTGGCAGCTGATGGGCCCGCACCCTGGCACTGGGGGGGACACTGGGCACTGCTGCTGGCACCGTGAGGCACAACACTGTGGCAGCTGATGGGCTGCACCCTGGCACTGGGGGGGACACTGGGCACTGCTGCTGGCACCGTGAGGCACAACACTGGGGCAGCTGATGGGCCGCACCCTGGCACTGGGGGGGACACTGGGCCTGCTGCTGGCACCGTGAGGCACAACACTGGGGCAGCTGATGGCCGCACCCTGGCACTGGGGGGGACACTGGGCACTGCTGCTGGCACCGTGAGGCACAGCACTGTGGCAGCTGATGGGCCGCACCCTGGCACTGGGGGGGACACTGGGCACTGCTGCTGGCACCGTGAGGCACAACACTGTGGCAGCTGATGGGCTGCACCCTGGCACTGGGGGGGACACTGGGCACTGCTGCTGGCACCGTGAGGCACAACACTGTGGCAGCTGATGGGCTGCACCCTGGCACTGGGGAGGACACTTGGCACTGCGCTGGCACCGTGGGGCACTACACTGGGGCAGCTGATGGGCTGCACCCTGGCACTGGAGGGGACATTTTGGCACTGCTGCTGGCACCGTGAGCACAACACTGTGGCAGCTGATGGGCCGCACCCTGGCACTGGGGGGGACACTGGGCACTGCTGCTGGCACCGTGACACAACACTGGGGCAGCTGATGGGCTGCACCCTGGCACTGGGGGGGACACTGGGCACTGCTGCTGGCACCGTGAGGCACAACACTGGGGCAGCTGATGGGCTGCACCCTGGCACTGGGGGGACACTTGGCACTGCTGCTGGCACCGTGAGGCACAACACTGGGGCAGCTGATGGGCTGCACCCTGGCACTGGGGGGGACACTGGGCACTGCTGCTGGCACCGTGAGGCACAACACTGGGGCAGCTGATGGGCTGCACCCTGGCACTGGGGGGGACACTGGGCACTGCTGCTGGCACCGTGAGGCACAACACTGGGGCAGCTGATGGCTGCACCCTGGCACTGGGGGGGACACTGGGCACTGCTGCTGGCACCGTGAGGCACAACACTGTGGCAGCTGATGGGCTGCACCCTGGCACTGGGGGGGACACTGGGGCACTGCTGCTGGCACCGTGAGGCACAACACTGTGGCAGCTGATGGGCTGCACCCTGGCACTGGGGGGGACACTTGGCACTGCTGCTGGCACCGTGAGGCAAAACACTGTGGCAGCTGATGGGCTGCACCCTGGCACTGGGGAGGACACTTGGCACTGCTGCTGGCACCGTGAGGCACAACACTGGGGCAGCTGATGGGCTGCACCCTGGCACTGGGGGGACACTGGGCACTGCTGCTGGCACCGTGAGGCTCAACACTGGGGCAGCTGATGGCTGCACCCATGGCACTGGGGGGGACACTGGGCACTGCTGCTGGCACCGTGAGGCACAACACTGGGGCAGCTGATGGGCTGCACCCTGGCACTGGGGGGGACACTGGGCACTGCTGCTGGCACCGTGAGGCACAACACTGGGGCAGCTGATGGGCTGCACCCTGGCACTGGGGGGGACACTGGGCACTGCTGCTGGCACCGTGAGGCACAACACTGTGGCAGCTGATGGGCCGCACCCTGGCACTGGGGGGGACACTGGGCACTGCTGCTGGCACCGTGAGGCACAACACTGTGGCAGCTGATGGGCTGCACCCTGGCACTGGGGGGGACACTGGGCACTGCTGCTGGCACCGTGAGGCACAGCACTGTGGCAGCTGATGGGCCGCACCCTGGCACTGGGGGGGACACTGGGCACTGCTGCTGGCACCGTGAGGCACAACACTGTGGCAGCTGATGGGCTGCACCCTGGCACTGGGGGGGACACTTGGAAACTGCTGCTGGCACCGTGAGGCACAGCACTGTGGCAGCTGATGGGCTGCACCCTGGCACTGGGGGGGACACTGGGCACTGCTGCTGGCACCGTGAGGCACACACCTGTGGCAGCTGATGGGCTGCACCCTGGCAACTGGGGGGACACTGGGCACTGCTGCTGGCACCGGGGAGGCACAACACTGTGGCAGCTGATGGGCTGCACCCTGGCACTGGGGGGGACACTGGGCACGGGCTGCTGGCACCGTGAGGCACAACACTGGGGCAGCTGATGGGCTGCACCCTGGCACTGGGGGGGACACCTGGGCACTGCTGCTGGCACCGTGAGGCACAACACTGTGGCAGCTGATGGGCACCCTGGCACTGGGGGGGACACTGGGCACTGCTGCTGGCACCGTGAGGCACAACACTGGGGCAGCTGATGGGCTGCACCCTGGCACTGGGGGGGACACTGGGCACTGCTGCTGGCACCGTGAGGCACAACACTGGGGCAGCTGATGGGCCGCACCCTGGCACTGGGGGGGGACACTGGCACTGCTGCTGGCACCGTGAGGCACAACACTGTGGCAGCTGATGGGCTGCACCCTGGCACTGGGGGGGACACTGGGCACTGCTGCTGGCACCGTGAGGCACAACACTGGGGCAGCTGATGGGCCGCACCCTGGCACTGGGGGGGACACTGGGCACTGCTGCTGGCACGGCGTGGCACTGGCAAGTCAGCTGTGAGTCCCCAGGGATAGGTGGAGGCACGGGAGTCCAGGGAAACTATTATTAGTTATGATGCATATATAAATACTAGTAATGTAACAATGCTATTAGTTATATGTATTAAGGTCAAGGAAACAATATGTAGGAAAGCATTGATAAGTTGAATCCTTAAAGATACTGATGGATATATATAAAACAGTCATGGCTCTTAGCAATGCTATTCATTATATGTATTAATATAAAGGCAGCCATGTATAGAAAAGCAATGATAAGGTTGAACAATTAGAGATACCTTAATAAGCATTGTATGGTGAAGGCACATGTCTCCTCTCCCCTTACTCGAGTGGTCTTGTCTCCATGTCTATTCATCTAGACTTTCTTTGAACTGATGCACACTTTTTACCGCCATCACTTCTTCCTCGGGTCCATGCCGGGCATCTATACTTCAATGGGGAAACCTGGAGTGGCTTGTGTTACTCAAATATCTTATTAAAAACCTAAAAAATATAAACCTCCTAAAGCAATATGAATAAGAAGTTAAACAATACTGGTTTGGGTTCCTAAATCCACGAGTGAAACAGCAAGGAAGGAAATAAGAGTGACTAATAAATTTCTATAGTGACGCCTGTGATTAGAGGCTCATGCCGCCCCCTGTGTCCTCCCATGCACTCGTCTGTACTTGCTCGGACAGGTATGATTAGGGGAGTGAATGTAGTGTATGCAATAAGTATCTTGCATGCGATCTGATAGAAGTTTTTAAGTGGATAAAGGGATATAATAAAGGAGAGGTAGGAAAAGTTCTTCCGGCTAGTAATCAGGGTAGAACAAGAAGTAACGGATTCAAGCTGGAAAAGCGTAGATTTAAAAAAGAAATAGGGAAAAACTGGTTCACAAATAGGGTGGTAAATGATTGGAATGGACTCAGTAGACAGGTAGTTAGTGCGGAGTCATTAGGAAGCTTTAAAAGGAGGCTAGATAAATTCATGGATGGGGATGAAAGGTGGATGTAGGTAGTGTTAAGTAACAGGAACTACCTCGTGTAGGTCTCACGGCCTCTTGTAGCTTCCTTATTTTCTTATGTTCTTATGTTCTTAATAAGGCACCACAATGATAGACCTTCACTCCTCCTCCCCTGCACTCAGGGACACTGTACATAACGTCACAAACACTGAACACAAGGTTTACCATCATAAAATACACACACCACCTTGCATTGCTCTATGCTCACTTGCATTGCTACATTCACTCACACTCATCACAGGTGGCCTGGCTTGCCGCCCTGCCGCCGCCTGGCCAACAAGAGGGAAGGTCATCACACACTCCAGTAGACGCGCCGCACCACTCTTCTCTGAGGTGCGTGAAGGGAGGTGGTGAGTAGTGGGGCCACTCTTCTCTGAGGTGCGTGAAGGGAGGTGGTGAGTAGTGGGGCCACTCTTCTCTGAGGTGCGTGAAGGGAGGTGGTGAGTAGTGGGGCCACTCTTCTCTGAGGTGCGTGAAGGGAGGTGGTGAGTAGTGGGGCCACTCTTCTCTGAGGTGCGTGAAGGGAGGTGGCCAGCAGTGTGGCGGCGGTGGTGTATAAAATGCCGTCACTCCAATGCATCACCTTGTTCAGAGGTTAGAAAACAGCACGTAAGAAAATACATTTATTTGCACACAACGCGCCACAGGTACAAAAGATACATCCTGTCATAGACCACTGTATACCTGGACTGCGCACGGAATATCGGCCTGTTGCACAAGGGCCTGAAGTCGGAGGGCCGCTCGGATTCATATATATATATATACGGATCATATAGACTGGTTTATCAGTTTATATGATATACTGTAATCTTCGTAAATGTTTGTTCTATAATATTATCAAATAAAAAACAGTAAAACACGGTAAAGAAATGCTTTTCAGACTCTGAAGAAATATTAGAACTTAATTTTCACTTAATCTTCACCTTTTAAAAAACTTGCGATCAATTTTTTATCATAAAGGGGTATAAATGAATGCATTTTTTTAGTTTTCCTTGATGTTTTCTTTTATCTGATAAAGAATGAAACCGCATAAATTAGCGTTAAAAAATAATAAAATCATCAATGGGGTAATTTTCCGTTGATGGTTTTTTTTTTTTTTTTAGTCAAGCAAATTTTTATCTGGGCTAATTCTTTTTATCAGAAAACGAAATATTAAAAGTAAAAAAAAACATCATCAATGGGGAAATTTACCGATTATGATTTTATTTTTTTATTTAAGCAAATTTATGCATGTTCAATTCTTTTCAATAACAAAATATAGAAATGGGAAGCTAAAAAAATTTGCGCTTCTATTGATACCCTTTCATGAAAAAAATTGACTCGAAATTTTTAAAAGGGCGAAGGTTAAGTGAATTTTAAGTTCATGCATTTTCTTCATATTCGAAATGGATTTTTTGGGTTTTATGTTTTTTATTGATAATATTATAAAACAAACTTTACGAAGATTACAGATTAAATAAAACTGATAAACCTCTTATGATCCGATATATATATAAATCCGAGCGGCACCTTCGGCCCCTTGTGCAACGGCCGATATTCGTCGCAGCCCCAGGTATACAGGGGTCTATGACGGATGTATTTTTGTCCCTGTGGGCGTTGTTGCAAAAATGTATTTTCTTACGTGCTTTTTTTCTACCTCTGAACGGGGTGATGCATTGGATGAGGGCTTTTATCACCACCCCCTATACGGTAGGCTAAAACACGGTGGCTACGGGTGGGCCAAAGCTTAAATGTGGATAGGCTACGGCAGGGGTTCGGAAAACTGTCGAAAAAAACACAAAACACCCACCATTTATATAAAAGAATAAATTTTACTATAGGTCTGCCTTTGTTTTCATTGAAAACGGGGTTAATATAACCTTTTTTCACTAGGTTTTTAGGTTAGGAAATTCCTCCCCCCGGGGAAAACACCTCGGTTAAAATGGCGCGAATCTCGCGGTCGTTTTCAAGAACGACAAAATTTTCCCCGGGCCTACAAAAGGGGTTTTGTTCTTAGGGGAAAGTTCATTTTCCGGAAACCCTTAAAAAAAAAATAATAAAAATTAATCACCTATTTTAGCGGGTTTAAAGGTTAAGGTAGAGTCCGCCGGGAATTTTAAATTGCATTACGGTCGTGAATTTTATATTTGTGTATAAGTACCTTTTACACATAAACATTTAAAGCTGATCAGATAAAAGGGAAAAAAATGTAAAAAAATTTAAAAGAACCTATTTTTGTGGGTTTTTTTGATAAATTTTTTAAATTTGCATCTCCTCACCTTTTTTTTTGACCGATTTCCTTGTGACTGAGATTGATAATTCTTTGTTTTTAACAATTTGTTCTGAGAATTTTTTAAAAATTGTTTTCGTTTATATAAAAAAAAAAAAAAAAAAAAAAAAAAATTTTAAATAAAAATTTTATGGATTTTTTTCCCCTACATCAAAACTAAGTCTTAACAAAAAAATGAAATCAGAACAGTTTTTCCGATATTTTTTGTGTGTCCTAAAGTTTCGTTAAAATCGTGCCAAAAAAAAAAGGGGAGATGATTTTATGTTCATTTTATACTAGTTTTGAAAAAAACGCTTTTTGAGTTTTGCTAAAGTTTCTGCGCTCCAGTAAAGGGTACTATACTGTCAATGCTATTTTCATATGAATTTTAGGGATCAGTATCACATATCAAGCTGCAAAAAGGGTCTCCCCTTTTTCCCCCCCTTATAAAGTTTAATTAATCGTCCAAGGCGGGGGGTCGGGCACGCCCGCACCTCTTTTTTAAAGGGTTTCCCATAAACATTCACCAGGTGCAAGCTTTCGGTGGAAATTCTTTGTCTGTTTTTCCTCTTTTTGTTTATTGTTTTCTTGGGTGAAATTTTCTTCTCTTTTCTTCTTTTCTCTCTTTTCTAGGCCTTTTTGGATGTATACTTTGGTTTCCCAAATTTTTTTTGTAAAACGGGTTCACTTTCCATATCCAAAATTGTTCCAAAATTGTTCCCTGGGAAACAAATTTCACCCTGAAGATTCGGTTGGGTTTTTTTAATAGGCTTAGTTTTGATATAGGGGAAAATTACATTTTTTTTTTTTTTTTCTTTTTAAAGTTTGAAAGTTTAAATGCCCCTAGCTATGGGCTTTTAAAAAAAATGTCCGACTGAAAAAAATCCACCATTCGAAAGCCAAAGGATAGGTTTTCCACTAAAATATTAACGAAGTGTGTGTGTGCCCCGCCCCAGGTGCCCGCCCCCTGTGGCGGAACCCCTCATTGGACTTTTTTGGAACCGGCTCGAGCGGGGAAAAAAAAAGGTTTTAACCCTTTTATGAGTGATCCGATACTTTTTTTTCTTTTTTTTTTAGCAGCCTATTAGCGAAAATTTAAAAAAAAAAAAGTGGGTTGCGAAAATTGGGAAACCTGATGTAGGGTGATGGGTAATGGGCGGTAAATGGGTGGGGTGTGGGTAATGGGTGTGGGGTGATGAGTGAGTGAAGGGGGGGGGGGTATGGGTTGGCGTTAAATACATACATTTCTACTCAATGATTTCGGAAAAGTTAAAAGGGGCTATCTGGGAGTCGTGTTTTGGGGGGCCTTTGGCCCACCAAACCGGGCGGGGGGCCCGGGCCCACCAAAGCCCTCCGCAGGAGCTACCAAAAAAGTCTACCTGGAGGGCGGCTTTGGGGCTAGTAGACCATAAAACCAAAATTCGCATTTAAAAAATTATTTTCATTTTGTCACGGCGGACTCCCCCCTTTAAAGGTTAGGTATCTTATGGTTAAGGTTGGGTTTTGGGTTTTCATTAAAACCTAAAATTTTAGGTTGATACATTTGGGGTTTTTAAAGGGTACTCGTCGGGGGCTCGGTTGATAATAGGGCTCGGTGTACGTCCCCATTGGGGGTCGCGGTTCGACCCCACCAGTTCGTCCTGGCTGGTGGCGCTTTTGTATATTTCAATAACCTTGTAGTTGGTATTGCAAAGTGTTAGATAGGATCAAAGTATCTTATCTTATCCTTTTGGTTAAGTTGGTTAGTTTTATTAAACCCATAAGGTTTTGGTTTGGTAGTTTTATTAATTACTTCCCTGTTATCTGAGACCCCCTAATTTTCCCCCGCCAAATTTTAGTCTTCATCGAGGGGATACGGGTTTTTTTCATGGAAACGGGGACCAAAAATTCGGTGATGATTTTTTTTTTTTTTTTTTTTTTTTTTTATGGGTTCTCCGAAAAAAAAAACTATCTATTCAAAAAACCTATTGGGCCAGGAAAAAATTAGTCGGTGTTTTGAAAAGGCCGCAAGTCTCGCCTTATTACCGCCCTCCCAGGTAAAAGGGATTAAGGGTTTAAGGGTTTGGATTAGTTTGTTTTTTAAAAAAAAGCAAAAATAAAACCCAACCTTAACCAGTCTGGCTCTGTCCGTGAGACAGCACTGGGACGAATGGGAGCAGCCCCGTCCCGGGCCCAGACTGTGCTGTGGCGACGGCGGAGCACCATTTATTTTTTCTTATTAGATCCTTTTTGTCCTGATTTTGACCAAAGTAACAGCTTGCCAAGAGGTTTGAAACTAGTAGAAATTCTATTACAAAAATTTTTCCCCTTTATAAGGGAGTAAGTGAGATATGGCGGGGGATTTAAAAAATTCTTAACCGCGGTAGCCCGCGCAGTTCTCGTCATTATAACCAATGTATTATAAAGTGGGAAAAATTTGGTGCGGCTTTGCGGCCGTTTTCGAGACACGCTATTTTTCCTGGGATCAATAGGTGCTTTTTCTAAGGGGATAGTTTTTTTTTTGCGCAAACCCCTAAAAAAAAATAAAATAAAAAAAAAAAAAAAAAAAAAAAAAAAAAAAAAAAAAAAAAAAAAAAAAATTTTATGGGACCGTTTTTCCCTTAAAAATACTATCTCCATCAAATAAACACTATAACTTGAATTTTTTTTTTTAGGCCCTTTTAGGGGTTTTAAACCTAACCCAACCTTATAGGTTTTAATGAAACCTAACCCAACCTTATAGGTTTTTGAAACCAACCTGACCCATAGACCCCCTGATACCCGGACTGTTCACGCGACAATGTTCTTTTGCGGGGGGCATAGGGGCCCGCGGGCGCCCGACAAAAAGTATAGTGGTCTTGGACTATCATATAGACGGTTTATCTATATTGATATACTGTAATCTTCTAAAAGTTTGTTCTATAATATTATCAAATAAAAAAATAAAAAAAGCTAAAGAAATGCCATACGGCTATGAGAAAAATGCTGAACTTAAAAATTCACTTAAATCTTTGCCATTTAAAATTTGCGATCAACCTTTTCTGAAAGGGTATCATAGAACGCAATTTTATTTCTTTCCATTTATGTATTTTTGTTATCTGATAATTAATTAGAACCTGCTAAATTCGTTAAATAAAAAAAAACCCATCAATCGGGGAAATTTTTCCTAATTTATGATGTTATTTTTATTTTTATATTTCGTTTTCTGTAAAGAATACACATTATAAAATTAGCATTAAAATAAAAAAAACCTCATCAAACGGGGGAAAAAAACCCGATTTTATGTTTTATTTATTTATTTAAAGCTAATTTATGCTGGTTTTTAAATTTTTATCAGATAACGAAATATAGAAAGGGAAAACTAATAAGTTGCGCTTCTATTTTATAACTTCATGATAAAAATTGACTCGCAAAATTTTTTAAAGGCGAAGAGTTGAAATGAATATTAATCAATAATCATTGGGGGCATACCCGGGGGGCGCGTCCCTCGCCCAAACCCCACGCGCCACTCCCGGGGGTCACCACGGCGAGTTCCCATGCAGGCTCCTTTCCCCTACCAAACAGCTCGACAAGAAACTAACTTCCCAGCCCGAGCCTTTTGGGCCCCCCTTGGCCCCTCCGCCGGGTTGTCTCACGATCAACCCATGGGGAAGGGTCGGTTTTTTGGGTAGCGTGCCACATGCCCAATAGCCCAAGTTGGCGCTGCGGACTATGCAGTAAAAGGCCCCCCCATTCATCTCACGGTGCAATCGGATTTAAAAAACTAATCATCCCAACGATACCCCATAAATTTTGCGAAAAAACTTATTACCCCAAAGACATTGTTCGTCTCTTCAAGTCACTATTTATGTCCATGTCTCACAACCATAAAAGTAAGCAGGGATCACAAGCGACTGAAGATCCGGATCTTTGTCCTTCTGCACGGTACCGACAAAGCCAAAATACTCCCCCTAGCGAGTCCCCAACACCGTGGGCTATGCCAAACCCCGAAGGGTTCTTGACGTGGCCGCCGTATTATGGACTGCGCTACCAAGGTATGTAAAACTTTCCAGATCCAATGTCCTCGCCCACGCATGAAAAGACTGTATGTTTATCTAGTAAGTTCCCCAAAAACCCCGGGCCTTGGTCTTGACCGGGACCTCAAATCCCCCAAAAGGGTTGCCTTCGGCAGCGCCCGAGAGCCATACCCGGACCCCCAGCGCTCGCAAAAATTACTGCTCATCGGGAAAACAAGATCAGGGGTCTTGGGGTTGCCGACGGGTCTCCCCAAAACTTGATCTAAAACCTTGTCCAAACCCAGCCCTACAAACGTTGAAAAGGATGGGGGAAGGGCGCCCTTTGCCCACTCCTGTATTCAAGGAAAAAAGCTGGGTACACCCGCCCCCCCCCTTCACACACTCTCATCCCCGAAAAAACCTTTTTTCAAACCAATAGTCCTTGCAGGAATCCCTCGAAGTCGCAGAAGTCCCAGGTATCCACACTGAGTCCAAAGCCTTCCTAGACAACATAGGGTTTCAAGCATCCCCCGTCGAAATCACTCGGCGTTCCACCAGGACACGAAGCACTAGGGTCGGCCGTTGTTGATTACCCGGCGTGAACCCAGACTGCTGGGTCTCTGATGCTTTACCAATACTGCAAATCCGTGTCAGTAATAGAGGGCAAGCACCTTGCCGGGACGCTGACAGTGTAATACCACGGAATTTTGCAGTCCTGACGGTCCCCTTTCTCTTTCCGATAGGGACGACCAGCCCCCCTTTTTCCCTCCGGGGGAATGGTACCTGATTGCCACACGGCATCGGCACATGCAAAACCCCGGGTCATGGCCCCACCCCCCCCCGCTTTGAGGGGCTCCGCATGATATTACAAACCCCCGCCTTTCCCCCCCCAATTTGCTAAACGCCTCTCTGACTTCGTCAAAAAGAAGGGGGGGCGGTTTCGCAAAGGGAGGTCGGAAACCCCTGCCCCGTAACCAGTGGTGTGAAACTGCTCATTGGAGGGTCCACCGGGGAACAATGCCCAAAAATACTCAGCCCAAAGAGCCCCTCTGCCCTGTGAATATTAAGTTCATGCATTTTCTTCAGAGCTCGTAAGGCATTTTTTGCGGTTTTTTTCTGTTTTTATTTGATAAATTATAGAACAAACATTTACGAAGATTACAGTATATCATATATACTGATAAACCAGTCTATATGAGCGTATATATATATTATAATTATATATATATATATAATATAGATATATATATATATATATATATATATATATATATATATATATATATATACCGTATTTGCCGGCGCATAAGACGCACCTCCGCATAAGACGCACCCCTATTTTACAAAGAGGTTTTGTGAAGAAAAAAAATATTGGTGTTTTTGAGGTAAAAAAAAAAATTCTCGTAAATTTATCAAGTTATTAAAAAAAAAAGGATTTGTAGGGGAAAGCAAATGATTATGAGCATGTACCTAAATACATATTCACAGTGCAATGAATGTGAATGAAAAATTATACTCGTTAAAATGTAAGAGAATGTCAGTGTAACCAATATCGGTCATAAATCTTAATATATTGTAGGATGCCCCACGAATTGATATTCTGATATTTTGCTACCTATGACATATAGCTTAGATTAATGTTGTAGGTATGCCTTTGCTGCTTTTCTGCTATGTGTTTTAGACTTTGTGGAAAATTTGCAGTATAGATATTGGTATTATTTTGGTAGTAGGCTTTCAAAGTCCTAGGACTCTTACCGACACCATCGTGTAGCTTTCTTCATTCTGAGTATTTTGAACCCATTTCCCATGGCGCATTGAATAATAATGGCATTACACGTAGTACCGAAAATCTACCGTTACTTCAGCCAGAAAGTTAAGTTAGGTTAAATCAGATTAGGTTAGGTTAGAGGTGAGGTTTGGTTTAGTAACAGATGATATAGAGAAATAACGAAAATTACCAATAATATGGCAGTGTGAAGCGTAGCAATGTTTGGCGGACCTGGAGGGGCAGGTTGCCCCCCCCCCCCCCCCCCACACACACACGTGTAAACAAACATTGATTTCAGACAAAACGAGAGCCAGATTATTCAAAACACATCAAAACTATTCAGGAGACTTAAATATCGGCCTCGAAATCGGTAGTTTCCAATAACAAAAATTTAGGAAGATATTTAGATAACACTGTAAGGTAACCATCTCTACCTTGTTGTTATTGTTGTAATTGTTGAAGGGCTCCGTTGTCGGGATCGACGATATTTGCCCTGGTTTACACCTATGAATCTATCACAGTCGCGAGGGTTGATTAGTCTTCTTCAGAAGGTACAGGTGAAGGCTGATTCACACTCTGAAATCACGGCAGCGTTTCCGTCAGCCGTGCCTTGTATTCACACTATTCGTCACGGTTCCGTAATTTTCGGCAGTTCCTGCTCACACCTCTAAGCAGACATGGTTGCCTCAGAGGCTATGCTTGAAGAAATTTGCATTAATAGCACTTCTGTTGGATGAAGAAGAGGATGTTGAACTCTAAAAGACATTGTTTTGGGTACATAAAGCCTTGAGAAAACGACAATTATTAGCACGGCACAGTCTCATTACGTTAAAATATTCTTCCCCAGAAACCGTTACGTGACAGGACGGTGGTGTATTGGAGCCGTGATGGCGGCGCACCGTTTAGTGTAACACGTCTATTTGTTTGAATGTAAGAAATTCTAACGGATGTGATGAGACGGTGCCCTGTCACCAATTTCACCATGATGGTATGGTGTGATTCGGCCTTGAGGGGGACGGTGTGGCGCCGTGAGGGGTCTTGGTCTTGGTGTACCGTGCGGAAGACTTTTGTCCCGTCTACAGATACCATTGCAGCCTTTTTACTAGCACTCTTTCATACAGTTTCCTTATCCGTAGAGGTACAGGGGTGAGGATTGAGGGGTCGAGGTGGTACAAAGGCCTATGCTATCTCCTATCCCACCCTGCTTACCACTGTAGCGGCGCTAACACACACACGCACATACACACCTGCATCGACTTAGGCTACCCCCCTGTCTGGGACCAGGATTAGAGAGAGGCCCGAGGGTAACCTGACGCTGACCTGACTTGTCCTCGCCGACACAACTGCAACACCAGCCAGGTAATTCAGTCAACCACAGGACACACAGAGACACACACGCCGCACACCTCTTGTCCCCACGTTGTACAATGACTCACTGGCAAATAAACTACAAAGCCACGACGCCCTTTCTCCATCCTTGTGTGTATAGACAGACTCCCCAAGATACTACACCTTCCTCTCACCGCTCACACTCCTTCAAATATAACTTTAAACACAGCTCTTTGTTTCAACTATTCCATTTATCAACAATACTCATTCCAGCGAAAATTCCATCACCATTTTTCTGCCTCCCTTCTATCATCTCCTTCCAACTGTTGTGTCAACTTGTGTGGCCCCGAGTCGAATGCGGGTTAAGGCTACATCTAATATGTGGGATGTTTGTCTTTTCCATGTGTGCGGGGAGGAGTCTGAGCGGTAATGACCCATGGTGGGTGCGCGGAGGGCGTCGCCGAGACGTTTTATCAGACGTTTTACAATGGAGAGCAGCAGAGGGGGGTGGATGATGTTTACATCTGACACGGCCATCTTGGCAGCAACAATCGCTATCTTGTTGCCCCAGCTCTTATTTTCTCTTAAACTCCAACCTTTTCTTAGTATTATGCATTACTGTTGCTAACACACTTACACATTTTTGCTCAGTGAACTACTGCTCAACACAGATCACTCCAGACCCCTTTAGTAATACACCACCGGCTGTTCTGCATTCTCTGCCCGACCTCTCATTCGCTAATATGGCCGCATTAGACGCAGGGTGAACTTTGCATTCTTTTTTAAGGGAAAAAAGTGCGTCTTATGCGCCGGCAAATACGGTATATACAGGGAGGTCCCGAAGATACGAGCAGTTAGGTTCCACCTGGCATACTCGTAAAGCGAAATCTCGTATAACTTAACACATAACTAATGGTAAAATATAGGTTTGGTTCCAGGACCCCAACAATTATATAAAAAAAATAATAATAAAAAAAGAAAAAAAAAAAGACATGTTTTTCAAGCTATAATAAAATTTGGTAATATTTAGTAGGGGTGCCAGAACCCCTTGAGGAATCCTATGATCCCTGGTGATATCCTATGGTGCTATCACATGCGTGGGAGCTGACCTGACTTCTTCAGGAAGGCACATATTATACAGCTGATAACGGGGTGTTGTGTTGTGCGGGCGGCAGCCGATGTCCACCGCCAGCGGAGATCTCCTTGGTAATTATTTAGTAGGAAAGCGAGGACCCTTTAAGGAATCCTATGATCACTGGTGATATCCTATGGTGCTATCACAGGCGTAGGAGCTGACTGTCTTCTTCAGCAAGGCACAGGTGAGGCGGATGACGGCGGTTTTTGAGAGGCGGCGGACGGGGCAGGCCGCCGCCTCCTCCGCCAAGGTAGGTTTGGGCAGGCTGAAACGTCTTATCACTCGTTATTATACAACTTGGTGATTATGGTGAGATGTTATATCCACATGTCATTATCTAAATCAATGTAGCACCGTGTGTCACCTTAAATAAGGGTGATTTAAAGATGTTATGATGAGGTGACTGCTGGCCGAGCTGGCAGGGCAGAGTGACGGAGAAATACTTGCCGCGGAGCCACCCCATATCACAAATATTCACCATTTTAACACACATACACACCTTCTACCACCAATACACTAGCAACACAGGCTCCTTACCTATATATCTTACTATCTGATACATTAAAACTACTTAAAACACAAGCATTCAAAATAAAACGAGAATTAGTTTTAGATGACTGGGACAGAAGGTGAACAGAGGCAGTCTGGCATGCCATTCTTGCCCGGAAATATGTATCGCTGGCTTGTTATTGGTCGAGAAGTTTTAAAAGCTGTTTGTCATTGGCTGGTGACGGATGACGCCTTAGCCAGTCACAACCTTCCTACTCGTTTACGACCTATCGAGGGAGCTTTCAATCAGCTTTGTAGTTTCCGTCATTAGGGAAAGTAGTATCTAGGTAGTGCGAGAGCAGGTTGTTGCTGGCCATACTACCTCCGTTGCTGGCTTCTCGCCCGGGGTTGTGAATTTTTGTAGGCCACATTGTCGTACTGAGCCACCAGAATTATCATATTTTCAGATTGATATCGTACAACCTTAGGTAAAATCATATAGTCAGTAAATGACTTTATAATTTTAGTAAATAACTTGTAATTTACTTTAGTAAATAACTTTGTACTTTTACTCACCCCAGTTTGAATGTCGTAACATTGGATTTTCGATCTCGTATATTGAAAATAGACCCTAATTTACACATCTCGTATCATCGGATTCTCATATATCGAATGCTCGTATAACGGGACCTCCCTGTATATATATATATATATATATATATATATATATATATATATATATATATATATATATATATATATATATATATATATATAGGGGCATTCCAGGACAGGTGGCCCAAAGAGTAACACCTCACCAACTCTGATTTTGCTTAAATTTGGCACGTTATGAGTGTTGCTGCCATATGCCTTGTGCAAAATTTGAGCACTCTAGGGTCAACGGGTCTCCTGTAAGAGGTCATCAAAATTTTGGCATGACCTCGAAAATGACCTAAAAGATCAAACTTCAAATGTCCCTAAAATCTTTATTTATAAACTTAGAGAGGTGGTTTTAATATCTTTTTTACTCAGTATGAGTCTCTGAATCATTCTAGGATTACAGAATTAACTTACATCAATAACTAAAAAAGGGCACAAAATTTGAACTTTGACCTTGACCTGTGACCTTGAAGTTCATTTCGCGACAAAAAAAATCATTTAGTCAAAATTGAAGCTTTGTATGTTTACTTCAAAATAACATAAAAAAATTGTGTCTTATTCTACATAGGTAAGCCTGTACAGGTTGTCAAAGCCAGGCAGAAATATGTTATGCCTATATTCGGACCATGTTTTTTTTATTTTTATATACCTATTTAGCTATGAAAAATGAGTTTTAGCCACAGATAATGAATATTAATACAAATAAATAAGAAAAATTATGTTAGAGTGAACCATTTATTCAATTGATTGAACTAATGAATGAAATTGTTTAGTAAAATAGTAAGCTCATAAATTAAATTATAAAATGAAAATAAATTAATAAATTTGTTAAAAGTACTTTTCAATTCATCATGTGTGTTACCAGGATGCGGTACGAGGAACCAACTCAAATGCACCCAACCTACCTCTTTCCCCAACCACCACGGTCCATATAATGAGATTTTTGGATAATTAAATTTTATTAATTAATGAGATAAAGTTATCATATATTTGTAGGTAGGTACATTTTGTCATAATTCATGTTTACAAATCCTTTGAAGTTTTATTTTTGTAATGACAAAAAATTCTGCTCAGCTTCTTCCATTTCATTAAGCTTGAAGCAATAACGAATTCTCCTGGCTCCCTGCAGGTTTGGGTTTGTCATGATCCGCAAAACGTTCTCATGGGTCACCCAACACTTGTCAGCTTTAGACTGTACAAATGCATGAGACCCTGACTTTCCTTTGGGGTGCAAGAATATCATCAATGCATCACCAAACTCCTCTGACATTTCCTCAATCATTGCAAACCATAGTTCCTCCATGTAAATTAATTATATTAACCTAAATTAATTATATACCAAAATTACCGAAATATATATAAATTAATAAATTTACAGATCTATGTATTCTTAAAAGTATGTTTCAGTGTATGTACATAGCTAAGTACTGAGCACCAGTTTATTGTCCCAACCTAAACAAGGTGAAAATTAACTTTGAAAATATTTGTCATGATCTAACTTGTTTTAACTGGAGTGATGTCAAACAGTGGCAGGGTCACATTCAGCCTGTCCAGGGCGAATTCCTTTGATGTATCCATTTCTGAACCGTTGTTGGATGTGCAACTGTCATCTATGTTTGCTTCTTCAGAACTTGAAGAAACTTCTGCAGGCTCCGCAGAAGCAGAACCAGATTTCTTTCTCAAAGCCACAAGATTATGGTGGCAATTTTTACAAATCATTTGACCTGCCTGTAGTCCCAAATATTTATATAATGTTTTAGGCACAGGAATGAGAGCTTTTATTATCTTACTGTTGTGTTTTTTCATGGGATCACAACATACCTTTCTCACCATTTTGAAATTCACATTAGGTTAGTAATTAACTACTTAAACCAAAATATATCTGGAAGAAAATTAGAAAAACACATTATTTATGAAAAAAACAAAAAAAAGTCGGCTTTGAGAACCTGTACAGGCTTACCTATGCAGAATAAGACACAATTTTTTTATGTTATTTTGAAGTAAACATACAAAGCTTCAATTTTGACTAAATGATTTTTTTTGTCGCGAGTGAACTTCAAGGTCACAGGTCAAGGTCAAAGTTCAAATTTTGTGCCCTTTTTTCAGTTATTGATGTAAGTTAATTCTGTAAACCTAGAATGATTCAGAGACTCATACTGAGTAAAAAAGATATTAAAACCATCTCTCTAAGTTTATAAATAAAGATTTTAGGGACATTTGAAGTTTGATCTTTTAGGTCATTTTCGAGGTCATGCCAAAATTTTGATGACCTCTTACAGGACCCGTTGACCCTAGAGTGCTCAAATTTTGCACAAGGCATATGGCAGCAACACTCATAACATGTGCCAAATTTAAGCAAAATCGGAGTTGGTGAGGTGTTACTTTGTCATTTTGGTGGGCCACCTGTCCTGGAATGCCCCTATATATGAATCCGAGCGGCCCTCAGACTTCAGGGCAAGTTCAGGCCCATGTGCAACAGGCCGATATTCCGTGCGCAGTCCAGGTATACAGTGGTCTATGCCTAACCTTATAGGTTTTAATTAAACCTAACCTAACCTTATAGGTTTTAATGAAACCTAACCTAACCTTATAGGTTTTAATGAAACCTAACCTAACCTTATAGGTTTTAATGAAACCTAACCTAACCTTAAAGGTTTTAATGAAACCTAATCTAAACTTATATGTTTTAATGAAACCTAAGCTAACCTTAAAGGTTTTAATGAAACCTAACCTAACCTTATGTTTTAATGAAACCTAACCTAACCTTAACCACAAAGTATATCTAACCTAACCTTATAGGTTTCATTAAAACCTATAAGACCCTGACAAATGTTTCCCGGCGATGTTTTAGTGCTTTTCCTGATGGCGATACAACAGTGCTTTTAATGGCAACGGTGCCATAACATTCGGTGAGGATTTATTATTATTTATTTTTTAAACTATGGGTTTGCGCAAAATAAAATTATCTCCATTAGAAAAAGCACCTATTATAGGCCAGGAAAAACTAGTCGGTGTCTCTGAAAACGACCGCGAAGTCCTCGTCCACTATAACCATAATGGGTAACGTAATCAAGTTGAAGAACTGGAACTGTCACTGGCTGGAACACTCGCCGACGTCGGCAGGAATTCCTATCGGCGATAGTATTCATTTAGAACTCTACTGGTTGTGGGTGAAATACTTACTTGGCGTTTGTGCTTGGGACATTGGCAAAGTTTTTCCTTCTGATGGCGCGTGCCCAGCATGCCCTGGCCGCGCCCCTGGGCAAGGGGAACGTGGCCACCTTGGGCCCATAGCGGTGGTTGGCGCGACACCGGGGCACGGCGCACCTGAGGGCCATTATCCTGCGACCCTTCACCTTCACGTGGCGACGGCACACTGACAGACTCAGACAGAGTTTCAGAGACACAGGCACAGTGGCAGAGTGACAGACACAGGCAGGACACACTGGGAGGGCCCAGCACGCGGCGTCGCCCACCGCCGCCCAGCAGCTGCTACACTGATGCCCTGACAGACGGCTGGTTTGTTGACATCGGCGGTGCGGCTTCCGGGCACTGAGGCCAAATGTGGCGGACGTCAAGCCCCGGCCACACTACCACTCACCACCGCGGCGCTTGCCGATGTTGGGCTATATTCAAGAATGCTCGTCAAATCCCGGCCGGTGGAGATTTTCCACCGTCGTACCTCCACTGGTCTTATCTACAAGAACTGCCCCGACTGGTGGATATTTGACAGGCGTACCAACACAAGCGAGCCCAAAGCGGCATCAGTATTTTGACTGTTTTATACATATCTAATACATTTTACTAGTGAAATTTATCATTTCTGACATTAAAATAATAGCTAAGTTAGTGTTCGCCACTTGTCTGAGGCGTTGGTGCAGAAAAAATTGGCCTGAGTGATGCGTGCGAGTACATTTGAACGGCCCGCCACCACTGCTCCACACAATGGCCACCTCCATTCTCCCGCCGCCGCCTGGCTTCCTCACAAGTTCACACACCTATATAAGGCCTCCTGGACCAGATTTTACCTTAATGATGACACGTGTGCATTCACAGTGTATGGCTGTCACTCTCGGTTGTGTTGAAAACTCTCCTGTAATGGTCTGGGAAGAAATACGATGGAATAAGTGGAGAGCGGGGTGGAGGTGGGATGTGCAAGTTGTCGCCAATCAGCTGACTCAAAACTCCACCCTGAGCTCGACGCGTTGCGTCGTATTTTGATTCTTGTATACCAAAAACCGATACACCGGGTGGAGAAAAATTCTTGAATATGGCCCGTTGTGTCCACACATTTTTCTCACTTTTTTGTCTTCAACTCGCTGCAATTTCTCAACTATTTCTCCCATTTAATTTTTTATCACATATCCGTAATCAGCTGACTTTCTTGGTTCTGATGGTATACGGTACATAGCAATACAAAAATATCTAGATAGTGAAAACTGCCGATAACTTGAAGCATGTGTTCGGCGCTGACCCTTGAGTGACGGGCATGCCCGCCCAATATTAAACCTGCTGAATGTTGGCGGGCAGCGCCGACGGTCACATTTTGCTCGTCGGCATCGTGTCCACACTGCCACTTTTGAGTGACGAACACTGTTCGACGGGAAGCGCCGACGGTGGTGAGTGGTAGTGTGGACGGGGCTTTAAAGAGCTCAATTGAGGTATGAAATACGCTAGAAATGCGCTAGAAAAGTTTTCGTCTTCTCCCCTCTATCAATTATAGTAATAGTAGCTAGATAATGGTTATTATAATAGTATTAATTATAGCATTATTACTTTTACAGTATATTGATAAAGCCCCGTCCACACTACCACTCACCACCGTCGGCAAGCGCCGACGGTGTTGAGTGGTAGTGTGGACGGGGCTTTAATGCTACCGTACTGCTTCTGTTGCTGCTACAATAATAATAATAATAATAATAATAACGTACAGTTCATGATTAGGATTTACATACTAGGTACTGATAAAAATTATATAAATATCTAGTCAATTACCAACCTACGTACAGTATATTCTACAAAATAATGACCTCTATTATGTCGGAGAATGGTATTTGTGTCTGTCTTGCACTAGAAAAAGGTTCTGCAGCACGAACATGTTTCACAGAAGTTGTAGCCTATGCCTTCTCAAGTCACTAAGTTTTGCTGTGATCTCGCATTTACAAAACACACCAAAATGTAAGCCTTGGTCTTGTCTTTTTCCACAGGCTTTAGCCACTCTTTTAGCTCTGGAAAGGATTCCCAGCTATTTCTATATGTCTGAGTATATGATGGCGGCATTTCGATCGTTAATTAATTACTTACGGGAGTGAGAGACTGACCCCACTGACTCATTGAGGGGCGAAGGTATGACTGCGTAGCCGCTGAGGTGAGGTGAGGTGAGGTCAAGGTGGGCTGCGGGCTCAGTCTCACCATACACGAACGATAGCCTACGGGGCTCATAGGGGTCGAGGGTAAGCTAGGCGCTACATGTACACGTATGTACAATACGAAGTAGTTGCCTTGTAGTTATATTCCAAGATAGCTTAAAGTACAATCTTAAGTAGATTTATACTAACCTTACCTATTACCATGGATTTCCAGAAATGCACTAAAACATGCACCAGATTGAATAAAAATGCACTGAAAAACGCGCTATGCGCAAAACACGAACTGTACGCGCTGTTTGTGATGCCAATGCACCAGAACTAGCGCATTTCGCGCTAGTTTGGCAACACTGCTTCGGGGGTCTTGGGGAGGGTTAGTGGGGGGCGGGGGCGGATAAAGGGTGATGGCATGGAGGTAGTATGGGTGGTGTAACGAACGCTGCAGTTATGTCTAGGGGTTTTATGTAAGGCATAACTGAACGCCCATTAACTAAGGGTATGGAAAGTGAAGTGTCTTAGAACAACTTATTATTATTAAACATACCAAAATATACACAGAAAATTAGAGACACTGGAGAACACAACCCACCACCGATAAGCGAGAAAAGTATCGTTTGCTTGTTGAAGTGCTATCACTGAGATAACAGATAAATATAATTGAATCTACACAGACAAAATACACAAATATCAATATGAGTTACACTGTACAATAATAACTAAGTTAAGATAAATAAACAGACTTTAACACTAATCATTACGTAAAATAGTCACTTTTAATGTCTTGAAGATGAATAGAGTCACTTTTATGTCCTGAGCACTCACAATGTCAACTCACAATACAGGGACGAGAAATAGTGATGAAAGGTCCCAGCTATCGAACGTATCCTCAGGAGAGTGAAGAAATCCACAGCTGCTTAGAGATTGTGGGAGACCCGCGGGTTGAGACTGCCTTCCAGTTGGGCAGAGGGCAATATATATATCCTCGGTTTGAAGCCCGGTGGCTTCAGTTGTCTAGAATGAGACCCGGCGTGCTTTGTTTAGGAGGGGTGGAAGCTGCCTGGTTGGCCTCCACCGGGTGTGGTTGGGTCGACTCGTTAGGTAGTTGCACGAACAGGGACTAGGTTCGTGACACCTCCCCCCTGAAGACGACGTAACTGCTGTGAAGTGTAGTCGTAGGTAGTCGACTTTCTTCTGCATTAGTGTCAGATACGGGAGAGAGCGTCTGCAAGACAGTTTTCAGACCCTTTGATGTGATGAATCTCCACGTTGTAGGGCTGAAGGAAGAGTGACCATCGCAGAAGCCGTTGATTGGAAAATTTGTTGGTGTTGAGGAAAGACAGTGGCTTGTGGTCAGTGAAGACTTGTAGAGGTCGATGGCCAGGTTGTAGGTAGCACTCAAATTTCTTCACAGCTGTGATGATGGCAAGAAGTTCTTGTTCGATGGTGCTATACCTCTGTTGATGGATGTTGAATTTGGCAGAGTGGTACGCTACGGGATGGAGGATGCCTTCCTTCTCCCGGAGTAGTACGGCTCGGAGGCGCTGGTACTAGCGTCCGTTTGAAGAGAGAAGGACTTTGTAAAATCTGGTGTGATGAGAACGGGATCCTGGGTTAAGAAGTTTTTCAGTTGGTTGAAGGACCTCTGGCAGTCGTCGGTCCAGTTGAATTTCACGGAGCCACTTGTGAGGCGCGTGAGAGGGACTGCGGCTGCAGAGAAGTTGGGGCAGAAACGTCTATAGTACCCGGCCATACCCAGGAAACGCATCAGCGCCTTCCGAGTGGCAGGAGCAGGGTACTGGAGGATGGCGTTGACATTAGCCGTTTTGGGTCGAACATGGCCTTGTCCCACTTCGTGACCCAGGTAAGTCACCGTTGCTTGGCCAAAGGTGGTCTTGGCCAACTTCACGGTCAGATTGGCATCCCGTAGTTTTATCAGCGTCTGGGTGATCTGTTGGAGGTGCTGCTGCCAGTGTTCTGAGAAAATCAAGATATCATCTAAGTATACAGAGACTCCTTTAATTCCCCGTAATAGATAATTCATAGTCCGTTGAAAAGTTGCCGGACTATTCCTCATTCCAAAGGGCATAACGAGGTAATGGAAGAGCCCAAAGGGAGTTGTAAATGCAGAGATTTGTTGGGCTTTCTCTGTGAGGGGTATTTGGTAATACCCTCTTAGCAAGTCTATTTTAGAGATAAACTGGGACTGTCCCACCTCGTCAATGAGATCGTCTACCCGTGGCAAGGGGTAGGCGTCCGGCCCGGTCACAGTGTTGACCCGACGATAATCCGTGCAGAGGCGCAGTTGTCCGTCTTCCTTGGGCACGAGGAGACAAGGAGAGGCCCAAGGTGATTGGCTGGGAACAACCAATCCATGTTTGAGTAGGCAGTCGACCTCCTGCTTCATCCGGTCCCGTTTCTGTGGATGGAGTCTGTGCGGGTTGTGGCGGATAGGAAAGGTTCCGGGGATTAGCTCAATGTGGTGAGTTGTTACGGTGCACCGGCTAGGAGGGTCGCCGAATATGTCGTGAAAACTAGTGAGAATGTCAGTGATGTTCTTAGCTTGAGGAGGAGTTAGATGATTTACATATTCATTTAAGTTGCTAAGGATTGTAGAATTTTGGTGAGTCTCAATGCATGCACTATCATTCGGTACAGGATCAGAATCAATTACATTGATAGTACAACATGGTTGTCTCCTCGAGTCAGGTGTAAGATCAGAACTCTTGTAAGGTTTAAGCAAATTGATATGAATGAACTGAGTTGCCTTGCGGCGATCTGGAGTACTGATTATGTAATTGACTTGATTGGTTCTGTTAATAATTAAGTAAGGGCCATGATATTTAGCTTGTAGAAAAGAACCTAGGACTGGAAGGAAGGCTAGGACTTTATCACCTTCATTAAAGGATCTCAATCTGATAAGAATATTGTCCTGATAATAGAAAGAAGGGGGGTGAATAATTTGATCCTTAGGGATGGCTTTAGCATGGAACTGTGATAGAGTAGGAGCATCTCTTTGGGCTTCCTCTAGAAGTTGTTCTGAAAAAACTTTCCCGATGTTAGTTTTCTGTGAAAAGGTAGTGCTAGATACTGGAGGTTGGGAATTAGATGCAGAAGGCTGGATAACTTTCTGGGATTGAGTCCGTGTCACAGCACAATTAGGAAATAACCCTGGTGGATACTTCTCAATGTTAACGGTTGGGTTATAATGGAGTGGCGAGTCTTTGATGACTAGAGGGGGTACCACAAGCTCACCAGCTAGGTCATTTGCCAAAAGGAAGTTAGTATTGGGTATGGGCAAGGAAGAATCCTCACTCACACCGACGGTAACAATACCTAGGACAAGCGGGCAATTGAGGTACACTCTGGCCAGTTTTACTGGGAACGGGTTATGAAAATCCTGCAAGTATACTTTCTCACCAGTATATTTCTGCTCAATCCCAGGAAGGGCTGACTTTAAAATGATAGACTGAGCAGCAGCAGTGTCTCGCATGATTTGGACAGGGTGTTCCTCCATACCCACGTCAAGTGATATTGAACCTGAGGACCTGAAGGGTTTGAAAGGATCAACCTTCTGAGGCGAGTTAAAGGTATTAAAAGAAGCCACAGGTTTAAAGGTTCTTTCCTGTTTTGACACTTTACATCTAGGATCAGGACAACCTCTTATAGAATGACTTGTACCTTCACAAAAGTTGCCAAAAAGTCCCGACCTGGCACCAACTTCCACAGTCTTATCATCCCTGTAAGAGCTTACACCTGGCTTTACAACATGCTGGGTTCTTCGCTCTCCTGTGAATGGACGATGTATTAGGGAGAATACATCAGCTAACTGAGAAGCCTTAATCAAATCATTCTCATCCCTGTCTGTGATGTGCACCATGATGGAGTAAGGAACCTTGCGTTTAAATTCCTCCAAGGCGATGAGGGTAACGAGCTCGTCATAAGTGGTTATGGCTGCAGACTTGGGCCATCGCCGTGAGGCTCTCAGTTTTCCGGAGGCAAACTCCATGTAAGTGTGAGGGGGAGATTTGTTCATATTACGGAAGGTTTGTCGGTATCCCTCTGTGGTGATGGAATGAGATGCTAGAATGGCAGGTTTAACAAGGTCGTAGTCAGTGTTCCCCTCTACTCCTCCGGATACAGACAAAGCTATTCCGGGCAATTTAGGCTTAATGAGCCATGTCCAATCCTCCTTTGGTAGTTCAAAATAATTAGCCGAGGATTCGAACTCTCTAAAAAATGACTCTGGGTCGTAATCTGAAAAGGCCGGCAAAAGATTTATATATTTGGCCAGGTTTGTTTTACATTGCCTTGGAGAGCTGCATTTTTAGCTGCTTGCTGTTGAAGTTGAAAAAAATGTATTTGATGTTGTCTGTCTAGTTCTTTTTGTTGTCTGTCTTTCTCTTTTTGTTGTCTATCATATTCTTTCTCTCTTACTTCATATTCCAACTGCATTTTTAAGGATTGCATCTTTACTTTTTCTGCTTCTATTAAAATGTTAGGATCTGTAAGGGTAGAAGTGGTGGAGGGATCGAAATGGGCTTCGTCTATCACTTCTCCCAAATGAGCTAATAGGAGAGTTTTGAGCCGAGCCTTTGTGCTGTCATGAGTATAGTCAATTTTGAATGAGGTAGCAATGTATTTAAGTTGATCCTTAGTAATCTTTGCAGTCTTAAGCTCATCCGTAGAAGGATTACCGACAAATTCCACCGGATCGAATTGTGTTGACATGATTGCTTGTTCTACACAAGGTAGTAGACACAAGTGTGATTACAAGGTAAGGTTAACCACTTATTTTGAAAGATTAATATTAGCTCAGCTAATATTAGCAACACTAGTGTGTGGTAGAATGAGAAGTCTTAGGTTTACTTCAGCATTATCCCCTGAGCTTTTAACAGAAAATAAACCCAGACACTGTTCAAGTGCAGGACAAACAACCTACAAATAAATGACAGAAGGAGGTTCTGGGGAGAAGAAATAACTTGTGATTTATGTGGGGCGGAAAAGGAGGACTTAAAACATTTTCTGCTATGGTGCCCAGCCTACAGTAATGAAAGAAAGAAAAGTGTGAGGCTACAACAACCTTACTTAGAGGAGGAAGAGGCTATAGTGGGGGAGTATTTGTTTGGAGAGGGGAATGTGGAAGAAGCAAAAAGAACAATCAACAGTTTTTGGATGACCAGAGAAAATAAGAAGAAAGAAAAAGAAAGAAACTAATAAGATAGAATAAGAGAAGACAACTAATTAAAGACCCAGACAGCAAGAAGAAACACGTCAAGGAGTGCCGTTGAAAAAGGCCTGACTGCCGACCCACAACTGTACTGAACTGAACTGAAAGGCCAGACTCCCGACCCACAACTGTACTGAACTGAACAGACATAGAGAGAGGAGAGGGGAGCGACCCCTGAGGTTTAGTAACTTCGAAGAGGTAATGAGCCAGTGGGAGGATGCCAAGGAGTACGTTAGCCCACACTACGCACAAAAGATCTGGCATAAAGTACTCTCTTGAGTTTGAGACTGGTCAAGATTACTTTCGAGTGATGAGATTAGGATTGGAACGTCGCTGGTTCCGGAAAAGAGGAGTCTCGGTACAGCTATGTGGGAAGGCAGATTTCTCCACTAGGAAAGTATTCGGACAATAGCACGTTCATTGACAAAACTTAGCAAAATCACTTGTAACGCCTCTACACCAGGCCTCCGTGTAGGAATTTTTAAAGGCAAAGTCATAAGCAAGTTCCACCATGGTACACGTAATATAACACAGAGAGATGCTCAAGACACAAAGTGAAACTCTTCAATAAAAAAATAGCAGTTTTAAGCACAGTCTTAACTCTTAACACAGGTAACAGATCCTGGACAGGCCCCCAGGTAACGAACGCTGCAGTTATGTCTAGGGGTTCTATGTAAGGGATAACTGAACGCCCATTAACTAAGGGTGATGGAAAGTGAAGTGTCTTAGAACAACTGATTATTATTAAACATACCAAAATATACACAGAAAATTAGAGACACTGGAGAACACAACCCACCACCGATAAGCGAGAAAAGTATCGTTTGCTTGTTGAAGTGCTATCACTGAGATAACAGATAAATATAATTGAATCTACACAGACAATATACACAAATATCAATATGAGAGTTACACTGTACAATAATAACTAAGTTAAGATAAATAAACAGACTTTAACACTAATCATTACGTAAAATAGTCACTTTTAATGTCTTGAAGATGAATAGAGTCACTTTTATGTCCTGAGCACTCACAATGTCAACTCACAATACAGGGACGAGAAATAGTGATGAAAGGTCCCAGCTATCGAACGTATCCTCAGGAGAGTGAAGAAATCCACAGCTGCTTAGAGATTGTGGGAGACCCGCGGGTTGAGACTGCCTTCCAGTTGGGCAGAGGGCAATATATATATCCTCGGTTTGAAGCCCGGTGGCTTCAGTTGTCTAGAATGAGACCCGGCGTGCTTCCTTTAGGAGGGGTGGAAGCTGCCTGGTTGGCCTCCACCGGGTGTGGTTGGGTCGACTCGTTGGGTAGTCGCACGAACAGGGACTAGGTTCGTGACAGTGGAGACGCCCTGAGCCGCGCGGGTTGAAACGTGGCCACCCGAGTGTCTCTCGGTGGCCACGGTTGAAGTCAGTGAACTGTCAGTCAGCCATCTTGTTGTGGGCTAAGGGAGCCCACAACTCTCCTGCCAAGTAGAGATAAATCATCCCATGGAAATATTTTGAGATTCCTGGGAGTAACGTGGGTCCATTCTAAGGTGCACATACTATATGGGTTTCTTTCCCGTTATTATTTTCATGATGCGAATTAAACTGATCTCATACATGGTGATATCAATATATGTAGGTCTTACCTTACCTTTGATACCTTTGAAGAATCTTGCCCGTTATCGGCGGAGTTGAGGTGGTCCTCCACTCATTCCAGGTGTAGTATGTAGCTCCCTGTTCCTTGCCTCCAGGACCACTGAAGGTAAAGTGTTGTCATGGGAGCTACTGTAGCCTGGCGTGGGTGGTTGGTCTGGGATGTCAGCCAGCCACTTGTCAAGGTGATGTTTGAAGGTGTCCGTGGTGACGCCCGTTAGGTTCCGAATGTGTCTTGGGGCACAATTGAAGAGCCGTACACCATTGTGGGAGAAGCGGTGGTGTATGAGTGTTTGTAGTCCTTTAGAGGAGGCGCATGTACTCTGTACATAGCACAGCCTGCCTCTTCTAGGGTTTTTGTTTTCCTCCATGCCTACTTTTGGAGCCAGACCCTCCAGGATTTTCCAGACATAGATTATGATGTACCTCTCTCGTCTGCGCTGCAGAGAGTAGAGGCCCAGTCTGTGCAGCCTCTCCCAGTAGTTGAGGTGCTGAAGACCATATATCTTGTTGGTATAGGTCCTTTGTGGTGCTTCCAGCAGGGTGATGTCCTTTTTTTTGTAGGGTGACCATAGTTGGCAGCAGTACTCTAGCCTTGGTCTTACTAAGGACTTCCATAGCGTCAGCATGCAGGATTCCTCCCTTGTACGGAATGTTCTCAGGACCCATCCTGCTAGCTGTCGCGCTGTCTGGGTGATGGTGGTGTAGTGTAGGGAGAAAGTTCCATCGCTGCTCATATACACCCCCAGGTCTTTTGTGAAGTCTTTTGTTTGTATGGTTTGGTGTTGATACATATATTGAGTGGTGGTCTTTATAAAGGTATTTCTGCCATATCTCAGAACTTCAAATTTTTCTCCGTTAAATTCCATATTGTTCTTTTCGGCCCACTCTATTATTGTATTGAGGTCCCACTGCAGTAGATCGGTGTCTGGGGATGTTTTTATTTTATGCCGTATACGGGTGTCGTCAGCAAATGAAGTAGCAGTGGAATATCTGAGATCTGTGTCAATGTCTGAGATCATTATCAGAAATAATAATGGGCCAAGCACAGATCCTTGGGGAACACCACTTATGACTTGACACTGTGATGACTGTTTACCATTTATGGTGACAACTTGGTGCCTGTTGGTGAGAAAACTGTGGATCCATCTCCCTACTCTGCCAGTTATGCCAAGGTTTCTTGAGTTTGTGGAGGAGAATGCCATGATCTACCTTGTCAAAAGCCTTGGCAAAGTCTAGGTAGATTACATCAGCATTATCTCCATCCTGAGTTGCTTCTAATATAGCTTCATAGTGTTGTAGAAGCTCTGATAGGCAAGACCTGCCTCTTCTGAAGCCATGTTGTCCATCATTGAAGGCCCCTCTTTCTTCCAGGTGGTTTACCATCTTGGCCCTCAGTATCCTTTCAAAGATCTTGATGACGTGTGATGTGAGGACCACTGGTCTGTATCTGCTTGCCTGTCCTTTGCTTGTCTCTCAGGTTTGTGGGTATAAGTTTTGCTACGTTGGGGTGCATCATGTAGGTAGTAGGGGAGTACTACCATACCACCTGCCATACTACCTCACTGGGTGGCACGGTGGCTTCCTTGTTAATTAAAGGTGAGGTGGTGAGGTCAAAAGTGTGAATTGAGTCGGGTAATTACTAGGGAGTGGCGGATCTGTTTAACTAAGGGTTGGGCTATGCTTACTCAGGTCAAATATCCTCTACACGTCCACACATACTCTCCCAGTCTTCATTGAGTATTGACCTCGTGAGTAGCAAGTGCAGTGGAAGTCAAAGTAGTTGGAGTAGCAAAGACACTCTACAACAAGATACCTCACTCGCGGTCCCTCCAATGCAACTTCTGTTATCCGCCGACGGTGGCGCCGCCGTGCGGCAGGTGTTGTACCAGCCTGCTGGCCCATTCACTTGCTGCATATGACCAAAGAATATTTACTTAAACTCTTCGCCATTTAAAACTTTGTGAGTCAACATTTACCATGAAACATATCAATAGAAGCGCAATTTGATTAGCTTTCCATTGATATATTTCGTTTTCTGATAAATGAATTACAACCATGCATACATTACCGTTAACTAAATAAATAACATCATCAATCGGGTCATTTTCCCAATTGATGATGTTATTTATTCACTTATTTATTTCGTTTTCTGATAAATGAATTAGCACCATGCTTTAGCAACATTTTAGTTAACTAAATAAATAACATCATCAATTGGGAAAATTATCCGATTGATGATGTTATTTATTTAGTTAACGGTAATGTATGCATGGTTCTAAGTCATTTATCAGAAAACGAAATATATCAATGGAAAGCTAATCAAATTGCGCTTCTATTGACATGTTTCATGGTAAATGTTGACTCGCAAAGTTTTAAATGGCGAAGAGTTGAAGTGAATAATAAGTTCATGCATATTTCTTCAGTCTCGTAATGGCATTTCTTTAGCATCCGGCAATATATCTATTTTTAACCCAAACGTATGGGGTTGTGGTGTGGTTGTGGTCGGGAGTTGAAATATCTGGCGCGAATGGCACCAAACAGCTAGCGAGAGACTGCTGAGGTAGGGTGAGGGATGCCACTCCTTGGATTTTTCCAAGATTTTGAGGGGATTATTCAAGTATTTCTCCAGTAGTTTATCTCAAGGTAAGCATAGGTACCGTTGTACCGTACCTTGAGATAAACTACAGGAGAAATACTTGAATAATCCCTCCAAAAGTCCCAAGATAGACAAAAAATATCCCAACACCAGGACCTAAATCTCAAGACCTTGGGAAAAAACCCAAGGAGTGGTATATCTCTGTGTACAGCGTAGTTAGGCAGATGGTGGTGTGTTATCGAGGGCTGACATCAAGGCGAATATGTGACACAGTTTGTAAACTTCTACGAATGTTGGCGCGGATTTTTGTATGCAATTGAAAATTGCGCTTCTGGAAGGCTTGCCACAGTCGCTCAGCAGAGCTTTCCGGAAGGCTTGCCACAGCCCACGGGTTAATAACGAAATTCAGCTAGGCTGCACTAGAAGCTGCAGTAAAACAACAAGCTACTACTAAGAAGAACACGTGTGGCAGTCACGCGCCGGCATCAGTCACTACCGGCAGACGTCAGACAGTCATACCCATCCCAAAAAGCTACCCCGGGGAAAGGGGCTGAAAACTTGGTGGTGAAGGAAGGGTGGGAGGCCGACGGCCGTGCACTAGACCTGTCGTGGACCCAAAAATAGGCTTTTCATACTTCAAAGCCATCATTTTAGGTCCCCTTAGAGCTAGCTACCTGCCACTAGGAGATGGGGCAAGAAGCTCCCCGCCCCCGTGGGGAGAAAAAAGGGCAACTGGACGAGAAACAAAAAAAAAAAAAAGTACTCGCAAGAATCAAGTGGAGACGCCATGGGCAGACCCAGTGTCCACCACTCCAGCCCCACCAGACGGAGGGAGACCCAGGGCAACACAGGGTGAGTCCACGACGGAGTGAGACAGGTAATGAGCCACGAGGCACGAGGCCATATTCCACTGTCCCCCTTCCTGCACCCTCTCCAAGGAATGCATGCGGAGGAAGGCTAGAGACGCCGCCACGCCCCGGACCCCAGACGTCACGGGCGCGAGGGACGTGACCCGGGTCGGCCGACTCGATGACCCCCCGGAGCCGGCCGGCAATCCCCCTGGTGTAGAGGGGACGACCCGTGACAGGGTCGCGGAACAGCACCTGCGGGTCACTCGCCCAGGACTCAGATTTATCCATGTAACATCTGACCGCCGAAGCACAAGGGGTGGGCGGCATCCCCATCAGTCCAGGCCGGCACCACGACCGGCTGGAGACGGCGGTCCTCCCGCTCGTTCTTACCCGGCACCTTGGGCGAGAGGGAGAGGGAGACAGCGGAACCGTCCTGCGAGAAGGTAGTCCACTGGGGGAAACGGGTCATCGCCCTCAGCTGAGACGCTGGAAACCCTGTAGCCAGGGCCACCAGGAAGAAGGCCTTCTGAAAGAGGCGACGTCCAGTAGTGCCGGACCGAAACTGGTCGCTCTGGAGGAACCGGAGGACCTTCTCCAGGGACCAGAAGGGGCCAGGACGACGGGGAGGGGGGTTCTGGTGGAATAAACCCCTCTTCAGCAGGGTCACAGAACGCCGGTCCAGGACCAAACTCCAGCCGTATTGGAGGGGGTCAGCCAGGGCCGCCAGGTGAGTGGAGAGAGTAGCGGAGGACCTCCCACGGTCGTGGGCCAGGAAGGAGAGGAAATCCAGGACAACTGACTCTGAGACGTCGCAGAGGCCCTTGAGTTTGAGGAACGACTGAAAGTGGGACTGATACTGTCTAGTAGAGGACGGGCAGAGGGTCGCCAACATGTCCTCCGCTACCGTGGCCGAGACCGACCTACGGAGGGAGGTACGGAGAAACTCCAGGCGTGTAGCTTCAAGGTGGAGAGAAGCCTGGCCGGGAGTTCCTCCAACAGAGCGAGGGCCGCCAGAGGAACAGGGGCGGGACACCATGTGCCCGGGGGCGGGACACTTGGCGATGAGGAGGTGATATCGGCACATAATGTGCACCAATTAAAAGGAAGACTGGATAAATGTAGTAACGGAGACGGGACCACACGAGTGTAGCTCAGGCCCTGTAAAACACAACTAGGTAAATAGGTAAATACCTTCAGGATGACGCTGGTGCAGGGAGGCGGAAACAGGTAAGCATGGCACCACCTGTTCCAGTCTGCCTTGAGGGCCGCCGCGCCCCGCACCTGTCCGTGCCCACCTCCTCAAAAAGGTCTGCAGTTGGGCAGAGCGCCTGGACGCGAAGAGGTCCACCTCCGGAGTGCCCCACGGCCTCAAGAAGTTCAATATGAGGTACTCAGAACAGCCAGAACAGGTGTGTCTTTCAGTCTGATTATAAATGTGGGACTTTGTGAGTTTCTTGCAAATCCACTGTAGTTTTTTCGGATTGGACAGTTTGGAACAATTAAGTTATAAATTGTTTATTTGCTATTTGCTAGGTAAAACAAGTCTTTGTTGTAGGTCTGTGTATTCTTCTTGAATCAATTTATTACGGAATTTTTTTTTTTTACTGTTTAAGTAACATTTTTGTTATACAATGCTGTAGTGGATCACCCCATGCCTTGTACAGATCACCCCCGGTGGGGTGATCCGTACAGATCACTCCTTTGTGCGCTTAAGGCCCATTTGTAACCCGTGAAAATAACCAAATTCCGTTCCAACGATAACTATATTGATATTTTAAATAAAAAATCTTAAATGCTATCAGTACTGTTAGAAAACCCTTCATTTACCTTTTGCACACTAATATCTTCTAAATTCAATGTTTATCCCGTCTCTTCACTAATGAAAAGTACTGTTTTTAAGTAAAATAACTACATTTGAAAGTTTACGGGAACACGGGAACATAGGAAAAAAATATAAAAGAACGCGTAAAACCGGGAGCGCGCAGGAGCAACACCTCCCCGTCCGACAGCTGGTGAGAGACTGAAGCTGAGCGAACGTTTTGAGAAGACGTCAAGACGGTTAGCTGGGTTTAGACCGTTGTTCGGTTCCCAGCTCAGATCTACCTATTTCTGCCTCCAAGGCACGTGTGGCTCGCCCCTGTGCTAAACTGGAACCAAAACAAAAAATTATTGATTATCGCTAGTTTGGAACCAAAAGTATCGGCGATACCGATGAATCGATAACGCGGGAATTTTTTTATCGGATAACCGATAACCCGATATCGTTATCGCGATAATTTATCGCGATAACGCCCACCTATGCGTAGGCGTATCCCCAGGCGCCAGAAATCACCACGGTCCCTCTGCCCACCCTGAAAAGTAAGGCCAAGAGGGCAGGGACAGGCACAGGCTGAAAAATGGTACACACTGCCGTCCCCAAAAAGTGGGAACGATGAGGGAGTCGCTCGCCCCGCCACGTAATCCCATGAATGGATTTCCGGGGCAACAGTAAACGGTGAAAAACATCTAAACCCCACACTCCCCCATCTAAAACATGACAAATCAAACAGTTAGGGGAGTTTTGGGGTTATGGGGAGGTGGTAGCAGAGTGGTTAGCGTCACTGGGTGGCGTTCTCGAAGGCCCGAGTTCGATCCCGAGTGAGACCCATAAATCCACTTAAAATCTTTCTGCACCGTCGAGTGGCCTGAGAACACCCACATGCTGCCCATTAACTCTACCTTCGATTGCGAGTGCATTGAAGGACACAGGGGGGCGGCATGAGCCTCTAATTACAGGCGTCACTATAAAAATCCTGCCAGCGCCACCACGGGCGAGGGCCAACCATCACAGTCCTCATGTGAACCTCCAAGGTCTACCATCCCACCTCTGGAGGTCACTGCCTGCACACGCTATAGGCATAGATGTAAAAAACACAAAAAAACAAGTTGCTCACCCTAGTAGTGACCAGAGTGTCAACAACACATGTAGCAGGAGAAAGGCCGGTCGGTGTTGATGATGCGATGGGCAAAAACAGAATAGCTGTCTGACGTCTGCCGATGGTGACTTATGCCGGCGCGTGACTGCCAGATGTGTTCTTCTACTTAGTAGTTAGTTCTTTTACTGCAGCTTCTAGTGCAGCCTGGCTTAATTTTGTTATTAACCAGATGTGAAATAAGGCTGCCAGATTACCCAGGGTTTCCCCTGGTTGGCGATCGATGCTCTCTCTGTAGCTAGTGCACTAGCTCTAAGGGGACCTAAAATGCTGTATAAGAATATAACAGTATAATGCTCTATTACCCACCACTGATCTCATCTTAGAATATATGCCCTCATACCCTTCCATGTGGCATCAGAATACCCCTGAGCTCTGCTTGTCTAATGCCCCCCGTTGGTAGATGCCCCGTGGATGGATAGGGAAGGGGAGGGATGACGTATGTAACTTCTTACGCCTCGCATGTCTGTGTTTTGAGACATACTCTACTGAGGGTTTCTCCCCCTTGTAGTCCGCCCTAACAACAGTCTATGTAGCCTACTGTAATCTATTCATGTGTGTGTTTGTGTGTGTGTGTGTGTGTGTGTTTCAAAATAACCTCAACTGATAAAACCCCCAAAGGTTATGTGATCAAGTCAGTGTTCCTCTCCCTTACTGTGCCTCCCCAAGCCTGCATAATGTTCTACTCAAATATTCTATAACTACTTGGAGGTATCGGGTACAGTGTCAATCATTGTAGGTTTGTGATGTGTGGAGGAGCACTTTTAAACCCTTGGTGTTTGTATATATTCCTATACACCAGTTAGCTGTCAGACAAAGATTGTATCGGCAATTTGATCTTTATGTGAGAGAGAGAGAGAGAGAGAGAGAGAGAGAGAGAGAGAGAGAGAGAGAGAGAGAGAGAGAGAGAGAGAGAGAGAGAGAGAGAATATAAGAACATAAGAATAAGAGAGAGGCAGATTAATAGCTCAACTTCAGAGAACAACAAGGCTAATGATACACAGGGTATTGCCTTGCGACACTTTCTCCAGTATTGACCAAGGACGTGGATACATAATTCAGACTTGACTAATTAGCAAACTAGGAATTCATTATTCATCTGTACAATGTTAAACTCCTCTTAGGAATTGCTTATTGCTGATGAAACAATCTGCTGCATCAATGCCTACATCACATACATACACACATACAGCTTTTAGAATGACCAAATATCTATCCTATGTACACACACAACACACATACACGCACACACACACACACACATACATATATTTATTTATTTATATATATATATATATATATATCTGTATATATACTCGGATCATGTATGTACATTCTATAGCTTTAAAAGTCTAAAAATATGTTTCTTGGATGGTGTGTCCTGCCTGTAATTATCAGCTGCACTGTCAAGCCTTGACCTACCAGGGATAAGCATGATTACTGCTAAACCTTATTCTTAATGGAATTTATGGACTATCAGCTAGAGTACCCTGGCATTACACCCACACAGTGCCATGTATCAGCTAGAGTACCCTGGCATTACACCCACACAGTGCCATGTATCAGCTAGAGTACCCTGGCATTACACCCACACAGTGCCATGTATCAGCTAGAGTACCCTGGCATTACACCCACACAGTGCATGTATCAGCTAAGTACCCTGGCATTACACCCACACAGTGCCATGTATCAGCTAGAGTACCTGGCATTACACCACACAGTGCCATGTATCAGCTAGAGTACCCTGGCATTACACCCACACAGTGCCATGTATCAGCTAGAGTACCCTGGCATTACACCCACACAGTGCCATGTATCAGCTAGAGTACCCTGGCATTACACCCACACAGTGCCATGTATCAGCTAGAGTACCCTGGCATTACACCCACACAGTGCCATGTATCAGCTAGAGTACCCTGGCATTACACCCCACACAGTGCCATGTATCAGCTAGAGTACCCTGGCATTACACCCACACAGTGCCATGTATCAGCTAGAGTACCCTGGCATTACACCCACACAGTGCCAAGTATCAGCTAGAGTACCCTGGCATTACGTCAGCACAGTTTTGTTTCAACAATTATGCTCAGATAACACCTAGGCTACATTTTGCAGGTCTACACAAACATTTTGTATTTTAAAAACTTAATGAAACAGATATTCAAATCAACAAAATCAAAATGCACAATATAACACTAAGGAATTCAAACTCTTTGAAGTGTAAGACATTCTGTATGAAAATCCTGAACTACTTTTTATGACAAAATTACCAATAATTTTCATAGGCATAAAGATATTAATCAGTAACTATAATACATGTTAGCATAGAATATTGAGTCATTGTGAAGCTGTGAAACAGTTTACTCTTCCGGGTGTTTAAAATCATTATTACTGTCATTGCTGCCTAAAAGAAGAAATTTCCCTACGCAATTCTATGGTTCACTCATGATGCAACACATGAAACAAACATTCTTCTTACATTACTGCTGCTGTCAGCATCACTAGACGCTACTCTGCTTCATAAGGGTTGCCTACTTCCTGCACAGGGGAAGCAAACATCAGGAGCTGCAAACAATAAGTAAAGCCGCCTGGGCTCCGATGAGCGACTACGAGCATGAGTTACTAAAGGCACAGGCCTTGTGAGGGGCGAGGAGAGGTTATCTTGTACTCTGGGGCACGGCACTGTACACCACAACACTGCCTGTACACTGTACACTGTACACAACACTGCCTGTACACTGTACACTGTATACAACACTGCCTGTACACTGTACACTGTACACTGTACACAACACTGCCTGTACACTGTACACTGTACACAACACTGCCTGTACACTGTACACTGTACACAACACTGCCTGTACACTGTACACAACACTGCCTGTACACTGTCAAAACACTGTACACACACTGCACTGTACACTGTACACAACACTGCCTGTACACTGTACACACAAACACTGCCTGTACACTGTACACAACACTGCCTGTACACTGTACACAACACTGCCTGTACACTGTACACCAACACTGCCTGTACACTGTACACAACACTGCCTGTACACTGTACACCAACACTGCCTGTACACTGTACACCAACACTGCCTGTACACTGTACACAACACTGCCTGTACACTGTACACAACACTGCCTGTACACTGTACACAACACTGCCTGTACACTGTACACTGTACACAACACTGCCTGTACACTGTACACAACACTGCCTGTACACTGTACACAACACTGCCTGTACACTGTACACAACACTGCCTGTACACTGTACACAACACTGCCTGTACACTGTACACAACACTGCCTGTACACTGTACACACACTGCCTGTACACGACAACACTGCCTGTACACTGTACACAACACTGCCTGTACACTGTACACAACACTGCCTGTACACTGTACACAACATGCTGTACACTGTACACTGTACACAACACTGCCTGTACACTGTACACAACACTGCCTGTACACTGTACACACAACACTGCCTGTACACTGTACACAACACTGCCTGTACACTGTACACAACACTGCCTGTACACTGTACACAACACTGCCTGTACACTGTACACCACAACACTGCCTGTACACTGTACACACAACACTGCTGTACACTGTACACAACACTGCCTGTACACTGTACACACACTGCCTGTACACTGTACAACACTGCCTGTACACTGTACACACAACACTGCCTGTACACTGTACACTGTACACAACACTGCCTGTACACTGTACACAACACTGCCTGTACACTGTACACACAACACTGCCTGTACACTGTACACTTGTACCACAACACTGCCTGTACACTGTACACCAACACTGCCTGTACACTGTACACCACACTGCCTGTACACTGTACACCACAACACTGCCTGTACACTGTACACCACAACACTGCCTGTACACTGTACACCACACTGCCTGTACACTGTACACAACACTGCCTGTACACTGTACACCACACTGCCTGTACACTGTACACAAACACTGCCTGTACACTGTACAACACTGCTGTACACTGTACACACACTGCCTGTACACTGTACACAACACTGCCTGTACACTGTACCACCACACTGCCTGTACACTGTACACAACACTGCCTGTACACTGTACACCACACTGCCTGTACACTGTACACACACTGCCTGTACACTGTACACACACTGCCTGTACACTGTACACAACACTGCCTGTACACTGTACACCACACTGCCTGTACACTGTACACAACACTGCCTGTACACTGTACACACACACTGCCTGTACACTGTACACCACAACACTGCCTGTACACTGTACCACACACTGCCTGTACACTTACACTGTACACCACAACACTGCCTGTACACTGTACACCACACTGCCTGTACACTGTACACCACCAACACTGCCTGTACACTGTACACAAACACTGCCTGTACACTGTACACCACAAACACTGCCTGTACACTGTACACCACACTGCCTGTACACTGTACACTGTACACTGTACACCACACTGCCTGTACACTGTACACCACACTGCCTGTACACTGTACACAACACTGCCTGTACACTGTACACCACAACACTGCCTGTACACTGTACACCACACTGCCTGTACACTGTACACAACACTGCCTGTACACTGTACACCACAACACTGCCTGTACACTGTACACAACACTGCCTGTACACTGTACACAACACTGCCTGTACACCGTACACCACAACACCAGTGCCTGGCAGCACGTGTACACCACAACACCAGTGCCTGGCAGCACGTGTACACCACAACACCAGTGCCTGGCAGCACGTGTACACCACAACACCAGTGCCTGGCAGCACGTGTACACCACAACACCAGTGCCTGGCAGCACGTGTACACCACAACACCAGTGCCTGGCAGCAGGTGTACACCACAACACCAGTGCCTGGCAGCACGTGTACACCACAACACCAGTGCCTGGCAGCAGGTGTACACCACAGACACCCAGTGCCTGGCAGCACGTGTACACCACAACACCAGTGCCTGGCAGCAGGTGTACACCACAATTCTACCATACCTGCAAATGAGTTGATCTCATATTGCATCTGACTATTGATACCAAGACAATTCTAGTACACAGATTCACAAATCTTTATGCAGTAAATTAGCTTTTGTTTACTACACTTCCTGCCATCCGTAAGCTTTCCATACAAAGTTTGTAAAATTCAATATGTACACACGCCAGACCAGTCACGAACAGACTGGAAAATTAATCACCAGTCCTTTTGTTTTGCCAGGGGAGTGTCATCTAGCCTGGCAGTGCCTGTGTGGCGTGCCTGTGTGCAGCGCAGTGCCTGTGTGGACGCGGCAGTGGTGCCGCTGGCAGTGCCTGTGTGGCGCGGCCGTGGTGCACAGCGGCAGTGCCTGTGTGGCAGTGCCTGTGTGGCAGTGCCTGTGTGGCGCGGCCGTGGTGCACAGCGGCAGTGCCTGTGTGGCGCGGCCGTGGTGCACAGCGGCAGTGCCTGTGTGGCGCGGCCGTGGTGCACAGCGGCAGTGCCTGTGTGGCGCGGCCGTGGTGCACAGCGGCAGTGCCTGTGTGGCGCGGCCGTGGTGCACAGCGGCAGTGCCTGTGTGGCAGTGCCTGTGTGGCGCGGCCGTGGTGCACAGCGGCAGTGCCTGTGTGGCAGTGCCTGTGTGGCGCGGCCGTGGTGCACAGCGGCAGTGCCTGTGTGGCGCGTGCCGTGTGGTGCACGCGGCGTGCCTGGTGCACGCGGCAGTGCCGTGTAGGGCAGTGCCTGTGTGGCGACGGCCGTGGTGCACAGCGGCAGTGCCTGTGTGGCGCGGCCGTGGTGCACAGCGGCAGTGCCTGTGTGGCACACATGTCATGGAGGAGTGACTAGAAACTGTCAACAACATTAACAAACTGATACAAAAACTGCATCTTGTCCACCACATTTAAATCAATAAAAAACATGTCAAGGAAAAACTAGTAAATATTATGTCGGAATCAGCATCATCATCATACTTAAAAACAACTATCATAACTCCATTTATATATGCAAACACATTCAAGGTGACTGTGGTTTGACACCCGCCGCCCATTGGTAACAATAGAAATAGAAATAGGCATCAAACACGAACCTTCAGGACAGACAATGATTATTAGGGTGGCAGCAGACACACTAGTATTACTAAGACATCACCACTTTTCATTCATGTATATATATATATATATATATATATATATATATATATACAATTGTGATGCACACATGACATGAATACATAAAATAAGCCACAAAATCAAATCTAGTGTTGCATCAATTTTATGCTAGCTTCTTGTTTCCAATCTTTGGTGTTGATCCTTGCATGACCAGTGTGTTACTGTTAATGGCCACTGTTTGTTGCCTTAATGCCACAGTGACGGTAATACAATGATGAGTGGCGGCAGGTTTTTAACCACTATAAGGGCAACTGAAAATAACAACAAATTAACAGCCGAGCACCATACATAAAGTTCTATTCATTACTGGTCAAGACCTGAGAAATCATACAAATTAATACTATTGAAGGTTTCCCCAAAACACTGGAATTTCAGAAGCGACTTCAAGCTTACATGTCATTTTGCTTCATATAATCACCCGAGTTCCGGCCCACCCCCTCACCCCCACAAGAGTTCCGGCCCACCCCCTCACCCCCACAAGAGTTCCGGCCCACCCCCTCACCCCCACAAGAGTTCCGGCCCACCCCCTCACCCCCACAAGAGTTCCGGCCCACCCCCTCACCCCCACAAGAGTTCCGGCCCACCCCCTCACCCCCACAAGAGTTCCAGCCCACCCCCTCACCCCCACAAGAGTTCCGGCCCACCCCCTCACCCCCACAAGAGTTCCAACCCACCACCTCACTGCCACACTTCCTGAAGGGCTGTCATACAATGAAGGGCCATCACCGTCCACTACAATGAAGGGCTGTCACCGTCCAATACAATGAAGGGCCATCACCGTCCACTACAATGAAGGGCTGTCACTGTCCACTACACTGAAGGGCTGTCACCGTCCACTACAATGAAGGGCCGTCACCGTCCAATACAATGAAGGGCTGTCACCGTCCACTACAATGAAGGGCTGTCACCGTCCAATACAATGAAGGGCTGTCACCGTCCAATACAATGAAGGGCTGTCACCGTCCAATACAATGAAGGGCTGTCACCGTCCAATACAATGAAGGGCTGTCACCGTCCACTACAATGAAGGGCTGTCACCGTCCAATACAATGAAGGGCTGTCACCGTCCACTACAATGAAGGGCTGTCACCGCCAATACAATAAGGCAATCACCGATACAAACAATGATCTTGGTCCATCACTTCCAATACAATGAAAGCGAACAGTCCAATGATAATGAAGCTGTCACGTCCATACAATGAAGGCTGTCACCGGTCCAATCACATGAGCTGTCACCGTCATACAAAAGCCACTACGTCAATACATGAAGGCTGTCACGTCCACTACATTAAGGGACTGTCACGTCTAAACATGAAGGCTGTCACCGTCCAATACAATGAGGCTGGTCACGTCCAATACATGAAGCTTCACCGTCACTACAATGAAGGGTGGTCACGCCAACAATAAGGGCTGATCACTAGTCCACTACACTCAGGGTGTCATCGTCAATACAATGAAGCTTCACCGTCATATATCAATAGCTTCACGTCCATACAATGAAGGTGCACACTGCCAATACAATAAGCTGTCACTGCCACTAAAATGAAGGACTGTACCGTGCCATACAATAAGGGCTGTCACGTCTTACAATTTGGTGTCACGTCCAATACATGAAGGGCTGTCACCGTTCAATGCAATGTAGTGCCATACCGTCCAATACAATGAGGCTGTACGTCCATACAATGAAGTGGCTGCACGTCTAACAACTAAGGGTCACGTCCAAACAATAACAGGCTCACGCCAATACATGAAGGCTTCCTCACTACAATGAAGCTGTCAACCGTCCGAACAATGAGCTCACCGTCATACATGAAGGTTTCACCGTCCAATACAATGAAGGCGCATTCATACAATGAGGCGTACGTCAAACTAAGGCTTCACCGTCAATACATGAGGCTCACCGTCATAATAAGCCGTCACCGTCCACTCATGACGGCTTCACCGTCCAAACAAGAAGGCTTCCGTCCAATACAAAAGCGTCACCCGTCCAATACAGAAGGCTTCACCGTCCACACATGAGGCCTCACCGCCACAAATGAAGTGGCCTCACCGTCCAATACACATGAAGGGCCATTCCGGTCCAACAAGGCCATCACCGTCCATACAATGAAGGCTTCACCGTGCCACACAAGAAGCCCATCACCGCCAATACAAGAGTGGCTGTCACCGTCCACCTACAATGAGTCCGGCCATCACCGCCACAAGATGAGCGGCCGTCCCGTCCATACATAAGGCCTCACGTCCATACAATGAGGTCGTCCACCGTACCCCACAAGATGCCGGCCACCCGCTCCAATACAAGAGGTCGGCACCGCCCTACATAGCCCCACAGTTCCAACCACCAATGAAGGCTGCCACCGTTCCATACAATGAAGGAGCATCCGTCCATACAATGAAGGGCCATCACCGTCCATACAATGAAGGGCTGTCACCGTCCACTACAATGAAGGGCCATCACCGTCCCAATACAATGAAGGGCTGTCACCGCCACCATACGTCCAATACAATGAAGGGCTGTCACCGTCCACTACAATGAAGGGCCATCACCGTCCATACAATGAAGGGCTGTCACCGTCCAATACAATGAAGGGCCTCACCGTCCACTACAATGAAGGGCCATCACTGTCCATACAATGAAGGGCTGTCACTGTCCAATACAATGAAGGGCTGTCACCGTCCAATACAATGAAGGGCATGTCACCGTCCACTACAATGAAGGGCTGTCACCGTCCATACAATGAAGGGCTGTCACCGTCCACTACAATGAAGGGCGTCACTGTCCACTACAATGAAGGGCTTCACCGTCCAATACAATGAAGGGCTGTCACCGTCCAATACAATGAAGGGCCTCACTCGTCCACTACAATGAAGGGCTGTCACCGTCCATACAATG
This sequence comes from Chionoecetes opilio, assembly GCA_016584305.1. Classification (NCBI taxonomy): domain Eukaryota; kingdom Metazoa; phylum Arthropoda; class Malacostraca; order Decapoda; family Majidae; genus Chionoecetes; species Chionoecetes opilio. The sequence continues at coordinate 98,952 of JACEEZ010022698.1, forward strand.
AAGGGCTGTCACCGTCCAATACAATGAAGGGCTGTCACCGATCCACTACAATGAAGGGCTGTCACCGTCCACTACAATGAAGGGCTGTCACCGTCCACTACAATGAAGGGCTGTCACCGTCCACTACAATGAAGGGCTGTCACCGTCCACTACAATGAAGGGCTGTCACCGTCCACTACAATGAAGGGCTGTCACCGTCCACTACAATGAAGGGCTGTCACCGTCCAATACAATGAAGGGCTGTCACCGTCCATACAATGAAGGGCTGTCACCGTCCACTACAATGAAGGGCCTCACCGTCCAATACAATGAAGGGCTGTCACTGTCCACTACAATGAAGGGCTGTCACCGTCCACATACAATGAAGGGCGTCACCGTCCATACAATGAAGGCTGTCCACCGTCCAATACAATGAAGGGCCATCACCGTCCAATACAATGAAGGGCGTCACCGTCCACTACAATGAAGGGCTGTCACCGTCCACTACAATGAAGGGCTGTCACCGTCCAATACAATGAAGGGCTGTCACCGTCCATACAATGAAGGGCCTTCACCGTCCACTACAATGAAGGGCTGTCACCGTCCACTACAATGAAGGGCTGTCACCGTCCAATACAATGAAGGGCTGTCACCTCCACTACAATGAAGGGCTGTCACCGTCCATACAATGAAGGGCTGTCACCGTCCACTACACTGAAGGGCTGTCACCGTCCAATACAATGAAGGGCTGTCACCGTCCAATACAATGAAGGGCTGTCACCGTCCACTACAATGAAGGGCTGTCACCGTCCAATACAATGAAGGGCTGTCACCGTCCAATACAATGAAGGGCTGTCACCGTCCAATACAATGAAGGGCTGTCACCGTCCAATACAATGAAGGGCCATCACCGTCCAATACAATGAAGGGCTGTCACCGTCCAATACAATGAAGGGCTGTCACCGTCCACTACAATGAAGGGCTGTCACCGTCCAATACAATGAAGGGCTGTCACCGTCCACTACAATGAAGGGCTGTCACCGTCCAATACAATGAAGGGCTGTCACCGTCCATACAATGAAGGGCTGTCACCGTCCATACAATGAAGGGCTGTCACTCGTCCATACAATGAAGGGCTGTCACGTCCAATACAATGAAGGGCTGTCACCGTCCAATACAATGAAGGGCTCACCGTCCACTACAATGAAGGGCATCACCGTCCATACAATGAAGGGCTGTCACCGTCCATACAATGAAGGGCATCACCGTCCACTACAATGAAGGGCCTTCACCGTCCACTACAATGAAGGGCTGTCACCGTCCAATACAATGAAGGGCATCACCGTCCAATACAATGAAGGGCTGTCACCGTCCATACAATGAAGGGCCTCACCGTCCACTACAATGAAGGGCGTCACACTGTCCAATACAATGAAGGGCATCACCGTCCAATACAATGAAGGGCTGTCACTGTCCACTACAATGAAGGGCCATCACCGTCCAATACAATGAAGGGCCATCACTTTCCAATACAATGAAGGGCTGTCACTGTCCATACAATGAAGGGCTGTCACCGTCCAATAAATGAAGGGCTGTCACCGTCCAATACAATGAAGGGCTGTCACCGTCCAATACAATGAAGGGCTGTCACCGTCCAATAAATGAAGGACATCACCGTCCATACAATGAAGGGCTGTCACCGTCCAATACAATGAAGGGCTGTCACCGTCCAATACAATGAAGGGCTGTCACCGTCCACTACAATGAAGGGCTGTCACCGTCCACTACAATGAAGGGCTGTCACCGTCCAATACAATGAAGGGCTGTCACCGTCCAATACAATGAAGGGCTGTCACTGTCCACTACAATGAAGGGCTGTCACCGCCACAATGAAGCTTCACCGTCAACAATGAAGGGCTGTCACGTCCAATACAATGAAGGGCCTGTCACTGTCCACTACAATGAAGGGCTGTCACCGATCCACTACAATGAAGGGCTGTCACTGTCCACTACAATGAAGGGCTGTCACCGTCCACTACAATGAAGGGCTGTCACCATCCACTACACTGAAGGGCCGTCACCACCACTACAATGAGACACACTGCCTATGAGGCCACAACACCCTGCACCGTGGGCCTGAGGTGTGGGCCGGTGTGGTGTGCAACATGCAGCATTGCCTCTGTGCTGCTGGCTGGTTCCTGCAGCCGGCAATTGAAGTGTGTGTCACGCAGTCAAAATACCCTGAGGTTATTCCTGCCACAGCCTTCTCTCTTATCAGTGCAAACAAAGTGTCAATGATAAATCAATCTTCCATATTTCATCCATTAATGCTCAGCAACCAATTGTTTAAAGTTTCTCACAGTAGACAAGAAAATAGGGTATTCAACAATGATAATATTTGCAAAGCAGAATCGCCTTTATCATTAAGGCTCCATGTGAAAAAAATTATTCCCATCTGTGATCCCTTCCAAGACTGCTAATGTAACAGGTCCTTGTAGCCCCTTTCCCAACCCTCCATCATGTACCATTGTAACCCATCCTAGCAATGTTAGTGTGGCAGCCCCAGGCCAGGCTGAGGCCTCAATACCCCCATCATCCCAACCCAGGCCTCAATCAGCCCCACAGCAGACAGGAGTGCCATGGCACATAGAGCTGCTGCTGCTGCTGCTGCTGCTGGTGGCCCCTGTACTCAACACTGTACTGTGCCGTGAGGCAAGGCGGGAAAATGACAGGTGAAAACTTCAATGGGATTGTGAGAGGTAACTTGGATTTTCAAAAAAACATATTACTGTAAAAGTTTTCAAGCTAATATTTCTCCATGTTATGGGGAAACCTTTTTTTTATCACAGGAAGCAAAGCGACAAATCAAATGTTTTTTTTAGCTAATCAAACTTTGGCGCAACTTTGAAGATACAAACAAAACAGCGAACCTGTGGACGGACTGATCAACTTTCTGATGGACACCCATGAAGCTGTTCCTCCCTACATGATGCCCATGAAGCTGTTCCTCCCTACATGACACCCATGAAGCTGTTCCTCCCTACATGACGCCCATGAAGCTGTTCCTCCCTACATGACGCCCATGAAGCTGTTCCTCCCTACATGACACCCATGAAGCTGTTCCTCCCTACATGACACCCATGAAGCTGTTCCTCCCTACATGACACCCATGAAGCTGTTCCTCCCTACATGACGCCCATGAAGCTGTTCCTCCCTACATGACGCCCATGAAGCTGTTCCTCTCTACATGACGCCCATGAAGCTGTTCCTCCCTACATGATGCCCATGAAGCTGTTCCTCCCTACATGACACCCATGAAGCTGTTCCTCCCTACATGACGCCCATGAAGCTGTTCCTCCCTACATGACGCCCATGAAGCTGTTCCTCCCTACATGATGCCCATGAAGCTGTTCCTCCCTACATGACGCCCATGAAGCTGTTCCTCCCTACATGATGCCCATGAAGCTGTTCCTCCCTACATGACACCCATGAAGCTGTTCCTCCCTACATGACACCCATGAAGCTGTTCCTCCCTACATGACACCCATGAAGCTGTTCCTCCCTACATGACACCCATGAAGCTGTTCCTCCTACATGACACCCATGAAGCTGTTCCTCCCTACATGCCCCATGAGTTCTCACATGACACCCATGAAGCTGTTCTCCCTACATGACGCTGTTCCTCCCTACATGACACCCATGAAGCTGTTCCTCCCTACATGACACCCATGAAGCTGTTCCTCCCTACATGACACCCATGAAGCTGTTCCTCCCTACATGACACCCATGAAGCTGTTCCTCCCTACATGACGCCCATGAAGCTGTTCCTCCCTACATGACGCCACACAGGCAAGGCGGCGGGTCACAGCCTCACTGCTACCCTGAACAGAGAAAGGCTTGTACAAAACACATCAAATACTGTACATCATTGGCATTGCCTTTTCAGAACATCCACTGAACTTCCATGCTTTAAAATTGTTCTCAAAATGCACTTCTTAAAAACTGTCGCCCTGCACCACAACATTGTCTCTGCTGGTTCCTCAGGCAAGTTTGATTTCCCACATAGATTTATAAAGTACATGATAAGAGTCTGAATATACAATCCCTTAAAGGACACAACATTCTGGGCTACTACAACTTATAGAAACCTAATACCTATGTAAAAACTTACGGAAAATTTTGATACCACACAATGGTGGACATTTTGGACATTGCCGTGACTTCTGATGTCTGTGCATAAACTGTGATCATTTAAATTCATGGAAAAACAAGTGTATTCCACAAATGAAGAGACAACAAGTAAAAAAAAACACTCAGCATAATAATGTGTATTTAAGATGTGCTAACAAGAATATTTTTGAATAAAAATTTCTAAAAAATGATAGCAAAGATTAATTTAAATACCTTTGCAAGCCTTATTTGTGATGAACATGTATTATTACAAAAATTACACGGAAACCTACACTTCAAAACAACAACAAAACGGCCGCAAATAATCTTTCCCTCTACAGAATAAGGTCACAGTAATGCACATCCAAAATTCAAAGCAACTTTAGACATCTTTGTTACAAAATGAATTTAGCATTGTGTGTGGGTTGTCACTAGAAGGTTCCCGTGGTGTAACGGAAAGCACAGCCGCCCGGCATGCGGAAGGTCCTGGGTTCGATTCCCGAGCGGTGCAACCTTTATTGGTGAGACCCCCTACTCTAACACATTGTCAAAGTGTCAACCCAACCACAGAGAGCAAAACCACCCTTGTCCCTCCTAGGGAACGCCACCTCAGCCAGCCACCACACACCTGCCTCAGCCAGCCACCCACCACACACCTGCCTCAGCCAGCCACCCACCACACACCTGCCTCAGCCAGCCACCCACCACACACCTGCCTCAGCCAGCCAGCCACCACACACCTGCCTCAGCCAGCCAGCCACCACACACCTGCCTCAGCCAGCCAGCCACCACACACCTGCCTCAGCCAGCCAGCCACCACACACCTGCCTCAGCCAGCCACCCACCACACACCTGCCTCAGCCAGCCACCCACCACACACCTGCCTCAGCCAGCCACCCACCACACATCTGCCTCAGCCAGCCACCCACCACACACCTGCCTCAGCCAGCCACCCACCACACACCTGCCTCAGCCAGCCACCCACCACACACCTGCCTCAGCCAGCCACCCACCACACACCTGCCTCAGCCAGCCACCCACCACACACCTGCCTCAGCCAGCCACCCACCACACACCTGCCTCAGCCAGCCAGCCACCACACACCTGCCTCAGCCAGCCACCCACCACACACCTGCCTCAGCCAGCCACCCACCACACACCTGCCTCAGCCAGCCACCCACCACACACCTGCCTCAGCCAGCCACCCACCACACATCTGCCTCAGCCAGCCAGCCACCACACACCTGCCTCAGCCAGCCACCCACCACACACCTGCCTCAGCCAGCCACCCACCACACACCTGCCTCAGCCAGCCACCCACCACACACCTGCCTCAGCCAGCCACCCACCACACACCTGCCTCAGCCAGCCACCCACCACACACCTGCCTCAGCCAGCCACCCACCACACACCCTGCCTCAGCCAGCCACCCACCACACACCTGCCTCAGCCAGCCACCCACCACACACCTGCCTCAGCCAGCCAGCCACCACACACCTGCCTCAGCCAGCCACCCACCACACACCTGCCTCAGCCAGCCACCCACCACACACCTGCCTCAGCCAGCCACCCACCACACACCTGCCTCAGCCAGCCACCCACCACACACCTGCCTCAGCCAGCCACCCACCACACACCTGCCTCAGCCAGCCAGCCACCACACACCTGCCTCAGCCAGCCACCCACCACACATCTGCCTCACAGCTCATGGCTGACAACACCAACACTGCTCAGACCAAACCAGGTCTTTCTAGGATTGCAGAAGTGGAGTTTAAGGTGTGTGTGTGTGTGTGTGTGTGTGTGTGTGTGTGTGTGTGTGTGTGTGTGTGTGTGTGTGTGTGTGTGTGTGTGTGTGTGTGTGTGTCAGGCCAGTAACATATACCAATGAGTTCCCTATAACAAATTGTTCATGTCTGAATATTCACGCCCCGAACACTCCATGTGTCATGTGCAGCTGAGCAATGACACTCTAGGTTACCTTCTAGTATACATTTATGATACATACTTTTTTTCCCTATAATTTCTAAGCGGTTTGTGAAGGATTTGAGATTATGATCGAGACCGTGACCTCCGCACCTGATGGGATTTAATACTCGGGAATTGTGACAAAGAAAGTACTATTATTCTAAGTGCTATGAATAGATCTCCAAGTCATTGCAGTCAATAATATTATTTTTCCAATACCCTGAGTCCTGCCTGAGGTCGCCCCGGGGCTGCCGTCACACAGATCAAGAAAACACGAGTTGTCTGACCTCTCCTGACCTCTCCTGAAAGTCTGCCAAATGGTCAGATCACTTTGCACTTTTAAAACAAATTCTTAACATCACAATGTCTACCTAGACTATAATTGCTTGCTCAGCTAGGATGCCATTTCATACCCTGACAAGACAGCGACATCAGGTGGCTTTCACAACCCTGTTCAGTTTCAAGTTATTCTTGGAAATACCTAAACCATGCACAGTTTCCCCCTTCACAGTAATGACAAATTAATCCACATAGCCGTCTTTTGTAACAACAACTTAAAGTAATCGTCCAGACCCATTTTTTTTTGCCTAATTATGTTGAATGTTCATTTAAAACACCTAATCCACCAAAAATAATTGATTTCCACGCCTTATTTCCGTAAAAACACGACTTTTGTACAAAGCGTGTGAAAAAAACTTTCTTCCCTTCAACAGGGCTACGAATATTATTGATGACATCCCTTTAGGTGCTCAAATGTAAACAACAGTCGTCTGCCTTTGTGACATCTGTCGGCAAATGTGATGATGAGCGATTGTACTTCGGTGTCAGACAGTGAATCTGTCGGTGTTACAGATCTAGAGTACGATGCTCAATCTGAGACCAAAATAAATTACGCTGCTCGCGTATATGAGGGAAACGAACCTCAGATTGTGATGGGAGCCCAACCCTATATGTTTGAACTAGAATACGGGGTGGACGAACAGGTGTTAGCGGAATCTGAGGATCAGCAGGAGGACCTGGCACTTCTCCAAGATATGGATTGGTAAGTAAGGGAAACCATAATGTGTGTGTGGGAATCACAATGAAGGTACTTTCGAGAAAATCCTATGGTTAGTTTCGGAGCTACAGCCAAACGTCATTACTCGGAAACCACATACTAGCATTAACTACAGCATAGGTTGGAAAATATGCGGGCGGGAAGGCAGACAGTGTGACAGGCAAGGGAGTGTTGTTAACTGGTTTGTGATGCAGACTGCCATACAAGGCTATGCTATGGTGTGGCTAAGGGATGGGTGGGTGGGTGGTGGGTGATGTGTCCGCCGCACAAATCTCTTCCACAGATTTAACGTCGTCGTATCAGTCGGAAAGTTATGCAAACTTCTCTGGAAAGGCACAGCTGTCTTGCTGCACCCATAAATGATGCATGCATATGGTGTATCGCAAAAAAAATTGATCAGAAACACCCAAAAATCTTCAAGTACTATATTTATCTCTTGTGTTTACGTGCTTCTGGATTAGCGCGGGGAGAGGAGACCCCCTAAAGTGACGTCACCGAGCCGTGGCGCACCGTCTGCAAGTCTTGAGGGGCGTTTTGGAAGTTCGGGGAATTTGCAGATTTTGATTGCAGATTATTTAAAAACGGCTGACTATCAAAAGTGACACATATTGTTGATATCCGCTAATGGCTATAATTTGTTGCATTAAATCAGGAATGAGAAATGGTCAGGACGATTATTTAAGCATCACAAATGCACACCAAAATTGTATAAGAAATGACAAAACATCGCAGAGCCCGATTTTCAAACATTGGTGCATTATTCATCAACATTCACTGCACCCCCACACCCACATCCAGTCTGTGGCCACAGCTTAAAGTTGGTGCATTGTAAATTTCTGATTTTCTATTTATTTTACATCTGTTACAATATTGGCTTATTTCTACTCGTCTGGCACTGTCTGGATGTGTGGGGGTGGACAGGTGTGTGTCCTGCCTGCCACTGTCTCTGTCGGGGAGTAACGGTGGTGTACGCTGCCCGTGCACTGTCTGCTGTGGGAGGGACAGGTGGTGTGTCGCTGCCCCTGCATGTGCTGCTTGGGTATGGAAAGGTTGTGTAACGCGCCTTGGCCACTGTCTTTCTGTTGGGAGACGTGGTGTGTACGTGCCTTGGCCTGTCTGCTGCTGTGGGGAGGGAACCGTGTGTGTACGCTGCCCTGAGCCTGTCTGCTGTGTGGGAGGAACAGGTGGGTTCCTGCCTGGCACGTTGCGTGTGGGGAGTGAACAGGTTGTGATTGCTGCCTTGCACTGTCGCTGCTGGTGGGGAGGAAACAGTGGTGTGTATGCTCCCTTGGCCACTGTCTCTGTGTGGGAGAACAGTGTGTGTAACTGCTGCCCTGGCCATGTCTCTGTGTGGAGGAACAGTGGTGTGTACCTGCCCGCCGCTGTCTGCTTGTGGAGGAACAGGGGTGTGTACACTCCCAGGCGCGCTGTGTGTGGGGAGAACATGGTGATGTACGCTCCTGCCAACTGTCTGCTGTGTGGCAGGGAACAGGTGGTGGTCCTGCTGGCCACGTCATTGCTGTGTGGGGAGGGAACAGTGTGTTTATCTGCCTTGGCCACTGTCTGCTGTGTGGAGGGAACAGTGTATTGGCAGTCTGTTGATGTGTGTACGCTGCCTTGGCCACTGTCTGCTGTGTGGGGAGGGAATAGGTGGTGTGTACGCTGCCTTGGCCACTGTCTGCTGTGTGGGGAGGGAACAGGTGGTGTGTACGCTGCCTTGGCCACTGTCTGCTGTGTGGGGAGGGAACAGGTGGTGTGTACGCTGCCTGGCCACTGTCTGCTGTGTGGGGAGGGAACAGGTGGTGTGTACGCTGCCTTGGCCACTGTCTGCTGTGTGGGGAGGGAACAGGTGGTGTGTACGCTGCCTTGGCCGCTGTCTGCTGTGTGGGGAGGGAACAGGTGGTGTGTACGCTGCCGTGGCCACTGTCTGCTGTGTGGGGAGGGAACAGGTGGTGTGTACGCTGCCCTGGCCACTGTCTGCTGTGTGGGGAGGGAACAGGTGGTGTGTACGCTGCCCTGGCCACTGTCTGCTGTGTGGGGAGGGAACAAGTGGTGTGTACGCTGCCCTGGCCACTGTCTGCTGTGTGGGGAGGGAACAGGTGGTGTGTACGCTGCCTTGGCCCTGTCTGCTGTGTGGGGAGGGAACAGGTGGTATGTACGCTGCCTTGGCCACTGTCTGCTGTGTGGGGAGGGAACAGGTGGTGTGTACGCTGCCCTGGCCACTGTCTGCTGTGTGGGGAGGGAACAGGTGGTGTGTACGCTGCCTTGGCCACTGTCTGCTGTGTGGGGAGGGAACAGGTGGTGTGTACGCTGCCTTGGCCGCTGTCTGCTGTGTGGGGAGGGAACAGGTGGTGTGTACGCTGCCTGGCCACTGTCTGCTGTGTGGGGAGGGAACAGGTGGTGTGTACGCTGCCTGGCCACTGTCTGCTGTGTGGGGAGGGAACAGGTGGTGTGTACGCTGCCCTGGCCACTGTCTGCTGTGTGGGGAGGGAACAGGTGGTGTGTACGCTACATTAAAGTTTTAGATTTGATTTACAAAGCTGGAAAATACATATTTTGTTCAGACATTCTTGGGGGTCATTGCAGTTGGCATTCTCTTCTTACAAAAATAAGAAATGGAAAATGTACATTTCATGCTGTGAAATGAGTGACTGGTTATCATAGGTTGAAATGTGCACCATAACACAAGTAGACCTCAGGTTACACACGGCATGGATGTGCTGGCACTCCGAGTTTGTAAAGAATGATGGCAGTTTGATAGTGTAATCATAATTCTGAGATAGATGACAGCATGGTGCCTACAGGCCGGCAGAGAGAGGCTGTGACATCACGGTGCCTACAGGCAGGCAGAGAGAGGCTGTGACAGTCACGGTGCCTACAGGCAGGCAGAGAGAGGCTGTGACATGCATGGTGCCTACAGGCAGCAGAGAGAGGCTGTGACACACGTGCCTACAGGCAGGCAGAGAGAGGCTGTGACATCAGGTGCCTACAGGCAGGCAGAGAGGCTGTGACAGCAGGTGCCTACAGGCAGGCAGAGAGAGGCTGGACATCACTGGTGCCTACAGGCAGGCAGAGAGAGGCTGTGACATCACGGTGCCTACAGGCAGGCAGAGAGAGGCTGTGACAGCACGGTGCCTACAGGCAGGCAGAGAGAGGCTGTGACATCACGGTGCCTACAGGCAGGCAGAGAGAGGCTGTGACAGCATGGTGCCTACAGGCAGGCAGAGAGAGGCTGTGACATCACGGTGCCTACAGGCAGGCAGAGAGAGGCTGTGACATCACGGTGCCTACAGGCAGGCAGAGAGGCTGTGACAGCATGGTGCCTACAGGCAGGCAGAGAGAGGCTGTGACAGCATGGTGCCTACAGGCAGGCAGAGAGGCTGTGACAGCATCGTGCCTACAGGCAGGCAGAGAGAGGCTGTGACATCACGGTGCCTACAGGCAGGCAGAGAGAGGCTGTGACATCACGTGCCTACAGGCAGCAGAGAGGCTGTGACAGCATGTGCCTACAGGCAGGCAGAGAGAGGCTGTGACAGCATGGTGCCTACAGGCAGGCAGAGAGAGGCTGTGACATCACTGGTGCCTACAGGCAGGCAGAGAGGCTGTGACAGCATCGTGCCTACAGGCAGGCAGAGAGGCTGTGACAGCATCGTGCCTACAGGCAGCAGAGAGGCTGTGACAGCATGTGCCTACAGGCAGGCAGAGAGAGGCTGTGACATCACGGTGCCTACAGGCAGGCAGAGAGAGGCTGTGACAGCATGGTGCCTACAGGCAGGCAGAGAGAGGCTGTGACAGCATCGTGCCTACAGGCAGGCAGAGAGGCTGTGACAGCATCGTGCCTACAGGCAGGCAGAGAGAGGCTGTGACATCACGGTGTCCTACAGGCAGGCAGAGAGGCTGTGACATCACGGTGCCTACAGGCAGGCAGAGAGAGGCTGTGACAGCATCATGGGATGGGGAAGGAGGTTTGTCAATGAGGTACAAAATCAAGTCAACACATCATGAAAGGAACAAAGGCTGCTGCAAGGAACATTTTGTAGTACAGGATGACCGTCACTAATCCGGCAATCAATATTCCGGTGCCATCAGTTTTCTGGCATGAATTTCGGAGCGCAGTTTCAAATTTCCCGGGTTGGCGTGCCATTGTTTCCGGGAGGCGCCGTTTGTTTAGATGGCGCTGTACCCAGAATCAGCTGTATGCTCACGCTTCTGATAGCAAACAGGCATTCCTTCTCATTTATTTGCCGTAATTGTTAAAATCTGCTGCCGTATTGCCCCATCATGGATTCGGCGAATAAAAGAAGTGGCGTAAAACGCAACCATCGCTCGTTGTGGATCGCAGAGAAAGTTGAACTGTTAAAAAAAATTGATAGTGGTGTGTCTGTGCGAAGTGTTTGTGAAATGTACGGCATTGGGTCTTCAGCAGTCTATGATATAAAAAAACAGAAAGAAAAAGTGCTAAAGTTCTTTACTGACGGTGGATCAAAAAAGCAGATGTTTGTAAGCAAGTCAATGACAGAAGGAAAAAGCTCTGTTCTGGACCCAGTGCTGATAACTGGGTTTAATCTTCGTGTAAGTGAAGGTGTTGACATTTTCTGTTACAATATACACAGCATATAGAGAGGCAGGGGACAAAACATCAATAATCCGGAAATTTCAAAAATCCGGCAGTCCTGAGGTCCCGTGGCTGCCGGACTAGTGATGGGCAACAACCTGCATCTACTATTAGTGATGGGCAACCTGTATATACTATTAACAAAAAAATAAAGTTTCCAGTGAACTTACAATTGCATTGTGATAAAATCAAATGTAAAAAACAACAACTTTGGCACTTGCTTTCTACCCTTCTGGAATCTTGCCCTGTGATATGTGTTAAGAGGTAAATAAGGTAAAGATGGGAGCCATACGCTATGCTGCGCGTGGCATGCGGTGCTCATCTCCGTGGCATTAGCCCTTAGAGCCTGTGGTGGGTGTGAACCCGTTACCCCGGGACACAGGGCTAGTGTGACTCCCGGGTTACCACAGTTACCTTCCCCAGGTTACCCCAGGTACCCATTTATCAACCCCGAAAGGAAGGAAGAACAGCTGGGTAGGCTGGTCACCGACTTGCCCTGGCCCGGGATCGAACCAGGGCCCGCAGATTCGTAGCCAGGCACGCTAGCCACTGCACCACGGAGGCGACCGTGTTAAGGAGCAACAATAATAATAAAATCAGAAAAAAAACCCGTGGTGACCTTATCATCAACATCAGGATACACAGAGTGACTATACAAGAGTAAGCTGCAGGACAATGGTACAAGTAACAAGTGGTGAGGTGAGAGGCCGAGCTCGTGTTCCCCAGTGTGGCATTGGTCCTGTGTATGCCCGCCATGCCTCCCCCAGTGTGGCATTGGTCCTGTGTATGCCTGCCATGCCTCCCCCAGTGTGGCATTGGTCCTGTGTATGCCTGCCATGCCTCCCCCAGTGTGGCATTGGTCCTGTGTATGCCTGCCATGCCTCCCCCAGTGTGGCATTGGTCCTGTGTATGCCTGCCATGCCTCCCCCAGTGTGGCATTGGTCCTGTGTATGCCCTGCCATGCCTCCCCCAATGTGGCATTGGTCCTGTGTATGCCCGCCATGCCTCCCCTACCCTGCTCCTGCCTGGTATTTGTACTTAGTGTGCTTAATGCCCTCAACGGATGCACGCCGGAAGAATGCCTCCTTGCCAGACCCTTGCAGTGCGTGGCATGTTCCTGGCATGCCACACAGCCGGCAAGTGTTGTGTATCTTGTCAAAACACGATGCCAGGCCCTTCACTATCAGTCTCTTTGGTATGAACAGTACAACATTTATCCCATCAAGGCCTGCCGTGCAATGCCCTCCCCATGACACGTAACCCGGCTGAAGGTTGCTATGGGTTCCTCCTCATTACATGTTCACATCATTAAATCTTATTCCCATGTATGTAAGTTAAAGTTACTGAGTCCACAATTGCATGAGTGAAAAGAGAAGAGTAAACTCCCTAAGTAAAGAGTAAATCTCTAACTATGTCACTGTTTGGGCATACAACTCTTGGTGAAAAATATAAAACAAGATACATACTGTTCTATGAATGGGATATAAGATTGACTTCTGATAACTATGCAGATTTCAGCAGACATTATTGGTGTTCACGAGACACCTCTTAACCCCTTGAGGCCCAGAACGTAATTTCCATTGTAATTTGGGTACCATTAGACAACTTTTAGTGAATATAAGTAATATTTTATAGATATGACCTGTTTAATATCCTTGTCCACTAGCTAATTTGGTATATTAAGTTACTTTTTCGTAATTTTATGGCTAACAGACAATTTTTTATAGCAAAGGAAAGATCTGGGCGTGAAGGGGTTAAGGTAATCTTTAGGGGTTTCTTAATTAATCATCTTGAGTCTGGTCTGCCCCGGAGACGTGACCTCCAGTGTTCTCAGGTCAGTGACTGCTATCAAGTGTTAGGGAAACTTAAGTGATGGTAATACAAATGCCGCAGGTGTTGTCTTGGCCTGGCATTGTGACGTGCATGACAAGCCACTCTATGTACACTGATCATTTTATCCTGGAATGGATTCTTTTATCATGGTATCCTTCCCCTCTTGGATGATACTTCACTTCATATACATATATACACACAAAGCAGAATGTGTCACACCTCTCAATCCATTACACTTCCAAGAAAAATAAATAAATATATACACAGCCCATGCATTGAGACATCTTTGGTCTGCTGCACCCTGACAGGCGGTCTTGGCCGAGGCGCCTCACCCACGTCACCCGGTGTTGACAAGGGTGGCCGCCTGTGTGTGTGGCCGAGGCGCACATGTCACCCGGTGTTGACAAGGGTGGGCCGCCTGTGTGTGTGGCCGAGGCGCACACGTCACCCGGTGTTGACAAGGGTGTGTGGCCGCCTGTGTGTGTTCCTCTGTACCGTGACCACCGGAGGACCACACAGCATTGTGCTCAAAACATCTTGTTATAAAACCATTACAAAGCAATCATACGCATATGAAACAAAATGTAAGAGTTTAGTAACTAAATATTTGAACTAAAATGCATCAAAAAAATTATAATACAGCATTATTTAGGAAAATACAGATGACTGCTGAACTATTGATCAGTGTGTAGAAGAGCCCATGACAACAGTAGTGCAGTCTGTGTGTATTTAAGATAGAGCCTCTAGCATACATCTCTAAATAGGAATTCACGAGGGCAGATTTCATCTTTGAGCCTTTTCTCTAGTCACCCAGGTGGAGGTTTTGTTACCTAACCAAACAAAAGAATTGCCTTGCTTTGTGCTGGTAAGTACTTGCAAATGTTGTCACTTTTGTAAAGAATGGCTATCTTGATGGGAACAAAATGTGCAAAATGCTGAGAAAGAAATTGATCACGTTGATAATCTCAATGAAATAATAAACCTAGTGATTTATCAATGAAGATAAAAATCTATTATATTTGAGATGAGCATAAATTTTGTAAGGCACTTTGGAAGATGGGAGTGGAAGGCCCTGTGAGGGTTGTGCCCGGGCCCAGGGCCCTGCTGAGCACCCAGGCAAAGTGTTACACCCCTCCATGCCACTCCTCACAATGCGCTCTTATATTTCATTTCTAAAATACCTATTTACAGCTTATATTCGCCTCTGTGTATCGATATCTGAAGTGTTTGTTTTATTGATGGCACTGTAGCTGTGATGGAGGGCAGTGTTGCCCCGGGCCATCAGCAGCGCTGTTCCCAACACTGCTCCAACACAGACACTTTTTTTCAAGTGCAGGAGACCCTCCAAGTCACAGGTTTTTTGACTGTAGTTTTGGTTGCTTGCCTTCATTAGAAAACAATGTAACATAAAATAAAACACAAAATAAAGTACCTAATAGTTGACTACAGTAAGGTATTGGATACAGCAACTCATTGGTGTTGGAGGAGACGAAGAGCTCAGGCAAAACAGATCTTTTGGCAAATTTCCAAAACAACAATCTTACCTCCAGGACTACGGTTTGTTTTCTTCTTTGCCAAGACTTGCTGCCCCTCAGACTGACGCCTCACCCTCTCCTCGTCATCCTAAGTCTCTCTATCTGTCTGAGTCACTTGAACGCATTATTATAGCACGAAAGTCACCGTGTAACACAGAGCCGAGGCAGCGTGGATACACGGGGCAGTTAGGCGTGTATTTACCTAACTAGTTGTGATATTAGGGAAATGAGTTACACTGGTGGGGTCCCGTCTCCTTGTCTCAATGGGTCAATCATAGCTTTAAAAACATGAATACATTGGCATCTATAATTTCACTGTCCAGGCTATTCCACATATCAATGCACCGATAGGGAAAACTGTACTTCTTATTGTCCTTCAAACACCTTGTCTTCTTAAGTTTCTTTGTATGACCTCTTGTGGCTCCTACGTCCCATACATACATGTCCTTTTTGTCATTTCTCTCCATTCCTGACATGGCTCTATGCATTGCTATCAAGTCTCCTCTTTTTCTCCTTTCTTCCAATGATGGCAACCCCAATTTCTTCAGCCTCTCCTCATAAGTCAGGCCTGAGAGGCTGGGAACAATCTTTGTGGCTGTCCGCTGTAATTGTTCTATCTTCTTTACATCCTTCCTCCTGTGCCCAGACCAAACCACCGAGGTCTTTACATCCTTCCTCCTGTGCCCAGACCAAACTACCGAGGTCTTTACATCCTTCCTCCTGTGCCCAGACCAAACTGCCGAGGTCTTTACATCCTTCCTCCTGTGCCCAGACCAAACCGCCGAGGTCTTTACATCCTTCCTCCTGTGCCCAGACCAAACCACCGAGGTCTTTACATCCTTCCTCCTGTGCCCAGACCAAACCACCGAGGTCTTTACATCCTTCCTCCTGTGCCCAGACCAAACTGCCGAGGTCTTTACATCCTTCCTCCTGTGCCCAGACCAAACTGCCGAGGTCTTTACATCCTTCCTCCTGTGCCCAGACCAAACTGCCGAGGTCTTTACATCCTTCCTCCTGTGCCCAGACCAAACCACCGAGGTCTTTACATCCTTCCTCCTGTGCCCAGACCAAACTGCCGAGGTGTACTCCAGGCCAGGGTATCAGGGCCACAATACCTTTCTTCATCATGTCCTCGTCCATATAGACAAAGGCCGTTCTGATGTTTGTTAAAAGATTGTGTGTGTGTGTGTGTTATTCACCCATGGTCTTGTCCACGCGAGCTGGCTCACAATCGCCAGTTCCCCCCCCCCCCCCACACACACACCCATCCCCTTGTTCAAGGGGGACAGTAACCATCCAAATTTATCAGTGAAAAATCCCCGGGAGCAGCGAGGATTCAAACCGGCTACCCACAGAATGGCAGGCCAGTGCGCTATCCACTTGACCATCGGGCTGTGTGTGTGTGTGTGTGTGTGTGTGTGTGTGTGTGTGTGTGTGTGTGTGTGTGTGTGTGTGTGTGTGTGTGTGTGTGTGTGTGTGTGCGTGTGTGTATATGTGTACACTTGCTATGAACCAACACAAGTTATCTATAATGCCAAAAGATGGAAATGTGTGAAGCGTGAGTAAATAAATAAATTGATGTCTTTTCTTATAAAATTTAATGTTATTTGGATCAAAACTGGTTTTGTCGCTGTGTCTAACCTGTCAGCACAAAGCAAAGCAAACACAAAGGTCTTCCATTACAATATATACTTTTTGACTTAAAACCTCGAGAAACAGTAATAGTAAGACAAGGACTCAAGGAAGAAGACAGAGAGATGAAACAACACATGACCCAGACTCTCCATGCCTGCAGTGACTCCCCACACTGTCATAACAACACAGGTGGCGGCAGTCACCATCCAGGACAATGTGACCCTCACAACACAACGACAGTCTGTCATGCATTCTGTGGAAGTGAAACTATGTGTCTGGCTGAGGTCACCCTAATGCCTCGCTAACAATGCAGTGTCCAGGGATGCACAGAGAACAAACAACTTGCTTGGCAGTATCCACTGACTTGAGCCATTTCAGGTAATGGTGTTCAACATAACTCCAAACTATTCAGTAGTCCTTCCATTAACACTACAGCACATTTTCTGATTATGTTCAACATTTCCCAACACAGATTTGATTTGTATCCCCGTTGACTGTCGGGTCAGCGGTCAATGAGGATGAAACATGAGGAAGAATAGGGACTTCCCATCCCTATTTGTAAAGGAATGTCCACAATAATATACTCTGTGTGCGGTATTCCTGACGTTTGTGATAACACTTCCTCCTCAGCGTGCACACCGGTGTTGGCTGTCATTGTTGCCAAGGTACTGTTAGCGTCAGGGAATGCTTCTGACCTACAACTAGGATTATCATGGAGCTTGTTCCTTGCTTCACTTCCCCAAGATCCAAAAACCTTAGAAGTGTTAGTAACTTCACAGTTCTTGTGACTAGACGTGGACCACACGACGCTCTCGGCGGCGGCGTCCTGAAAATGCTTACTTACCCTGTGACACACGAGTTCCTTAGTTAGGGGCGAGGCAAGGGTCACCGAGGGGCACAGGGGCGGGGGCGGGGGGCAGGGGACCATGGACAGCAGGCGGGACCCTCGCAGCTCCAGGCCGGGGCAGTGACTGTCTCGCCGCTCCTCCACACTGGACACACTCAGCAGACTTAGGTCCTCATACCGTCATAACTCAGGAAATCTGATCATAAATACCAGACCATTACTAGTGTATCCAGGAACAGGTATAACAAGGCAGGTATATAATGGGGCAGTATAAGGTATAAAAAGGCAGGTATATAATGGGGCAGTGTAAGGTATGACAAGGGAGGTATATAATGAAGCAGTATAAGGTATAACTAGGGAACAATTGTCATCATCATCATTGTCCTGGCCCTCCAAGGCAACACAACACAACACAGGAGGCATCATTGTCCTGGCTCCTCCAAGGCAACACAACACAGGAGGCATCATTGTCCTGGCCCTCCAAGGCAACACAACACAGGAGGCATCATTGTCCTGGCTCCTCCAAGGCAACACAACACAGGAGGCATCATTGTCCTGGCCCTCCAAGGCAGACTCCTTTTAAAGACCCCAATAGACTCTGCATTGACCACCTGACAACTGAGTCCATTCCAATCATTTACCACCCTATTTGTGAACCAGTTTCTCCCTATTTCTTTTTTAAATCTACGCTTTTCCAGCTTGAATCTCCATCCCTGAAACGTGAACACTTTCCTTTTTGCCAACACAAGCTTAGGCACTGGCAGCAACCTTCCTCCTCATCTTACCGAGCCATAAGTCACATGTGGACGTCCCAGAACACTGACTCAACAGAGGGCCGCCCCAGAACACTGACTCAACAGAGGGCCGCCCCAGAACACTGACTCAACAGAGGGCCGCCGCATAACACTGACTCAACAGAGGGCCGCCCCATAACACTGACTCAACAGAGGGCCGCCCCATAACACTAACTCAACAGAGGGCCGCCCCAGAACACTGACTCAACAGAGGGCCACCCCAGAACACTGACTCAACAGAGGGCCGCCCCAGAACACTGACTCAACAGAGGGCCGCCCCAGAACACTGACTCAACAGAGGGCCACCCCAGAACACTGACTCAACAGAGGGCCGCCCCATAACACTGACTCAACAGAGGACCGCCCCAGAACACTGACTCAACAGAGGATCGCCTCATAACACTGACTCACTAGAGGGCCGCCACAACAAACATTCCTTGCCCTCCTTGACAATTTGAAGATGAAAGATTTCTCAAAAGAATCCTCCTCCTGCAAGGCTTACAGGGAAGCTCCGTCTCCCCTTACAAAATATCCTATTAATTATCTATAAATCATTACAAGATATCCTACTATCAATTATTATTAATATTATCATTATCATTATTATTATTATTATTATTATTATTATTACTATTGATTTGTTTTTATTATAACAATGTAAATGAACTATATATATATTTTTATTTCTTGATAAACATGTTCGATACTAAAGTCCAGACGTTTCCACAACTGTTGAAATTTAAAAAAAATCTAAGGCATTAGTGCATAAAAGAGTCTGGGCTCAATGGACCACGGCTTGTATATAAGTAAACTTTATGTATGTTATGTTAAGCCTAATAAAACAATCACTCAATCAATATCCCTGTGTCATGGGACTGAACTCATGACCACACCATAATGAGAACATTAGAAAATAAAGAAGCTACAAGAGGCTGGGAGACCTACACGTGGTAGTTCCTGTTACTTAACACTACCTACATCCACCTTTCACCCCCACCCATGAAATTGTCTAGCCTCCTTTTAACCCCTTGAGGCCCAGCACATAATTTCCATTGTAATTTGACCGCCATTAGATGATGTTTAATGAATATAAGCAATGTTTTTATAGATATGACCTGTTTAGTATCCTTGTCCACTAGCTAATTTAGTGTATTAGTTACTTTTTTGTAATTTTATGACTCGACAACGGACAATTTTATATAGCAAAGGAAAGGTCTGGGCGTGAAGGAGTTAAAACTACCCATTGACTCCGCACCAACTACAGAGAACTACCTAAGAACAACACACTCCTCCCGGCACCCCTGCATCCCACCCTCAAGACATGGATAGGGATTGCCAAATGTTTCTAGATCACATGGAGGGTTTTCTTGGCCTTCCCTACTTTGCATGATTTCTTATTGAATTCTTTTGCGACTTTCTGCCCAAATAACTTTTTCAATCTTTTTGTCCGAGATGATGTCATTTCAGGTGAAAACGCGGTATTGTTCCAGATGAACACCGAATTCACTTTGGTGGACGAAACAATTTTTTTCTGGTGAGTTTTGATGTGTTTGGAATGGATCTGCTAACTGTTTCTGTCGCAAATATATATATACATTTGTTTAAAGTTAGGCAAAGGTTAGGTTAGGTTAGGTTCAATTAGTTTTTTTTATCATTTTTGTTGCAAATCACACACCACACACACACACACAAAGTGATTTGCGACAGAAACGGTTAGCAGATTAATTCAAAACATCAAAACTCACCAGAAAAAAATAGTTTCGTCCACCAAAGGAAGTTTGGTTTTCATCTGGAAATTTACCGAAAACGCTACACGGAGAATGCATAATATATATATTCATAATTCATTCTTATGGGAGTGCATAACTCAGCCTACCAATCGTTTTTTCACTATAACGACATCTACGCACATTCATCTGCCACAGTTTGAGTCTGCAATTTCTTGTTTTGCAACAGATACACAATCCTGATGGCTATACTAACCCTATAGGCTATACTAACTATACTAACTAAGCTATACTAACCCTATAGGCTATACTAACCCTATAGGCTATACTAACTATACTAACTAAGCTATACTAACCCTATAGGCTATACTAACTATACTAACTAAGCTATACTAACCCTATAGGCTATACTAACTATACTGACTAAGCTATACTAACCCTATAGGCTATACTAACTAAGCTATACTAACCCTATAGGCTATACTAACTATACTTACTAAGCTATACTAACCCTATAGGCTATACTAACTATACTAACCCTATAGGCTATACTAACTATACTAACCCTATAGGCTATACAGTGGTACCTTTACTTACGAGTTTAATTCGTTCATTGATCGAGCTCGTAACTCAATTTGCTCGTATATCAAATCAGTTTTCCCCATCGAAATTAATTGAAATTCCATTAATCCGTTTCAGCCCCCAAAAAACACCCCAATTTTTTGACTGTACCTATATGACTGGACTGCACTCACCCTCTGCCATTTGCATTCGCCAGTGTTTACACTCTGTGTATCAGCTGTTGGAAACAGCTGTGGGTGGAACTGCCGCTAAACGTACTGCACTCACCCTCCGCCATTTGCATTCGCCTGTGTGTCAGTGTGTGAGCACAACACAACAGAGATGCTTCCATGGCGAGGTAACCACGTGAAGTGAACGAGTGAGACGCGGGATGCTGGGCGGATGTTGTGGCGTTCGCTGTGCCAACTAGCAGCGGCGTATCTGAAGCTCGCTCGTAACAAATAAACAAAAAAAACAATCACTCGTAACTTGGATTTTGGCTCGCAACTCAAAGCAAAAAATCGACCGAGCGACTGCTCGTAATTCGGAAAACTCGTAAGTTGGGGCACTCGTAAGTCAAGGTACCACTGTACTAACTATACTGACTAAGCTATACTAACCCTATAGGCTATACTAACTACTGACTAAGCTATACTAACCCTATAGGCTATAATAACGGCTCCCGGCAGATGACCGACGGACACTTGACCGATGGACATTTCACCGAATGGACTTTTGACCGAACGGACATTTGACCGAACAGACATTTGTCCGCACGGACATTTATCCGCATGGACAGGTGACCGAACTGGCTTTCAGCTGAGACGTAAACGACCGAAGAACAATTTTAACAGAACGGATATTTGGTGGATGAATATGTGGCCTTTTTAATTAGTTTTTATTTTCTTCTCTTATTTTCAATGGTTTGTTATTTTTATTTCCTTTTTTTATTGCTTCATTAATGATGCATAGTCAACAATCTCATCACACGGCCAATGGTCTCTGCAAGCAGGAAGCAGTACGTTTCGAGGCGTCCACAGAATAATCATGTTGTCATTTTCACAAACGCTAAAGTCTTCTCTTCTGTGTTCCGCACGTCAGCCAGTTAAAACGTCCCCGTCTGTTGCTGTGCGCTGTCTGTGCACCATTCTGCCGGGCATTCTTTTTTAGGAAGAACACCAGCAGCATCAAGTGGGTACTCACTGGTACAGTTTTGTATAATAGTAGATGTCACTTCTTCTGACTGGCTGCTGGCATTTTTTTTTTTTTTTTTTTTTTTTTTATTATTATTATTATTTTTTTTTTTTTTTTTTTTTTTTTTTTTTTTTTTTTTTTTTTTTTAAACTTTTCAAGGCGTGTAGGATAGTTGGCTAACGGTGGTTTGGTTAGGTGTGCGGCTAAAAAGTTCAAACAAGCAACCGACCATTAATTAAAGTGAAATTTGGGAAATTAAAACTAATTGTTTCCGAATACTGCAGACTATTTCTTAGTATGTATTATGAGTACGTTAACCAGTGTGACATATTATCAAAAGTGATTTTGATAAAGTTCCCTGCATGAATATTTTGTATATGTATTAAAGGGAACAACAACTTTGCCACTTGTCTGTTCGGTCGTTTACGTCTCAGTTAAATTTTAGTTCGGTCAAATGTCCATTCGGATAAATGTCCGTTCAGTGAAATGTCCGTCGATCAAGTGTCCGTCAGTCATCTGTCCGGGCACGCTACTAACTATACTAACCAAGCTATACTTACCCTATAGGCTATACTAACTATACTAGCTAAGCTATACTAACCCTATAGGCTATACTAACCCTATACTAACTAACTATACTAACCCTATAGGCTATACTAACCTTATAGGCTATACTAACTATACTAACCCTATAGGCTATACTAACCTATACTAACTAAGCTATACTAACCCTATAGGCTATACTAACTATACTAACTAAGCTATACTAACCCTATAGGCTATACTAACTATACTAACCAAGCTATACTAACCCTATAGACTATACCAACTAAGCTATACTAACCCTATAGGCTATACTAACTATACTAACCAAGCTATACTAACCCTATAGACTATACCAACTAAGCTATACTAACCCTGTAGGCTATACTAACTATACTGACTAAGCTATACTAACCTTTATTTTTCGTCCCTTTCACTGGCTTTTCGTGACCTGCAAATGAGAGAGAGGAGGAAGAAACCATCACACTTACCTATTAGGATCTTCTGCATATCCCAGTGGCACCTCAAAGTGTGAATCTGGTATGTCATCTCGGAAAGCAAACTCTTGGAATGTGATCTTTGCAGAGACTGTTGGCAGAATGGGAATATCTGGAAGGACCAAAACAACACATCATCACAATGGCAACACAAGACAGGCTTTCTGACTCCCCATTGTCTGTTCTGGCGGGAGGAAATGTAAATAAGAACATAACATAAGAAAATAAGGAAGCTACAAGAGGCTGGGAGATCTACACGTGGTAGTTCCTGTTGCTTAACACTACCTACATCCACCTTTCATCCCCATCCATAACACTGTCTAGCCTCCTTTTCAAGCTCCCTATTGACTCCGCACTAACTACTGACGACCGAGTCCATTCCAACCATTTACCACCCTATTTGTGAACCAGTTTCTCTCTAATAATGAGCTGCAGCTATTACAGCCATTGCTAAAACTTCTCTATCAGTCTAGAAACAGAGCTATTGAGTGAAATCTTTTGTAATGGCTATACATGTCGTTTGTATGCTATGTAATGTGTGTATGTAATATATGGGGAAAAAATGTAAATGTTTGACCTGAAATTATTGTAAAAAGAGGACGAAAGAAATATGGAGAAGGAAAAATGGCGATGTTTGAGACATGAATATTGCCACTTGTTGCGGTGCTGTGGTGGCAACGATGACATGTCCCTTGCCCGGCTAGGTCAAGACTGTACAGGTGGATTCTCTCCCTACATATGTGGTGGACTTCTAGTGTTCCACATACTCTGTTTTGCTTTGCTTCTCTTTTGGATGAAACTCAACAAAATATAATACAACTATTCGCCGACTTACGACCTACGCAACTTAAGACTGTTCGACTTTACGACCGGCGGTAAATGCTGATTTTTTTATACATTTGTGCCTATAGCGCCTGTAGGCAGTGACTACTAAGGCCCGGATGGTAGGCCCTGGAGGTTCACTTGAGGGCTGTGATCCTCGCCCGTGGTGGCGCAGGCAGGATTGTTATAGCGACGCCTGAGATTAGAGGCTCATGCCGCCCCCCTGTGTCCTCCGATGCATTCGCAATCGAAGATAGAGTTGATGAGCAGGGCATGTGGGTATTCTTAGGCCACTCGATGGTGCAGAAAGAATTTGGTTCTCATCGGGGATCGAACTCGGTGATACAATTATATTTATTATAACAATAACGAACAACTAAAATGTTGATAAAATATGACTTAGGATTATAATATCATTACACATATTATCATTCTGCCTGCACCACCACGGGTGAGGACCAACCATCACAGCCCTCAAGTGAGCCTCCAGGGCCTACCATCCGGTCCGGCCTTAGTGGTCACTGCCTATAGGCGCTATAGGCACAAATTTAAAAAAGAAAAAGAAAGAAAAAAAATATACCGTATTTGCCGGCGCATAAGACGCACCTCCGCATGAGACGCACCTCCGCATGAGACGCACCTCCGCATGAGACGCACCTCCGCATGAGACGCACCTCCGCATGAGACGCACCTCCGCATGAGACGCACCTCCGCATGAGACGCACCTCCGCATGAGACGCACCTCCGCATGAGACGCACCTCCGCATGAGACGCACCTCCGCATATGACGCACCTCCGCATAAGACGCACCTCCGCATGAGACGCACCTCCGCATGAGACGCACCTCCGCATGAGACGCACCTCCGCATGAGACGCACCTCCGCATGAGACGCACCTCCGCATGAGACGCACCTCCGCATGGACGCACCTCCGCATAGACGCACCTCCGCATGAGACGCACCTCCGCATGATGACGCACCTCCGCATGAAGACGCACCTCCGCATGAAGACGCACCTCCGCATGAGACGCACCTCCGCATAGACGCACCTCCGCATAGACGCACCTCCGCATGAGACGCACCTCCGCATGAGACGCACCTCCGCATGAGACGCACCTCCGCATGAGACGCACCTCCGCATAAGACGCACCTCCGCATGAGACGCACCTCCGCATAAGACGCACCTCCGCATAAGACGCACCTCCGCATAAGACGCACCTCCCATAGACGCACCTCCGCATAAGACGCACCTCCGCAATAGACGCACCTCCGCATAAGACGCACCTCCGCATGAGACGCACCTCCGCATAAGACGCACCCGTTTCATAAAGCTTTTGAGAACAAATATTATACGTGTTTGAGACATATTACTTTCGTAATTTATTAACTTTATAAAATAAGGTCTTTGTAAGGGAAATAATGATTTGAGATGTAACCCAATACATTACGTCACATGCAGTGAATGTACTGATAATATCCTATTAAAATGTAAGAGAATGTGAGGGTAACCAAATCATCCATTTAGTGCAGGCTCTCCACGATTGATATTCTAATATTATCTATCTATGACATTTAGCTTAGCTTTAATGTTGTAGGTATGCCTTTGTTGCTTTTCTGCTGTGTGTTTAGACTTTGTGGAAAATTTGCAGTAAATATAATGGTATTATTTCGGTAGGGGACGTCAAAAGTCCTAGGATTCTTACCTCCATTATCGTGATCTTTCTTCACTATGAGTATTTTGAGCCCCATTTCCCATGGCGCAATAGAATATTAATGGCATTACATGTACTACCAAAAATCTACCGTTATTTCAGCCAGAAAGTTAAGTTAGGCTAAATCAGATTAGGTTAGGTTAGGTTAGAGGTGGGGAGGGTTTAGTAACAGAAGATATAGAGATCAAACGAAAATTACCAATACTATGGCAGTATGAAGCTTAGCAATGTTTGCGGGGCGGGCCTGGAGGGGCAGGGCGGGCACCCCCCCCCCCACACATGTAAACAAACATTGATTTCCGACAAAAACGAGAGTCAGATTAATTAAACACACACCAAAACTATTCAGGAAAACTAAGTTTCGGCCTCGAAATCGGTTGTTGCCCAATAACAAAAATTGACCAAGATATTAAGGTCACACTGTAAGGTAACCATCTCTACCTTTATGTTATTGTTGAAGGGCACTGATGTCGGGATCGAAGATATTTCGCCATGGTTTACACCTGTGAATCTATCACAGTCGCGAGGGTTGATTAGTCTTCCTCAGGAAGGTACAGATCAAAGCATGATGGTATGTTGTGATTCGACCTCGAAGCGAATGAAATTGTGGCGCCGTGATGGGTCTTGGTCTTGGTGTGATGTGTGGAAGGCTTCTGTCCCGTCTACAGGTACCGTTGCAGCCTTTTTACTAGCACTCTTTCCAGTTACAGTTTACAATTTCCTTATCCATAGAGATACAGGGGTGAGGATTGAGGGATCGAGGTGGTATAAAGGCCTACTCTTGTCCCCCATCCATTTACAGTGGAGAGTGGCAGAGGGACTGGGGAGGGGGTCATGTTTACATATGACGGCCATCTTGGCAGCAGAAACAGCCACCTTGTTGTCCCACCTCTTGTTTTCTCTTAAACTCCAACTTTTTCTTGGTATTATGCATTACTGTTGATATCATTAGTAACACAGTTACAAATTTGTTTTCAGTGTTCTACTGCTCAACACAGATCACTTGAGACCCCTTAGTAATACACCCCTGGCCATTCTGGCATTCTCTGCCCGACCTCTCATTAGTAATATGGCCGCATTAGACGCAGGGTGAATTTTGCATATTCCGGCATTCTTATATTCGGCAATACGGTATAACAAAGGCCGACTTACGTCCAGTTCTACTTATGAGTGGTCGGTCGGTCCCGATCACAGTCGTAAGTCGACCACTCGGTGTACAATATTTGAGATATTTTTCACATTCGGTGAATTCACATTCACATTCAGTCAGTTGGTTGGAATTTCTTTTGATTTTTGGACAACCTTTCCTTGCTTTTAGTCCGGCATAGTAAGAGTCAACTGTGGCATTCAGAGATTCTGAAAACAATCTTGACGACCAAAAGTTATTACCCAAAAAATATTACAATGATACAGGGAGGTCCCGAAGATACGAGCAGTTAGGTTCCACCTGGCATACTCGTAAAGCGAAATCTCGTATAACGAAACACATAACTAATGGTAAAATATAGGTTTGGTTCCAGGACCCCAACAATTAAAAAAAAAAAAAAAAAAAAAAAAAAAAAAGACATGTTTTTCAAGCTATAATAAAATTTGGTAATATTTAGTAGGGGTGCGAGAACCCCTTGAGGAATCCTATGGTCCCTGGTGATATCCTATGGTGCTATCACATGCGTGGGAGCTGACCTGACTTCTTCAGGAAGGCACATATTATACAGCTGATAACGGGGTGTTGTGTTGTGCGGGCGGCAGCCGATGTCCGCCGCCAGCGGAGATCTCCTTGGTAATTATTTAGTAGGGGTGCGAGAACCCCTTGAGGAACCCTATGATCACTGGTGATATCCTATGGTGCTATCACAGGCGTAAGAGCTAACTGTCTTCTTCAGCAAGGCACAGGTGAGGCGGATGACGGTGGTTTTTGAGAGAGGCGGCGGGCGGGGCAGGCCGCCGCCTCCTCCGCCAAGGTAGGTTTGGGCAGGCTTAAACGTCTTATCACTCGTTATTATACAACTTAGTGATTATGGTGAGATGTTATATCCATGTGTCATTATCTAAATCAATGTAGCACCGTGTGTCACCTTAAATAAGGGTAATTTAAAGATGTTATGATGAGGTGACTGCTGGCCGAGCTGGCAGGGTAGAGAGTGACGGAGAAATACTTGCTGCGGAGCCGCCCCATATCACAAATATTCACCATTTTAACACACATACACACCTTCTACCACCAATACACTAGCAACACAGGCTCCTTACTTATATATCTTACTATCTGATACATTAAAACTACTTAAAACGCAAGCATTCAAAATAAAACGAGAATTAGTTTTAGATGACGGGGACAGAAGGTGGACAGAGGCAGTCTGGCATGCCATTCTTGCCCGGAAATATGTATCGCTGGCTTGTTATTGGTCGAGAAGTTTTAAAAACTGTTTGTCATTGGCTGGTGACGGATGACGCCTTAGCCAGTCACAACCTTCCTACTCGTTTACGACCTATCGAGGGAGCTTTCAATCAGCTTTGTAGCTTCCGTCATTAGGGAAAGTAGTATCTAGGTAGTGCGAGAGCAGGTTGTTGCTGGCCATACTACCTCCGTTGCTGGCTTCTCGCCCGGGGTTGTGAATTTTTGTAGGCCACATTGTCGTACTGAGCCACCAGAATTATCATATTTTCAGATTGATTATCGTACAACCTTAGGTAAAATCATATAGTCAGTAAATGACTTTATAATTTTAGTAAATAACTTTTAATTTACTTTAGTAAATAACTTGGTACTTTTACTCACCCCAGTTTGAATGTCGTAACATTAGATTTTCGATCTCGTATATTGAAAATAGACCCTAATTTACACATCTCGTATATCGAATGCTCATATAACGGGACCTCCCTGTACTGGCGTAGAAAAAAAATATGGCTATTGAAGCCCTTAGCAATAAGACCTGAGATGGGTGCATTAAAAAGTGGCTCACCTATTTTGACAGGGAAGCCCGGAGGTAGTTTCATTTGGACAAACTCCCGCAGCTTTGCAAAGTGCTTGAAGGGCGCTATCACCTCCAACACATTCAGCAGCATCTCAATGGTTAACGGAAACTCTTCACTCTGTAAGTCAGAGAGAAAAAGGCATCAATCCTTCCCATTAGAACAGCCACATCAATGGTCAAAACAATTCACAGCAACATAAAAGATGGAGAGACAAAAGGTGGTGAATCAGCCCTCTGTAACTACATCTTGAGACACCAATGTCAGGTGGAGAGACATTTCTGACAGGTCACTGAGTACCTAACATGACATTGCTCCGTGCACGCTTGGCAGCACTCCCCATGGCGACTGTGGCTTTAAATGACATGACATGACATTGCTCCATGCACGCTTGACAGCACTCACCATGGCGACTGTGACTTTAAATGACATGACATGACATTGCTCCATGCACGCTTGGCAGCACTCACCATGGCGACTGTGACTTTAAATGACATGACATGACATTGCTCCATGCACGCTTGACAGCACTCACCATGGCGACTGTGGCTTTAAATGACATGACATGACATTGCTCCATGCACGCTTGGCAGCACTCACCATGGCGACTGTGGCTTTAAATGACTTGGACGACTCCTTGCATATGAGGATCCTGCCGAGCGGCGGAGGTTTTCCCGGGTCTGCCTGTATGTAGTCTTCCCACGACACTGGCTCGGTGGAGGGCGGGTCCAGCGACGGCCTTCTCGCAGACTACAGGGAACATAGGAACATAAGAACATAAGGCAGGAAGGAAGGAGTAACATAAGAACATAAGGCAGGAAGGAAGGAAGAAAATAAGGCAGGAAGCAGAGAGAGTCAGACATGAATACCTACACAGGGTTTTGTGATAGGATAACAAATATGAATCCTACCCATTGATATTAGATTAATTAATGATAAATCTTCAAGTGTGTAAACATAGGAGCCTTTTAACCCCTTCAAACCCAGAACGTCATTTCCATTGTAATTTGGGTACCATTAGATTATTTTTTTGTGAATATAAGCAATATTTTATAGATATGACCTGTTTAGTATCCTTGTCCACTAACTAATTTGGTATATTCAGTTGCTTTTCGTAATTTTATGGCTAACAACATACAATTTTTTATAGCAAAGGAAAGATCTGGGTGTGAAGGGATCAAGAGAGTATACTTTCAACAGGCTCAGCCAATA
Organism: Chionoecetes opilio; assembly: GCA_016584305.1. Classification (NCBI taxonomy): domain Eukaryota; kingdom Metazoa; phylum Arthropoda; class Malacostraca; order Decapoda; family Majidae; genus Chionoecetes; species Chionoecetes opilio. The sequence goes on from JACEEZ010022698.1 coordinate 128,622, forward strand.
TTATATCATTATTTATGTTATATCTTATGACATGTATAACAGTTAGGCTAAATAAATGTATCAATCCTAATCCATCATGTCATCACCACCATTTCCAGAATGAACAATGAGATGGAGATTACAGAAAATGGTAACTTACACACCAAATAAAAGGTAACTAACACAAAAACATAAGAACATAAGAACATAAGGAAGCTACAAGAGGCTGGGAGACCTACACGAGGTAGTTCCTGTTACTTAACACTACCTACATCCACCTTTCATCCCCATCCATGAATTTATCTAGCCTCCTTTTAAAGCTTCCTAATGACTCCGCACTAACTACCTGTCTACTGAGTCCATTCCAATCATTTACCACCCTATTTGTGAACCAGTTTTTCCCTATTTCTTTTTTAAATCTATGCTTTTCCAGCTTGAATCCGTTACTTCTTGTTCTACCCTGGTTACTAGCCGTGAGAACTTTTCCTACATCGCCTTTATTATATCCCTTTATCCACTTAAAAACAAGCTCATTCAGTAGACGGGACGCAAACACCACTCTACTTCCTTGCCTGAGTGATGGCAGTCAATGCAGCACGGCTACTTCACTAAAGGAGATACAGTAAAACCTCTCATATTCGGACTAGGAGTGGTCCTAGTAATGCAAGGATCCGAATAAGGGGGGGATTATATATGGGGGGATATGAAACCAAAAAAAAAAAAAAAAAAAAAAAAAAAAAAAAAAAAAAAAAAAAAATAGGTGTATATATATATAGCTAGGAAATTTCGACCCCTAATAAAAAATTAAAAAAATAATAAAAAAAAAAAAAATTCTAGGTGTATATATAGCTAGGAAATTCGAACCCCTAAAAAAAACAAAAAAATTCTAGGTGTATATATAGCTAGGAAATTCGAACCCCTAAAAAAAACAAAAAAATTCTAGGTGTATATATAGCTAGGAAATTTCGACCCCCCCCCAAAAAAAAAGAAAAAAGAAAAAGGAGGAAGTCCGAATAATGTCAAAGTCCGAACAATGAGGGTCCGAATACGAGAGGTTTTACTGTACTTACTTGATACTTGATAGTTTATTCGGCTTGGTGTAATACAATAATGTTCATAATCAATTATATAGTCATACAAGCCACAGTCCATTAAGCCCAAGCTCTTTATGGACCATGGACAATGCTCATGTTACAAATACTCTAAAAATATCTAATATTCTCACTTTTCTTGTGAATATTTTATGTCGCCTGAAGAGATGCAGTACAGAGATTGATAAATGACTTATAAGACGTTGACACAAAAGACTTCCTATCAAGAGGTAGAAAAAAGGGGCTGGATATTTAAGGGGTCACAAGAAACAGTGATTGAATGAAGGGCCTGGAGTGGAATATAAGTAATGGCAGAAACAGTGAAGGGCCTGGAGTGGAATATAAGTAATGGCCAGAAACAGTGAAGGGCCTGGAGTGGAATATAAGTAATGGCAGAAACAGTGAAGGGCCTGGAGTGGAATATAAGTAATGGCAGAAACAGTGAAGGGCCTGGAGTGGAATATAAGTAATGCAGAAACAGTGAGGGCCTGGAGTGGAATATAAGTAATGGCAGAAACAGTGAGGGCCTGGAGTGGAATATAAGTAATGGCAGAAACAGTGCAGGGCCTGGAGTGGAATATAAGTAATGGCAGAAACATGAAGGGCCTGGAGTGGAATATAAGTAATGGCAGAAACAGTGAAGGGCCTGGAGTGGAATATAAGTAATGGCAGAAACAGTGAAGGGCCTGGAGTGGAATATAAGTAATGGCAGAAACAGTGGAGGGCCTGGAGTGGAATATAAGTAATGGCAGAAACAGTGAAGGGCCTGGAGTGGAATATAAGTAATGGCAGAAACAGTGGAGGGCCTGGAGTGGAATATAAGTAATGCAGAAACAGTGAGGGCCTGGAGTGGAATATAAGTAATGGCAGAAACAGTGGAAGGCCTGGAGTGGAATATAAGTAATGGCAGAAACAGTGAAGGGCCTGGAGTGGAATATAAGTAATGGCAGAAACAGTGAGGGCCTGGAGTGGAATATAAGTAATGGCAGAAACATGTGAGGGCCTGGAGTGGAATATAAGTAATGGCAGAAACAGTGGAGGGCCTGGAGTGGAATATAAGTAATGCAGAAACAGTGAAGGGCCTGGAGTGGAATATAAGTAATGGCAGAAACAGTGAAGGGCCTGGAGTGGAATATAAGTAATGCAGAAACAGTGAGGGCCTGGAGTGGAATATAAGTAATGCAGAAACAGTGGAGGGCCTGGAGTGGAATATAAGTAATGGCAGAAACAGTGGAGGGCCTGGAGTGGAATATAAGTAATGGCAGAAACAGTGCAGGGCCTGGAGTGGAATATAAGTAATGGCAGAAACAGTGAGGGCCTGGAGTGGAATATAAGTAATGCAGAAACAGTGGAAGGGCCTGGAGTGGAATATAAGTAATGGCAGAAACAGTGAGGGCCTGGAGTGGAATATAAGTAATGGCAGAAACAGTGAAGGGCCTGGAGTGGAATATAAGTAATGGCAGAAACAGTGAAGGGCCTAGAGTGGAATATAAGTAATGCAGAAACAGTGAAGGGCCTGGAGTGGAATATAAGTAATGGCAGAAACAGTGAAGGGCCTGGAGTGGAATATAAGTAATGGCAGAAACAGTGAAGGGCCTGGAGTGGAATATAAGTAATGGCAGAAACAGTGAAGGGCCTGCAGTGGAATATAAGTAATGGCAGAACGTGAGCGAGGAATAATGGAAACAGTGAAGGGCCTGGAGTGGAATATAAGTAATGGCAGAAACAGTGAAGGGCCTGGAGTGGAATATAAGTAATGGCAGAAACAGTGAAGGGCCTGGAGTGGAATATAAGTAATGCCAGAAACAGTGAGGGCCTGGAGTGGAATATAAGTAATGGCAGAAACAGTGAAGGGCCTGGAGTGGAATTAAGTAATGGCAGAAACAGTGGAGGGCCTGGAGTGGAATTTAAGTAATGGCAGAAACAGTGAAGGGCCTGGAGTGGAATATAAGTAATGCCAGAAACATGAAGGCCTGGAGGAATATAAGTAACTGGCAAGAAACACAGTGAGGCCTGAGTGGAATAAGCAATGCCAAAACAGGTGAGGGCCTGGGGGAATATAGATCAAAAAGTGAAGGCCTGGATTGGATAAAGTAATGCGAACGGAGGGCCTTGTGGAATTTAGTAGATGTCAGCAACAGTGAAGGGCCTGGAGTGTTATTATGCGAAACAGTGAAGGCCTGGAGTGAAATAAAGTAATGGCAGAACAGTTGAAAGGCTGAGTGACAATTATAATGGCAGAACAGTGAGGCCTGGAGGAATATAAGTAATGCAGAAAATGAGGGCTGGATGAATATAGAATGGCAGAAACATGAAGGCCTGGGTGGAATATAAGTAATGGCAGAAACAGTGGAGGCTCTGAGTGTGAATATAAGTATGCCAGAACAGGAGGCCTGAGTGGAATACTAAGAATCCGAAACATGAAGCCTGGGTGAAATAGTAATGCAGATCAGTGGGGGCCTGGATGGATATAAGTATGGCAGTAACAGGGGGCTGGAGTGGAATATAGTAGCCAACAGTGAAGGCCTGGAGGGAATAAGTAATGGCCCGAACAGTGGAAGGCTGGAGTGGATATAAGTACTGCCAGAAACAGTGGAGGGCCTGAGTGGATATAAGTATGCAAACAGTGACGGCCTGGAGGTGAATTGTAATGGCAGACAGTGAAGGCCTGAAGTGGATATAAGATGGCAAAAGTGGAAGGTTCTGGGGGAATAACAGTAGGCAAACAGAAGGCTGGAGTGAATATAAGTAATGCAGAACAGTGAGGGCCTGGAGTGGAATAATAATGGCAGAAACAGTGAAGGGCCTGGAGTGGAATATAAGTAATGGCAGAAACAGTGAAGGGCCTGGAGTGGAATATAAGTAATGGCAGAAACAGTGGAGGGCCTGGAGTGGAATATAAGTAATGGCAGAAACAGTGGAGGGCCTGGAGTGGAATATAAGTAATGGCAGAAACAGTGAAGGGCCTGGAGTGGAATATAAGTAATGCCAGAAACAGTGAAGGGCCTGGAGTGGAATATAAGTAATGGCAGAAACAGTGAAGGGCCTGGAGTGGAATATAAGTAATGGCAGAAACAGTGGAGGGCCTGGAGTGGAATATAAGTAATGGCAGAAACAGTGAAGGGCCTGGAGTGGAATATAAGTAATGGCAGAAACAGTGAAGGGCCTGGAGTGGAATATAAGTAATGGCAGAAACAGTGAAGGGCCTGGAGTGGAATATAAGTAATGGCAGAAACAGTGGAGGGCCTGGAGTGGAATATAAGTAATGGCAGAAACAGTGGAGGGCCTGGAGTGGAATATAAGTAATGGCAGAAACAGTGAAGGGCCTGGAGTGGAATATAAGTAATGGCAGAAACAGTGGAGGGCCTGGAGTGGAATATAAGTAATGGCAGAAACAGTGAAGGGCCTGGAGTGGAATATAAGTAATGCCAGAAACAGTGAAGGGCCTGGAGTGGAATATAAGTAATGCCAGAAACAAAAAGTGAGCATCAATTTAACCCCTAGAGAGAAGACACACTGCGCCACACCACCACCACACTGCGCCACACCACCACCACAGCTGCGTGAGGGCCCGGGACTCACCTCGTCAAAGGAGTGGGTGCCGCCGCCCTTGGTGAAGCTCTCAACGATGGCCTTGTTCTTCTGTAGATCTTCTTCACTCAGGTGTTCTCTCCTTTTTCTGGACTCAAGTGTCAAGCCATTGAGATAATAAAAGTCTGCGTTAAACTTGCCAACCATTTCCTGCAGATGAATTATGAATCAGTATTTTGTGGTTACATCTACAATGACCAGTCCTGACACACTGTGGGTGGGAACAATCTGTAATGGTACTAACAGACTACATCTCAACTAAATATATTATGAATAACCTTATTCAAGACAGAATCAATATCTTTTTGAACACATTATCATTTTTTTTTCTTTCTTTTTCATCTGTGCCTATACGCCTGTAGGCAGTGACCTCCAAGGGGTGGGAGGGTAGGCTCTGGAGGTTCACTCGAGGACAGTGATGGTTGGCCCTCGCCCGTGGTGGCGCAGGCAGGATTGTTATAGTGACGCCTGTGATTAGAGGCTCATGCCGCCCCCCTGTGTCCTCCGATGCACTCGCCATCGAAGGTACAGTTAATGGGCAGCATGTTCTTAGGCCACTCAACGTGCAGAAAGATTTTAAGTGGATTTTGGTTCTCATCGGGGATCGAACAGAGGTCACCGAGAACGCCACTCGGTGACGCTAACCACTCTGCTACCGCCTCCCCAAACTACCAAAACTAGTTATGCTATCCACCAGTCTTGCAACATCAGACTAACTAGAGAGGAGATACTTTCCAATAAACAGGCATCGTTTTGGCCCCTGTAATTCAACACTTCCTAAACACCCTCCCTGAATCCCTCACTGCTCTGCTGGAGGTAAGTAGCCTTGAGGAAAATGTAATAAACATATCTATAGTTCTACAAAACAAGGTTGAAATCCAAGTACAGTACTTGATATTAATACCTGATGCTAAAAATACTACGTTTCCTATATTACAAATGGTACAAGTGCTAAGATACTCCTTGCAACTGCAAATACATATCTTTTGAATATCTTTTTTTACAAGAATCAAGGCACACCTTGGCGGAGTGGTTAGCGTCTCCGCCTGGCGTTCTCGGTGACCCGAGTTCGATCCCCGAAGAAAACCAAACCTTTCTGCACCGTGAGTGGCCTAAGAACACCCACATGCCCTGCCCATCAACTCTACCTTCGACTGCGAGTGCATCGGAGAACACATGGGGGCGGCATGAGCCTCTAATCACAGGCGTCACTATAAGAATCCTGCCTGCGCCACCACGGGCGAGGACCAACCATCACAGCCCTCAAGTGAACCTCCAGAGCCTACCATCCAAGCCCTGGGTCATCACTGCCTACAGGCGCTATAGGCACAAATGTAAAAAACAAAAAAAAACAAAAAACACCTACTGTTGTTTCCTAGGCTACTAAGACAACTTCTCCACCGTCACTGCCTTCCCCAGCCAGCAGTGCACAGTGTCACTCTTCAAACCTTTATTCCTGGACATCAGTATATTTTCTCTTCATCTCTGTAGTGGAGTTTTCTTTCCTCGTGAAGCTGCCCTCATTGAGAATAATTATAATAATTTCAGTTCATAACTTGCATTCTTCGCAAACACCACTGCACAGCAAGCACTGAAGCACACTTAAGAACATTAGAAAATAAGGAAGGTACAAGAGGCCCTGAGACCTACACGTGGTATGGAAGTATCTACCTTATGATATGGTATCACTACTACTAAACCATTGCCTTGTGTACTAAACCCTTGCCTTGTGTACTAAACCCTTCCCTTGTGTACTAAACCCTTGCCTTGTGTACTAAACCCTTGCCTTGTCTACTAAACCCTTGCCTTGTGTACTAAACCCTTGCCTTGTGTACTAAACCCTTGCCTTGTGTACTAAACCCTTGCCTTGTGTACTAAACCCTTGCCTTGTGTACTAAACCCTTGCCTTGTGTACTAAACCCTTGCCTTGTGTACTAAACCCTTGCCTTGTCTACTAAACCCTTGACTTGTGTACTAAACCATTGCCTTGTCTACTAAACCCTTGCCTTGTGTACTAAACCCTTGCCTTGTGTACTAAACCCTTGCCTTGTGTACTAAACCATTGCCTTGTCTACTAAACCCTTGCCTTGTGTACTAAACCATTGCCTTGTGTACTAAACCATTGCCTTGTGTACTAAACCCTTGCCTTGTGTACTAAACCCTTGCCTTGTGTACTAAACCCTTGCCTTGTGTACTAAACCTTTGCCTTGTGTACTAAACCTTTGCCTTGTGTACTAAACCATTGCCTTGTGTACTAAACCCTTGCCTTGTGTACTAAACCCTTGCCTTGTGTACTAAACCCTTGCCTTGTGTACTAAACCCTTGCCTTGTGTACTAAACCCTTGCCTTTTTACTAAACCCTTGTCTTGTGTACTAAACCATTGCCTTGTGTAGTAAACCCTTGCCTTGTGTAGTAAACCCTTGCCTTGTGTACTAAACCCTTGCCTTGTGTACTAAACCCTTGCCTTGTGTACTAAACCCTTGCCTTGTGTACTAAACCCTTGCCTTGTGTACTAAACCCTTGCCTTGTGTACTAAACCCTTGCCTTGTGTACTAAACCCTTGCCTTGTGTACTAAACCCTTGCCTTGTCTACTAAACCCTTGCCTTGTGTACTAAACCCTTGCCTTGTGTACTAAACCCTTCCCTTGGGTTTTACTAAACCCTTGCCTTGTGTACTAACCCTTGGCCTTGTGTACTAAACCCTTCCCTTTGTGTACTAAACCTTTGCCTTGTGTACTAAACCTTTGCCTTGTGTACTAAAACCATTGCCTTGTCTACTAAACCCTTGCCTTGTGTACTAAACCCTTGCCTTGTGTACAAAAAACCCTTGCCTCGTGTACTAAACCCTTGCCTTGTGTACTAAACCCTTGCCTTGTGTACTAAACCTTGCTTGTGTACTAAACCCTGCCTTGTGTACTAAACCCTTCCCTTGTGTACAAAACCCCTTTGCCTTGTGTGCTAAACCCTTGCCTTGTGTACAAAAACCCTTTGCCTTGTGTACTAAACCAATGCCTTGTTTTACTAAACCAATGCCTTGTGTACTAAACCCTTGCCTTGTGTACTAAACCATTGCCTTGTGTTACTAAAACCCTTGCCTGTGTACAAAACCCTGCCGTGTACTAAACCCTTGCCTTGTGTACTAAACCCTTGCCTTGTGTACAAAAACCATTGCCTTGTGTACTAAACCCTTGCCTTGTGTACTAAACCCTTCCCTTTGTGTACTAAACCCTTGCCTTGTGTACAACCCTTGCCTTGTCTGCTAAACCATTGCCTTGTGTACTAAACCATTGCCTTGTGTACTAAACCCTTGCCTTGTGTACTAAACCATTGCCTTGTGTACTAAACCCTTGCCTTGTGTACTAAACCCTTGCCTTGTGTATTAAACCCTTGCCTTGTCTACTAAACTATTGCCTTGTGTACAAACCCCCTTTGCCTTGTGTGCTAAAACCCTTTGCCTTGTGTACTAAACCCTTGCCTTGTGTACTAAACCCTTGCCTTGTGTACTAAACCAATGCCTGTGTACAAAACCCCTTGCCTTGTGTACTAAACCCTTGCCTTGTGTACTAAACCCTTGCCTTGTTTTACTAAACCCTTGCCTCGTGTACTAAACCATTGCCTTGTGTAGTAAAACCCTTGCCTTGTGTAGTAAACCCTGCCTTGTGTAGAAACCATTACCTTGTCTACTAAACCATTGCTTGTGTACAAAACCCCTTGCCTTGTGTACTAAACCCTTCCCTTGTGTACTAAACCCTTGCCTTGTGTACTAAACCTTGCCTTGTGTACTAAACATTTGCCTTTGTGTACTAAACCCTTGCCTTGTCTACTAAAACCATTCCCCTTGTGTACTAAACCATTGCCTTGTGTACTAAACTTGCCTTGTGTACTAAACCCTTGCCTTGTGTACTAAACCCTTGCCTTGTGTATTAAACCCTTGCCTTGTGTATTTAAACCATTCCCTTTGTGTACTAAACCCTTGCCTGGTGTACTAAACCCTTGCCTGGTGTACTAAACCCTTGCCTGGTGTACTAAACCCTTGCCTTGTGTAGTAAACCCTTGCCTTGTGTAGTAAACCATTACCTTGTCTACTAAACCATTGCCTTGTGTACTAAACCCTTGCCTTGTGTACTAAACCATTGCCTTGTGTACTAAACCCTAGCCTTGTGTACTAAACCCTAGCCTTGTGTACTAAACCCTTGCCTTGTGTACTAAACCCTTGCCTTGTGTACTAAACCCTTCCCTTTGTGTACTAAACCATTGCCTTGTGTACAAAACCCCTTGCCTTGTGTACTAAACCCTTGCCTTGTGTATTAAACCCTTGCCTTGTCTACTAAACCATTGCCTTGTGTACTAAACCCTTGCCTTGTGTACTAAACCCTTGCCTTGTGTACTAAACCCTTGCCTTGTGTACTAAACCATTGCCTTGTCTACTAAACCCTTGCCTTGTGTACTAAACCCTTGCCTTGTGTACTAAACCCTTGCCTTGTGTACTAAACCCTTGCCTTGTGTACTAAACCCTTGCCTTGTGTACTAAACCCTTGCCTTGTGTACTAAACCCTTGCCTTGTGTACTAAACCCTTGCCTTGTGTACTAAACCCTTGCCTTGTGTACTAAACCCTTGCCTTGTTACAAAACCCCTTGCCTTGTGTACTAAACCCTTGCCTTGTGTACAAAACCCCTTTGGGCCTTGTGTACTAAACCTTGCCTTGTGTACTAAACCCTTGCCTTGTTACTAAACCCTTGCCTTGTGACTAACCCTTGCCTTGTGTACTAAACCCTTGCCTTGTGTACTAAACCCTTGCCTGTGTACAAAACCCTTGCCTTGTGTACTAAACCCTTGCCTTGTGTACTAAACCCTTGCCTTGTGTACTAAACCCTTGCCTTGTGTACTAAACTATTGCCTTGTGTAATAAACCCTTGCCTTGGTACTAAACCCTGCCTTGTGTACTAAACCATTGCCTTGTGTACTAAACCCTTGCCTTGTGTACTAAACCCTTGCCTTGTGTACTAAACCCTTGCCTTGTGTACTAAACCCTTGCCTTGTGTACTAAACCCTTGCCTTGTGTACTAAACCCTTGCCTTGTGTACTAAACCCTTGCCTTGTGTACTAAACCCTTGCCTTGTGTAGTAAACCATTACCTTGTCTACTAAACCATTGCCTTGTGTACTAAACCTTTGCCTTGTGTACTAAACCATTGCCTTGTGTACAAAACCCCTTGCCTTGTGTATAAAACCCTTGCCTTGTGTACTAAACCATGTGCCTGTGTACTAAACCATTCCCTTGTGTACTAAACCCTTTCCCTTTGGGTACTAAAACCATTGCCTTGTGTACAAAAACCTTGCCTTGTGTACTAAACCCTTGCCTTGTGTATTAAACCCTTGCCTTGTTACTAAACCCTTGCCTTGTTACTAAACCCTGCCTTGTCTACTAAACCCTTGCCGGGTTACTAAACCCTTGCCTGTGTACTAAACCCTTGCCTTGTGTACTAAACCCTTGCCTGTGTACTAAACCCTTGCTTGTGTACTAAACCATTGCCTTGTGTACAAAAACCCTTCCCTTTGTCTACTAAACTATTCCCTTTGTGTACTAAACCCTGCCTTGTGTAACAAAACCCCTTGCCTTGTGTACTAAACCCTTGCCTTGTGTACTAAACCCTTCCCTTGTGTACAAAAACCCTTGCCTTGTGTACTAAACCCTTGCCTTGTGTACTAAAACCCTTGCCTTGTGTACTAAAACCCTTGCCTTGTGTGCAAAACCCCTTGCCTTGTGTACTAAACCCTTGCCTTGTGTACTAAACCAATGCCTTGTGTACTAAACCCTTGCCTTTGTACTAAAACCAATGCCTTGTGTACTAAACCCTTGCCTTGTGTACAAAACCCCTTGCCTTGGTACAAAACCCCTTGCCTTGTGTACTAAACCCTTGCCTTGTGTACTAACCCTTGCCTCGTGTACTAAACCCTTGCCTTGTGTAGAAAACCCCTTTGCCTTGTGTAGTAAACCATTACCTTGTCTACTAAACCCTTGCCTTGTGTACTAAACCCTTGCCTTGTGTACTAAACCCTTGCCTTGTGTACTAAACCCTTGCCTTGTGTACTAAACCCTTGCCTTGTGTACTAAACCCTTGCCTTGTGTACTAAACCCTTGCCTTGTGTACTAAACCATTGCCTTGTGTACTAAACCCTTGCCTTGTGTACTAAACCCTTGCCTTGTGTACTAAACCCTTGCCTTGTGTACTAAACCCTTGCCTTGTGTACTAACCCTTGCTTTGTGAAACTAAACCTTGCTTGTGTACTAAAACCCTTGCCTTGTGTTAGTAAACCATTCCCTTTGTCTACTAAACCCATTGCCTTGTGTCTAAAACCCTTGCCTTGTGTACTAAACCCTGCCTTGTGTACTAAACCCTTGCCTTGTGTACTAAACCCTTGCCTTGTGTACTAAACCATTGCCTTGTGTACTAAACCCTTGCCTTGTGTACTAAACCCTTGCCTTGTGTACTAAACCCTTGCCTTGTGTACTAAACCCTTGCCTTGTCTACTAAACTATTGCCTTGTCTACTAAACCCTTGCCTTGTGTACTAAACCCTTGCCTTGTGTACTAAACCCTTGCCTTGTGTACTAAACCCTTGCCTTGTGTCTAAACCCTGCCTTGTGTACAAAACCCCTTGCCTTGTGTACTAAACCCTTGCCTTGTGTACTAAACCCTTGCCTTGTGTACTAAACCCTTGCCTTGTGTACTAAACCCTTGCCTTGTGTACTAAACCCTTGCCTTGTGTACTAAACCCTTGCCTTGTGTACTAAACCATTGCCTTGTGTACTAAACCCTTGCCTTGTGTACTAAACCCTTGCCTCGTGTACTAAACCCTGGCCTCGTTACTAAACCCTTGCCTGTGTACTAAACCCTTGCCTTGTGTACAAAAACCCCTTGCCTTGTGTACTAAACCCTTGCCTTGTGTACTAAACCCTTGCCTTGGTACTAAACCCTGCTTGTGTACAAAAACCCTTGCCTTGTGTACTAAACCCTTGCCTTTTGTGTCCCTAAACCCTTGCCTTGTGTACTAAACCATTGCCTTGTCTACAAAACCCCTTCGCTTGTGTACTAAACCATTGCCTTGTCTACTAAACCCTTGCCTTGTGTACTAACCATTGCCTTGTCTACTAAACCCCTTGCCTTGTGTACTAAACCCTTCCCTTGTGTACTAAACCCTTGCCTTGTGTACTAAACCCTTGCCTTGTGTACTAAACCCTTGCCTTGTGTACTAAACCCTTGCCTTGTGTACTAAACCCTTGCCTTGTGTACTAAACCATTGCCTTGTGTAGTAAACCATTGCCTTGTGTAGTAAACCATTGCCTTGTGTACTAAACCCTTGCCTTGTGTACTAAACCCTTGCCTTGTGTACTAAACCCTTGCCTTGTGTTTTAAAACCCCTTTTGCCTTGTCTACTAAACCCTTGCCTGTGTGTACTAAACCCTTGCCTTGTGTACTAACCCCTTTGCCTGTGTACTAAACCCTTGCCTTGTGTACTAAACCCTTGCCTTGTGTACTAAACCCTTGCCTTGTGTACTAAACCCTTGCCTTGTGTACTAAACCCTTGCCTTGTGTACTAAACCCTTGCCTTGTGTACTAAACCCTTGCCTTGTGTACTAAACCATTGCCTTGTCTACTAAACCAGAGTAAAATAATGTGTCCTCTATAAACATGTTGCAAATTTCTGATGATTTTCATGTTTACAAATCTGAAATCAATCTAGTATTCATAAAAAAAAGTTAACCCCTTGAGGCCCAGAACGTCATTTTCATTGTAATATAACAACCATTCGACGATTTTAATGAACATCAGCAATATTATACAGATATGACCTGTTTAATATCCTTGTCCACTATAGTCTATTCACTTAAGCCTGGATTCCTGGGCTGGGAGCTGCTCGCTGCCTAGCTGAGTTTGTAAGGACGTCGCTGATTGGCTGATAGACTCGGGCTGGGTGGCGATGGTGGTGGTACTTGCCTCGCCGCAACCCAAAACCCTTGCGTTGCCTCAGAAAAAATATTCATATTTCTTGGTTTTACTCATCTCACACAAGATAGGCCTATTTTGTTTGCATCAGTAATCAGGCAGTGATTTTTCAACAACAAAAAACGCCATTCATAACTCATAGGGTAAAAAATAAAGTCATGACTGACTATCACAAGAGTAGGCGGACTTTTAGGTTTTCAGTGCATTGAAATGTTGTACTCCTACCCGATATAACCAAGCTACCAGATAATAGTTATGAAAGCTGAGCCTACCATCGTGTTCATAATACATTGCTGCATATCATGAGCATAAAAAAATTACAGTAAGACTACACTAATATTAAGATAATTAAAGGAAAGTAAAAGAGTGTATAAACATTATTTTGCTTATTTTGCTTCAACTCGCTCTAACTCCATATGTTTTGGTCACATTCAATTTTCAAGAACTGTTTCAAAATCCTTATACTTTTCTGCTTCTGTGGTATGTAGCACGTACCAATAAGGAAAATAGTAGGTGGTCAAAATGGCTAAGAAAGTTAAACTGTTTCAAACTGGTGCCGTGACGGGTGGAGCCTCTGATAGCTCTCCCGAAAACAGTCTCTCCTATATAGGGAGCAATGCTCACCCGTCACTGTGCCAGTTTGCAGTAGTAGTTTTAACTTTCTTAGCCATTTTGACCACCTACTCTTTTCCTTATTGGTACGTGCTACATACCACAGGAAGCGGAAAAGTATGAGGATTTTGAAACCGTTCTTGAAAATTGAATGTGACCAAAACTTATGGAGTTAGAGCGAGTTGAAGCAAAATAAGCAAGAAATAATGTTTATACACTCTTTTACTTTCCTTTAATTATCTTAATATTAGTGTAGTCTTACTGTATTTTTTTTATACTCATGATATGCAGCAATGTATTATGAACACGATGGTAAACTCAGCTTTCATAACTATTATCTGGTAGCTTGGTTATATCGGGTAGGAGTACAACATTTCAATGCACTGAAAACCTAAAAGTCCGCCTACTCTTGTGATAGTCAGTCATGACTTTATTTTTTACCTTATTGAGTTATGAATGGCGTGTTGTTGTTGAACAATCACTGCCTGATTTACTGATGCAAACAAAATAGGCCTATCTTGTGTAAGAGATGAGTAAAGCCAAGAAATATGAATATTTTTCTGAGGCAACGCAAGGGTTTTGGGTTGCGGCAAGGCAAGTACCACCACCATCGCCACCCTGCCCGAGGCTATCAGCCAATCAGCGACGTCGTTACATACTCGCCTAGGCATCGAGCCGCTCCCAGGAATCCAGCTTAAGTGAATAGACTATAGTTCATTTGGTATATTCAGTTAGTTTTCGTAATTTTATGGCTAACAAGACAATTTTATATAGCAAAGGAAAGATCTGGGCGTGAAGGGGTTCAAGCCATGAAGCTCATATAGAGAGGGTTTGTTTACTGTACTGCAAATTTCTGATGATTTTCATGTTTACAAATCAGAAATAAATCTAGTATTCATAAATAAAAGTAGTTAGGACAGGCAAGAAATATAGCCAATTATAAGAGTAGGAAGATGGATGACTCTGTTATTATAGGACAGGTTATTTTAGGTCATATTACGTTATTAAACATTACCTATTGATAGATTTTTTAAAGATCTGCAAATAACCTAAAATAAACTTCCAATAACCTAAATTAACCTAAAAGAAGATAAAATGAACCTAAAATAAACCTAAAATAACCTAAATTAACCTAAAACAAGATAAAATAAACCCAAAATAAACTTCAAATAATCTAAATTAACCTAAAACAAAATAAAATAAACCTAAAATAACCAAAAACAAGATCAAATAAACCTCAAATAACATAAAATAAACCTCAAATAACATAAAATAAACCTCAAACAAACCTTAAATAACCTAAAACAAGATAAAATAAACCTCAAATAACAAAATAAACCTCAAATAACCTAAGACAAGATAAAATAAACCCAAACTAAACCTCAAATAATCTAAACTAACCTAAAACAAAATAAAATAAACCTAAAATAACCAAAAAATAACCAAAAACAAGATAAAATAAACCTCCAATAACATAAAATAAACCTCAAACAAACCTTAAATAACCTAAGACAAGATAAAATAAACCCAAAATAAACCTCCAATAATCTAAATTAACCTAAAACAAAATAAAATAAACCTAAAATAACCAAAAATAAACCTCCAATAACGTAAAACAAAATACAACAGCCCTTCCCCTCCCCTTCCACCTCGCCATCAAGAGAAGCAGCACCATGATAGCACACACACACACACACATATAAGGCTCACTACACAGCTGTGATGTATATAGCTCATTGATAAAGTCTCTTCTGAATTATTAACAACTTTTTAACCCCTTCACGCCCAGATCTTTCCTTTGCTATATAAAATTGTCTGTTGTCGAGCCATAAAAATTACGAAAACTAACTTAATATACCAAATGAGTTAGTGGACAAGGATACTAAACTTGTCATAGCTATAAAACATTGCTTATATTCATGAAAATCGTTTAATGGGACCCAAATTACAATGGAAATTAAGTTCTGGGTCTCAAGGGGTTAACGATCACCACTGGATAAAACTAATGAAAAAACTGACATGTTAAGAACCTTCCATGTGGTGAATGGTTCTTTATAAATCCATGTCAAAGAAGACTAGGTACACTCATCCCTCGTATAACGCAGGTTCGATTAACGCAATTTCAGAGTTACGCACAAAACTTTTGTATACCAAAAATCAATTAACATATAAAAAATTCGAAGTTACGCACAAATTTACGACAATAAAATATGCAAAAAATGATAAAAAGAAGAAAATGTACAACAACCCACAAATAAAATATAATTTATGAATATACTACCCTGTAAAAGAACCAACGAACAAGCACACAACTCAGCTTCCCCCCCGTATGGTTTGTTTACGTTTTGCGCGGTACAGATAAACAGTGGATTTCCAGTGCTTCTGTTATATCGTCCATTATCGAGTGAAACGACTGCATAATGTCTACTAAGCGTGTTGCTAGTGGTAGTGCTAGTGCTCCTAAGCCTAAAAAGTGTAGAAAATCTATAAATTTAGAAACTAAATTAGAAGTGTTGAAGAAAAGTGATGAAGGGATGCGATTGAAAGACATCGCGAATTTGTTCAACCTTGCCCGTCGACTGTGGTGACAATTAAGAAGGACAAGGACAAAATTAAATCAAGTGCGAAGAATGCTACTCCGTTGACAGCGAAGTTAGCTACAAGGCATCGTCCACCTATCATGGAAGAGATGGAAAGACTGTTGGCATTATGGGTGGACGACATGTGCAGCCGGATGACTCGCCAATGACGAACATCTTGATGCAGGAAAAAGCTCGCTCACTTTATGATGATTTATTGGCTAAGGATGAGGCAAGTGCTGGACCTAGTGGAGCTGCTGCTCCTCCACCATTCAATGCAAGCAAGGGCTGGTTGGAAAGGTTCAAGAACAGGAATCATCTGCACTCGGTAACAGTCTGGGGAGGCAGCGTCGGCTGACAAAGAAGCTGCTCAGGCTTATCTGCCAGTGCTCAAGAAAATTATCGAGGACGGGGGGGGTACACAGCAGACCAAGTGTTCAACTTTGATGAAACTGGACTCTACTGGAAGAGAATGCCAAAGAGGACAGTGATATCCAGGGAGGAGAAGAAAGCACCAGGTCATAAAGCCTCCAAGGATAGAGTGTCACTGCTGGTTGGTGGCAATGCAGAGGGTGATTTCAAGCTAAAGACGCTCCTCATTGGCTATTCAAAAAACCCTCGGGCCTTAAAGGGTCATGCTAAGGAATGTCTGCCAGTCATTTACCGCTCTAGCAAAAAAGCGTGGACCAACCAATACATATTCCAGGATTGGTTCACCAATTATTTTTGCCCTGCTGTGGAGCGCTACTGTAGGAGGAAGAATATTGCTCACAATGCACTGCTGCTCCTTGACAACGCCCCCACCCACCCTAACAACCTTTCTGACTTGTCTGAACACACTCGAGTGGAATTTTTACAAAAAACACCACATCACTAATCCAACCAATGGACCAAGGGGCAATTGCCACCTTTAAAGCTTATTATCTCCGTCGTACCTTCAGAAAAATGATTAATGCTGTGGACGCTGACGAAAATCTCTCCATTCGTCAATTTTGGAAGGAATTCAACATCAAGAATGCTATTGACAACATTGCTGAATCCTGGGATGAGGTCACACCATCCAATATGAATGCTGTTTGGAAGAAATTGTGGCCAGAATGTGTCCACAACTTTAAAGGTTTTCCTGAACCAACTCCTGTCGTGCGAGAAATTGTTAACCTTGCACATACAGCTGGTATGGACCGAAGTGGGAGAAGAAGATATTGTTGAGCTGTTGGCATCTCATGATGAGGAACTCAGCAACGAAGACTTAATGGCCATCGAACAAGTCAGAGCACTAGAGGAGGAAACTGCAGAGGAAGATGACCCAGAGCCGCAGCTTCACTTAACTAGGAAGATCTTAGCTGATGTTATCTCCAAATTTGAAAGTGGCATTCATGACATTGTGAATAACGATCCCAACCGTGAACGCAGTCTCAAATTTGAAAACACAGTCAGAAGTGCTCTCACTGCCTACAAGATGCTTCATCAAGAAAAAGTCCACCAAGCACAACAGACAACTATAACATCATTCTTCACTAAACCTGCTGCAACATCACCAGCCAGCTCTACTTCTACGTCTTCCGACGATGATGCCCCCACCTCACCCCAGTAACTCTGCCGACACCCCCCAGCCACCATCTTTGTCACCTCAAGCCTCAAGTATTCTTCTATATAGTGAGTACAACTTCTATATATCATTTAACTTTAATATTAATTATATTTCATATGTCTATGCTCACAAATTAATGTATGACTGCATTTTATGAGAGGGTTAGGTTGTGATTTTTTTTCGTAAGAACGTATCTCGACTTTTATAATGGGAGTCAATGGGAAAATGGAATTCGTTTAACGCATTTTCACTTAACGCACGATTTCCCAAGAACGTAACTCATGCGTTAAATGAGGGAGGCGTGTACATTAACCCTTTGAGGCCCAGAACGTAATTTCCATTGTAATTTGGCCAACATTAGATGATTTCTAGCGAATATAAGCAATACAGGTTGAAGTTCCCAAACTCGGCAACACCCAAAACTCGGCTATGGTTCCGGATTTTCCAAAACACGGCAGAACACCCAAAACCCGGCGCGTAGTTGCCGGGTCGGCCGCTGGGTGCCACCACACTAGGCCGCTGGGTGCCACCACACTAGGCCGCTTGGTTTCTCCCGCCGATTTGTTTGTTGTTATTGTTCAGTGGTGTTGTGACTGTAGAGTTGTGTACACTGTTATTTTGTGTACTTCTACAGGTCTGTTATTGGTATTATGGCCCCCAAACGTCCAGGAACACCTACTGGTGGAAGTGAAAAGAAAAGGCTGATTTTCATGCTTTTTTTCCCCTTAATATATCTACGTTCTAAAAGTCGGAAAATTCCATTACTCGGCTCGGCGCTGGTCCCGAGGTTGCCGAGTTTGGGAACTTCAACCTGTATTTCTTAGATGTGACCTGTTTAGTATCCTTGTCGACTAACTAATTTGGTATATTCAGTTACTTTTCGTTATTTCATGGCTAACGGACAATTTTTTTTATAGCAAAGGAAAGATCTGGGTGTGAAGGGGTTACAATGACATAAGTAGTGTTCCTGACAGCACAACACATAAGTAGTGTTCCTGACAGCACAACACATAAGTAGGGTTCCTGACAGCACAACACATAAGTAGGGTTCCTGACAGCACAACACATAAGTAGGGTTCCTGACAGCACAACACATAAGTAGTGTTCCTGACAGCACAACACATAAGTAGTGTTCCTGACAGCACAACACATAAGTAGGGTTCCTGACAGCACAACACATAAGTAGGGTTCCTGACAGCACAACACATAAGTAGGGTTCCTGACAGCACAACACATAAGTAGGGTTCCTGACAGCACAACACATAAGTAGGGTTCCTGACAGCACAACACATAAGTAGGGTTCCTGACAGCACAACACATAAGTAGGGTTCCTGACAGCACAACACATAAGAAAATAAGGAAGCTACAAGAGGCCGGGAGACCTACACGAGGTAGTTCCTGTTACTTAACACTACCTACATCCACCTTTCATCCCCATACATGACACTGTCTAGCCTCCTTTTAAAACTCTGTATTGACTCCGCACTAACTACCTGACGACTGAGTCCAATAATTTATCACCCTATTTGTTTTTTAAATTTACGTTTTTCTAGTTTGAATCAGTTACTTTTTGTTCTACCCTGATTACTACTGTAGATAATACTTTAGTCGCCACCTGCACTGATATCGCCAGCCGCCATATATTACGAATTATAGCATCACTACTGATTTGTATGTGCCACTGAAGATGATACACAGTAGTTTATATCATGACTGTATAATCAACCCTGTTTCAGCGTTGTTTTATGCTTTGTATCTGCAAGTATATATGGTTTCAAATTTCGCTACTCGTTTTTTTTCCGGGCGACGACGATGGCGGGAGGACACTCAGCACATAAACACTAGATGGCGACCTTAGTGTAGGTCGCCACTTGGTTGATATTTTGGTAATTTGTTCATTTATAGCCCTAATATGACATAGAGATGAAGACACAAAATGACACTCTCCAAATAGCCCCTTCTAACTTTCCTGAAATCATGGATGTAGAAATGTAAGTATTAATGCCACCAGACGTCTGTAAATAAAAAAAAACGTTGTCCTGGCGACTTTAGTGTTATCTACGGTAGCCGTCAGAACACCGACCTTCTTGTCTGCCCTGAAGATCCATCCCGTCTGTGCCCGGGAAAAGGTGATCTGTTTGGTGGACATCTGCGCGGCCACGATGTCCGAACTCATCAGGATATCGACTTCGTCTTCAATTTCTGCCTCTGTCTCCTGGAAAAGGGAAAACATGGTCCAAGGTAAACTCTGGAACTGAAGACTTTCTACTCATTCTCATCCCTATTAAAAGCCTATACAGTAAACCCTCAAAATTAGCGACCTCATAATTACCGACTTCACTAATTAGCGAGTCCATCCCAAAAAAAAGTAAAAAGAAAAGAAAAAAAAGGTCATTTTAGGAAGGCGTCAATAAATTCTACAGGTTTACTATAGAAGCATTGAGTCACTACCCCCCTCATGCCTCACGCCCTGGCACACCCTACGTCTACTGCTACATCTTATCATCTTTCCCTGATCAGTAATGCCTTCCTTGGCTACAGTGTGTATATTAGTTTAGGGGTAATTTTATAGGGTAGAGATCACATTCGTATCTTGAAACCAATCAATGTGCTTCAATTTCCATTTTGCATTTTGTTAAGCTCCGACGCCGCCCCCCGCTACTCCCGAAGGGGGGAAGGAAGGAAATTGCGTGCGCGGGCTCAACGCATGATGGGGTGTTGATATACGTAGTTCCTGTTTTAACGTCCCCCCAACCCGCTATGGTTCTATCCGATCGGTCGCTGATCATGGCATGACAATTAACCCCGGCACCCCTACTACCTGAAGGCGCCGGGTTGGGCTTTATCTCCTTGTACCGGAGGGTACACGGGACAGTGCCCGTAGCTTCGGAGATACGGGGAGCTTACTTCCCTAAGCTTATAACGCCCCGGTCTTTGCCGGGGGGGCGACCCTCCCTGTTTCCCCCCGAGGCCCCTAGCTTGCATAGTTGCCCCGGGGTCATCCATTATTGCCCGCCCCTGGCATGCACTGTCAATCATATAGATACATCACCATCTGCTGCGTCGCCTTCAGGAGGACCTGTATGTGGTGCTCAAGAGGTCCTAAGATCCTGTTGCAGGTGTCTCGTAATGCCCCGGGGTTCCGGGGGGGAACCCAGGGAAAACCTCCTGAAGGAGGTATCTAGTAGGGCGTTGTAGTCGCGTAGTTTCACCTCCGGCCCACGGGCACGCAGGCAGCTTCGGGGCGTGGCGGAGCGGCCCCGAGCTGCATCCCCGGGAAGCCTCGTTGAAGTACAGGTGCAAGTTGAGTCCCCACACTCACGAAGGGACACCAAAGTATCTCTCCTTCTCTTCACAAATACACAAGTCTCGTAACAGAGGTCACCGCGACCCAAACCGACGTGTGGCCACACCGCATGGTATATAGAATCTGATCCTCTCTCCCCTCTGTTTTGGGGAGGCCAGGCGTGATGTGGGCTGTTACAGGTCAAAGGGTATCTCAGCGACGTTCAGTCATGTAGGGGGTGAGATGGGTGCGAGGGGTGAGAAGTGTGGGTACAGCAATATTCTACCCTCTCCTCGCCTCTCTCGGCCTCTCATCCTCTCCTCCCCTCACTCTCACCTTCTCGTTTGGTAGATAAGGAAGTGTGGCGTAAGCCTAACACCATTGCCCCTCTCTCCCTATCCACCTCCGTTATTAGAGACTCTCTGTCTCTTTCCTTCTTCTCCTCCATTCTCCCATTTATCCTTCTATTCCCTCCTATTCCTATTTTCTTCTACGTCCCAGCCCTCACACATTTAATTATAAGTCATGTATTATCATGTATGCTCTGGGTCTCAAGGAGTTAAGTCAGTACGCACCTCATGTCTCACTCCCTGGTACACCCTCAGCTTGTTGTCCACCACTATGAGGGAGTGCGAGGGCTTGGAGTTGCCAGAGAAGAGGAAGCTGATGTCGCCTCGCTCCCAGCGCATGTCATTAAAGTCCACCAGCGTGGTGTCCAGGCGGATCGACGCGCCCTTCTTGTGGATCTTGCAGATGTCGGACGGAAGCATTCGGGACACAAGGGGCACTGCAACACATAGGAACATAAAAACATAAGGAAGCTACAAGAGGCTGCGAGACATAAGAACATAAGAACATTAGAAAATAAGGAAGCTACAAGAGGCTGCGAGACATAAGAACATAAGAACATTAGAAAATAAGGAAGCTACAAGAGGCTGGGAGACATAAGAACATAAGAACATTAGAAAATAAGGAAGCTACAAGAGGCTGGGAGACATAAGAACATAGGAACATAAAAACATAAGGAAGCTACAAGAGGCTGGGAGACATAAGAACATAAGAACATTAGAAAATAAGGAAGCTACAGGAGGCTGGGAGACATAAGAACATAAGAACATTAGAAAATAAGGAAGCTACAGGAGGCTGGGAGACATAAGAACATAAGAACATTAGAAAATAAGGAAGCTACAAGAGGCTGCGAGACATAAGAACATAAGAACATTAGAAAATAAGGAAGCTACAAGAGGCTGGGAGACATAAGAACATAAGAAAATAAGGAAGCTACAAGAGGGGACCTGAGACCGTGAGACCTACACGAGGTAGTTCCTGTTACTTAACACTACCCAAATCCCCTTTCATCCCCATCCATGAAATTATCTAGCCTCTTTTTAAAGCTCCCTATTGACTCCGCACTAACTACCCCACGACTGAGTCCATTCCAATCATTTACCACCCTATTTGTGAACCAGTTTTTCCCTATTTCCTTTTTTAATACATGAGTCAGTCAGTCACTTAAAATAATTTCTACCACATCTCTGTATCAAAATTATTCCCTCTATGTCAAGCTTGAAATACACAAGAAACTGTTGCCACCCATGATAACACACAAAGTATCTATACCAAAGTATTTATTTGGGGAAGCGGTAGCAGAGTGGTTAGCATCACCGAATGGCGTTCTCGAAGACCCGAGTTCGATCCTGAGTGAGACCCATAAATCCACTTTAAATCTTTCTGCACCGTCGAGTGGCCTAAGAACACCCACATGCCCTGCCCATCAACTCTACCTTCGATTGCGAGTGCATCAGAGGACAGGGGGACGGCATGAGCCTCTAATTACAGGCGTCACTATAAAAATCCTGCCTGCGCCACCACGGGCGAGGGCCAACCATCACAGCCCTCAAGTGAACCTCCAGGGCCTACCATCCGAGCCCTGGGTCACCACTGCCTGCAGGCGCTATAGCCCTGGGTCACCACTGCCTACAGGCGCTATAGCCCTGGGTCACCACTGCCTACAGGCGCTATAGCCCTGGGTCACCACTGCCTACAGGCGCTATAGCCCTGGGTCACCACTGCCTACAGGCGCTATAGCCCTGGGTCACCACTGCCTACAGGCGCTATAGCCCTGGGTCACCACTGCCTACAGGCGCTATAGCCCTGGGTCACCACTGCCTACAGGCGCTATAGCCCTGGGTCACCACTGCCTACAGGCGCTATAGCCCTGGGTCACCACTGCCTACAGGCGCTATAGCCCTGGGTCACCACTGCCTACAGGCGCTATAGCCCTGGGTCACCACTGCCTACAGGCGCTATAGGCATAATGTAAAAACAACAACAACAAAACACACTGACTGTAACACCAACTCACTGACTGTAACACCAACTCACTGACTGTAACACCAACTCACTGACTGTAACACCAACTCACTGACTGTAACACCAACTCACTGACTGTAACACCAACTCACTGACTGTAACACCAACTCACTGACTGTAACACCAACTCACCCCAACTCTGGAAATCCCACTTCAGCTCCATGTAAAAGTCGCCCATCTGGGACAGCGCGCGGACCAGGTCGGGCCGCCGCGTCTCCATGTGTTCCCGGGACTGCAGTTTTAGTTTTCTTAATAACAAGGAAACTGAAAAAAAAGCTCCAATGACTAAATGGTCTTTTTTCTCAACAAATGGTCTTTCCCAAACATACTGGATTGCAATTAGCACAAGCGGATTCTTATTAACAATGCAAACAATCGGCTTATTCTAAACATCATCATCATCATCAGCTTTCTGCTTGACCCCTTCACGCCCAGATCTTTCCTTTACTATAAAAAATTGTCTGTTGTTAGCCATAAAATTACGAAAAGTAACTTAATATACCAAATGAGTTAGTTGACAAGGATACTAAAAAGGTCATATCGATTAAACATTGCTTATATTCACTAAAAAACGTCTTGTGATAGCCAAATTACAATGAAAATTACGTTCTGGGTCTCAAGGGGTTAACGTCAGATTTCCCCGTAATGTCTAAGGAGGTTACACAGTCAATAATAAGCTGCCAAAGCTGTTGTCAGGGTTCATCATTAATATTTGTGGCATGAGTGTTACGCCCCGGATGCTCTTCCAGACAGGCAAGCCCAGTGTTCAGCGCAGGGCCTCGCTGGATTGCCTGCCAAGCTGACCAGACCCACCTACTTGAAATAGCCTCTACCTGGCAGTGTACAATTCTGATATTAAAATAAAAAATAAGACAAAGAAAAAGACAATGACTCCATGGTCGTGTTCAGCCACAAAACACTTGTGTTCCAATTTTTATAAGGATCTGAAATGTCAAAAATTTCCCCCCATAAAATGCAGCAAACCTTAAAATTTTAGGCATATATAATATTTTCTTTAATAACTCAAAAACTATACAAATTACGAAAAAATGCATAGAACAGAAAAGATAGAGCTTGACAAGACCTTCCCCAAGAGCTATAGTAAAATCAGTTCAGAATATAAATAATTGAGATATTTGCTTATGTCAGATTTCACAAAATATTCATTTTCTCGGAAAGTGTACAGGCTTGCGCGGATGATCTTTACGCCAGAACCCGTTCATCGAGATTTACCGCGCATATTTAAAGTTGCTTCCCAAGCTATAAAAAAATGCAGAAGGCATGAATCGTATGTCTGACAGCGACGTACATCATCTTGCACACTCACCGGTGTGTGGGAGGGAGGGTTTCCCTCCCTCTCCTCCCTCCATAGGCGGTTGACAGTTTGCATGATTTTGAACTTATAACCTGCAGCGTTCACCTACATCCCGTGTTTTTGCCTGTTTTTGCTGGATTACATAATAGGTGGAAAACATACGGATGGCACAACGATTCAAGCAATCATTGATCTTTACAAGGCTGGGATCAATAATAAGGAAATTTGCAAGCTTAAAGGACTAAAGCTTAGAACAGTGCAAAATTTGATCCGCCGATTTAAGGCTGGCGGAGAGGTGAATCTCCCACCTCCAAAAAAACAACCTAGGAAACAAAAAAAACGTGTAACAGAACCAGGAGCGTGTTAAGGCGACAGCTTGATGCCAATCCTAGCCTTACAGCCAGAGAACTGAAGGAGGAAAATCATACTCTTCTTGGTAGTGTGTCGCTTCGTACTGTACAGGAAACTTTGAAACGTGACCTTGGCTACAGGTGTTACCGGGCGCGGAATAAGCAACTGATAAATGACCGCCAAAGGAAGAAAAGGCTTCACTTTGCAAAGAAATACAGAGATTGGCCTCTCGACAAGTGGCGGGCTGTGCTGTGGAGTGACGAAAGCACATTTTGTGTGTGTGGAGGAGGACCAGCAAAAGTGTACCGTCGCCCCGGCTCAGACCCCACCGAGCCTCGCTACACACGAAAGACCACAAAACACCCTCCCAGTTTAATGGTGTGGGGTTGCTTTACTTTTCATGGTATTGGGAACTTAGTTATTTTCCCAAAGAACACAACTGTTAACAAAGTGGTGTATTTTGATCTTTTAAATGACCACCTGGAGGCCTGCTTTGAAAAGACACAGGCACAGATTTTCCAACAGAATGGAGCATCCTGCCACACAGCTCGAGATGTGATACAGTGGCTTGATGACTGCAAGATTGGAAGAATAGATGACTGGCCAGGTAATTCTCCCGATATATCACCCATAGAAAATCTTTGGGCCATCATGAAAGGCAAACTCCGCTCACGTGACACCTCTACACTCCCCAAGCTTGAATTGGAGCTCCGAAAGTGTTGGGAAGAATTTAAGCCTGAGTTCCTTCAAAATCTTGCTGACAGTGTACCACGTCGCCTTCAAAGGGTCATCAAGAGGAAGGGCTACGCAACGAAATACTAACTACAATTGTAAGTGTTGATATTCTACATTATTTTGTTATAAACATGGTGCGTCATACGTGTAAACATTCACTTTTCGGAGGCGCGCACTGATTATCCACGCAAACTGTAGGTGTCAATGAAATTCTGATTGCATTATTGGATATAAAGTATTGAGCTTAACAACTTTTATTCTATGCAGGTTTCCTCAAGGACTAATAGTTACGGAGTAAAATGTCAAAAACGTGTTCAACGACTGGCCAGACCCATTTTCAGCGGACAGATACATATATGAAAAATAATTTCCGTCAAAGGACGTAAAGGATCCTGTCCTGGCCAGTGTAACAGCCGTGAAGCAGGGTTAGCTTAGGCTGTTTTAGGTCCATTAAGCACCGGGCTAGGACAAATAAGTGACTAATGACCATTTACCTCAATGAAAATAAGATCAGTCATTAAATTTAGGGAGAAGAATAGATGAATGAGTGAGTGAATGATGGCATGGGTGGGTGGGTGGGTGAATGATGGCATGGGTGGGTGAATGATGGCATGGGTGGGTGGGTGGGTGAATGAGTGAGTGAATGAGGGCATGGGTGGATGGGTGGGTGAATGAGTGAGTGAGTGATGGCATGGGTGGATGGGTGGGTGAATGAGTGAGTGAATGATGGCATGGGTGGATGGGTGGGTGAATGAGTGAGTGAATGATGGCATGGGTGGGTGGGTGGGTGGGTGGGTGGGTGAGTGAATGATGGCATGGGTGGATGGGTGGGTGAATGAGTGAGTGAATGATGGCATGGGTGGGTGGGTGGGTGAATGAGTGAGTGAGTGATGGCATGGGTGGGTGGGTGGGTGAATGAGTGAGTGAATGATGGCATGGGTGGGTGGGTGGATGAATGAGTGAGTGAATGATGGCATGGGTGGATGGGTGGGTGGGTGGGTGGGTGAGTGAGTGAATGGCATGGGTGGGTGGGTGGGTGAGTGAATGATGGCATGGGTGGATGGGTGGGTGAATGAGTGAGTGAATGATGGCATGGGTGGGTGGGTGGGTGAGTGAATGATGGCATGGGTGGATGGGTGGGTGAATGAGTGAGTGAATGATGGCATGGGTGGGTGGGTGGGTGAATGAGTGAGTGAGTGATGGCATGGGTGGGTGGGTGGGTGGGTGAATGAGTGATGGCATGGGTGGGTGGGTGGGTGAATGAGTGAGTGAGTGATGGCATGGGTGGGTGGGTGGGTGGGTGAATGAGTGAGTGAATGATGGCATGGGTGGATGGGTGGGTGAATGAGTGAGTGAATGATGGCATGGGTGGATGGGTGGGTGGGTGGGTGAGTGAGTGAATGATGGCATGGGTGGGTGAGTGAGTGAGTGATGGCATGGGTGGGTGGGTGGGTGAATGATGGCATGGGTGGGTGGGTGAATGAGTGGCATGGGTGGGTGGGTGGGTGAGTGAATGATGGCATGGGTGGATGGGTGGGTGAATGAGTGAGTGAATGATGGCATGGGTGGGTGGATGGGTGGGTGGGTGAGTGAATGATGGCATGGGTGGATGGGTGGGTGAATGAGTGAGTGAATGATGGCATGGGTGGGTGGGTGGGTGAGTGAGTGAATGAGGGCATGGGTGGATGGGTGGGTGGGTGGGTGAATGATGGCATGGGTGGGTGGATGGGTGGGTGGGTGGGTGGGTGAGTGAGTGATGGCATGGGTGGATGGGTGGGTGAATGAGTGAGTGAATGATGGCATGGGTGGGTGGGTGGGTGAATGATGTCATGGGTGGGTGGGTGGGTGAAAGAGTGAGTGAATGATGGCATGGGTGGATGGGTGGGTGAATGAGTGAGTGAATGATGGCATGGGTGGATGGGTGGGTGAATGAGTGAGTGAGTGATGGCATGGGTGGATGGGTGGGTGAATGAGTGAGTGAATGATGGCATGGGTGGGTGGTTGGGTGGGTGAATGAATGAGTGAATGATGGCATGGGTGGATGGGTGGGTGAATGAGTGAGTGAATGATGGCATGGGTGGGTGGGTGGGTGAATGCGTGAGTGAATGATGGCATGGGTGGGTGGGTGGGTGAATGATGGCATGGGTGGGTGGGTGGGTGGGTGGGTGAATGAGTGGCATGGATGGGTGGGTGGGTGAGTGAATGATGGCATGGGTGGATGGGTGGGTGAATGAGTGAGTGAATGATGGCATGGGTGGGTGGGTGGGTGAGTGAGTGAATGAGGGCATGGGTGGATGGGTGGGTGGGTGGGTGAATGATAGCATGGGTGGGTGGATGGGTGGGTGGGTGGGTGAGTGAGTGATGGCATGGGTGGATGGGTGGGTGAATGAGTGAGTGAATGATGGCATGGGTGGATGGGTGGGTGAATGAGTGAGTGAATGATGGCATGG
Source organism: Chionoecetes opilio (assembly GCA_016584305.1). Taxonomy (NCBI): domain Eukaryota; kingdom Metazoa; phylum Arthropoda; class Malacostraca; order Decapoda; family Majidae; genus Chionoecetes; species Chionoecetes opilio. Next base: position 156,584 of record JACEEZ010022698.1, read on the forward strand.
GTGGGTGGGTGGGTGAGTGAGTGAGTGAATGATGGCATGGGTGGGTGGGTGGGTGAATGAGTGAGTGAATGATGGCATGGGTGGATGGGTGGGTGAATGAGTGAGTGAATGATGGCATGGGTGGATGGGTGGGTGAATGAGTGAGTGAATGATGGCATGGGTGGATGGGTGGGTGAATGAGTGAGTGAATGATGGCATGGGTGGATGGGTGGGTGAATGAGTGAGTGAATGATGGCATGGGTGGGTGGGTGGGTGGGTGGGTGAGTGAGTGAATGAGGGCATGGGTGGATGGGTGGGTGAATGAGTGAGTGAATGATGGCATGGGTGGGTGGGTGGGTGGGTGAATGAGTGAGTGAATGATGGCATGGGTGGATGGGTGGGTGGGTGAGTGAGTGAATGATGGCATGGGTGGATGGGTGGGTGAATGAGTGAGTGAATGATGGCATGGGTGGGTGGGTGGGTGGGTGGGTGAGTGAGTGAATGAGGGCATGGGTGGATGGGTGGGTGAATGAGTGAGTGAATGATGGCATGGGTGGGTGGGTGGGTGGGTGAGTGAGTGAATGAGGGCATGGGTGGATGAGTGGGTGAATGAGTGAGTGAATGATGGCATGGGTGGATGGGTGGGTGAATGAGTGAGTGAATGATGGCATGGGTGGGTGGATGGGTGGGTGGGTGGGTGAGTGAGTGAATGAATGATGGCATGGGTGGATGGGTGGGTGAATGAGTGAGTGAATGATGGCATGGGTGGGTGGGTGGGTGGGTGGGTGGGTGGGTGGGTGGGTGAATGAGTGAGTGAATGATGGCATGGGTGGGTGGATGGGTGGGTGAGTGAGTGAATGATGGCATGGGTGGATGGGTGGGTGAATGAGTGAGTGAATGATGGCATGGGTGGGTGGGTGGGTGGGTGAGTGAGTGATGGCATGGGTGGATGGGTGGGTGGGTGGGTGAGTGAGTGAATGATGGCATGGGTGGGTGGATGGGTGGGTGAATGAGTGAGTGAGTGATGGCATGGGTGGGTGGATGGGTGAGTGGGTGAGTGAGGGCAAATAGGTGGTAGGCTATATATGCACGCACGCACACACTGCACGCACACACGTGAAGTGTGGGGCCGGTGTATCCGGCTTCTTTCCTGTGAATACAGGAGTGAGGCAAGGGTGCGTCCTTGCCCCATCACTTTTCAACGCTTGTATGGACTGGGTATTGGACAAGGTTGTGGATCAAAGTGATTGTGGAGCATCCGTCGGCAACACCAAGATCACTGATCTTGTTTTTGCCGATGATGCAGTAATCTTTGCTGAGTCGCTGGAGGTCCTGGTGATGGCTCTCGAGGCGCTGCACGAGGAGGCAAAGCCTTTGGGACTTGAGGTCTCCTGGCTCAAGACCAAGGTCCAGGTGTTTGGAGACTTACTAGATGAAACAGTACAGTCTGTTCATGCGTGTGGCGAGGACATTGAGATCTTGGAAAGTTTTACATACCTTGGTAGCGCAGTCCATATTGACGGCGGGTCACGTCAAGAAGTCTTACGGCGGATTGGCATAGCCCACGGTGTTATGGACTCGCTCAGCGGGAGTATTTGGCGTTGTCGGTACCTGTGCAGGAGGACAAAGATCCGGATCTTCAAATCGCTTGTGATCCCTGTTAGGCGATCAGCCTGGGGGGTTGGTCGGTATCAAATTAGGGCGAGAATGCTAATAGTGTTTTTTGGGAAGGTATAAATGCCTAGAGTTAGAAAACATGTGATAGCATTGTGGCAGTGGCAGCTTTATGGGAGTTATCCCCCTTTTCCAAACTGTATATTATATAATTATATAAATATACATACATATAATTAAAAAAAAAAATCTTTTTCAGGTGTCGTATTTCATCGGCGAGAGACGGACCGGACGATCGACTGGCGACGTTGGAGACCCTCGAGGAGACCACCACTACCGGAAGACCAGCCGGCCCGCAGGTCGTGCGTTCAGAGAAAGTCGGGTTTTTGGAGTGGAGAGGTAGAGTAGCAGCCGACTACCTCTCGAAGCTATTGTTGAAGGCTGGTGATGTAGAGAAGAATCCGGGACCAGAATCCGGTGTCGTGGTAGCTGTGGAACTTCAACGTAGGAGGCCTGGAATGTCCGTTGACATGGAAACGCCACAGGCACCCGCCAAGAAACTGTGCATCATACACCAGGCAGTATCCGACGGAGATGAACATTTTGTCAGTCCTCAAAGCCATGCCTCCTGGTTAACCTTACTTGAAGCCGCCAAAGTCAGGAACCATGTCCCCATTCTAGACGTTTCAAAAACGCTTCAGGACAAAGAAGTTCCAATTATATTCTATCATCGAAAATGTAGAAGCATGTTCACCATGAAAAGAGACTTGGAAACTCTGAAAAGTAAAGCAGGTGAATGTAGTAGTGATCTATCTGGTAGTAGTGACTGTCCTCCAAAAAAGTCTTCCAGAACATCAACACATGAATCAAGAGTTTATGCTCCGATCTGTGTATTCTGTAGCAAGGTCAAGTTCAAAAAGCACTCCAATACACGTGAAACACTTACGCTAGCTTCACAACTGAGAGTAGATCAAACACTAAGAGAGAGTGCCGTCAGAAATGCAGACGGCAGGATGATAGCACTAACCAGTAGAGACATTGTTGCCGCAGAGGCACACTACCACGCTTCATGCTATAGGAATTACACTAGGAACAAAGAGGACAGCAATGAGAATGAAGAAGAGAAAGTAACAGATGAATTTATACTGTATCACAAGGTTGAAGGAGAAGCTTACCAAGAACTTTTCGAATACATCAGAGAAGATATTATCCCCAACAAGAGGATTATACCAGTCACCTCCTTGACCACAAAATTGGAATCATTAATGTTGTCTGGTGGAGTTAATCTTCTGAAGGATTCAACAAAGAAGAATATGCACAGAAGACTGAAATCCGAGCTTGGAGGTGCAGTAGAAATATTTTCCGACGACAAGGGAAAGTTGTTGATGGTTCCATGCTGTGTCTCATTAAAGGATGTTGTCTTGGAAAATCAAAATCTACATAGGGAGCTCAAGCTTTGGAAGGCAAAGTCTACAGATATCAACAAGATCATAGATCAGACTTCGTCACATATCCGAACGGCCATCAAGAAGGACATGATTTCAAATAGAAAGGACAAAATTTCATAATTATTGGGTGTATTTTGGCGGCCATTTTGGAAAAAGGGAGATAACTCATATAAAGCTGCCACCCCCACAATGCTATCACATGTTTTCTAACTCTAGGCATTTATACCTTCTCAAAAAACACTCTTAGCATTCTCGCCCTAATTTGATACCGGTGAGCAAAATTTTGGACCGGGGCTGACCGACTATGTCTTACTCTATGGTTGTGAGACATGGACACTAAATAGTGACTTGAAGAGACGAATCAATGCCTTTGGTAATAAGTGTCTTCGCAGAATCATGGGGTATCGCTGGGATGATTACGTGTCAAATCAGCGATTGCACCGTGAGACTGAATCGAGGCCTATTACCTGCATAGTCCGTCAGCGCCAACTTCGGCTATATGGGCATGTGGCACGCTACCCTGAAACCGATCCTTCCCATCGGGTTGTATCTGTAAGAGACAATCCGGCGTGGAGGAGGCCAAGGGGGCGCCCACAAGGCTCGTGGCTGGGGCAAGTTGATGTTTCTTGTCGAGAGCTGCTTGGTATGGGAAAGGAGCCTGCATGGGAACTCGCGAGTGGTGACCCTCGGGAGTGGCGTCGTAGGGTGGGCGAGGCGACGCGCCCCCCGGCGTATGCCCCCAATGATTGATTGATTGCACACACTCACTATTCTATTGCTTATGCTTATTACTGCACTATGCTTATTCTAAACACATAGAATATAATGACAATATCACAATGGACCTCAATATAACTCCATACATTTAAGTATGGAGTTACCATAACCTTACCTGCCTTCAAACTGAGGGGAGACCACCATAGAAAGCGGACCCTCACCTATAACATCACAGGTGTCACTAAAAATAATCCAGCCTGCGCCAACCAACGGGCGGAGGGCCAACCATCACGTCCCTCTATAGGATAAAATAGCCTACTGGCGCTATAGGCTTCTATGTACAAAAAGAAAAGAAAGTGTCACAGCCAACACCAGGGCTGCTCGCACACTCACTGGTCTGCCTGTCGCCAAAGCTGATCGCCTCCGCCAGGGGACTCCAGCCATTGAGGTTCTTCACTTTGACAGGCGCGGAGTGGGCCAGCAGCAGGTGTATGCACTCTGCAACACCAGCATTACATAACATAAGCACAAGTCTTTGTAGCATTGACTGGGATTTAATTATAGGAGACAATGACACAGAGGATTTGTTCAAACTAGTTCAAGACAACTTCCTAAAGCAAGCAATCAAGGAGCCTACTAGGGGAGATAATAGTCTAGATTTATTACTGTAACAAACAGGGAAGATTTAGTTCAACACAAGCAGAGGTAACAGGTCGTAGTGATGTGGGGAGAAGCAGGGGAAGAGGAAGAAGAGGAAGAAGAAGAAAGGGAAGGAGAATGAAGACAAGAAAAAGAAAAAGATGAAAGAAAAAGAAAGAAAACTGGAGGAATGATTAGGAGGAAGAAAAGAGGAAGACTATGAAGAAGAGGAAAAGGATGATAATGCGAGGTTGTATTACGAGGAGGAGGAGGAGGAGGAATACAAAAGGAATACAAAGGAAACACAAACAGCAACAGACCATTAGGTACTTACATGGCTGTTTGATTTAACTACACAACACTAACTAGCTAATAAGAGAGAAAGGCTAGGAAAGTAGAAGGCTAAAGCAGAAGGCAAGTAGAATGGGTTAGGTTAGTGTGGAGTCAATAGGGAGCTTCAACCCCTTGAGGCCCACAACGTAATTTACATTGTAATTTAAATACCATGAGACCATTGATATAAGCGATATTTTAGTAGATATGACCTGCTTAGTATCCTTGTCCACTAGTTGATTTGGTATATTCAGTTACTTTTCTTAATTTCATGGCTAACAACAAACGAGGCGACACTGCTTTCTCAGCCCTGCACTCAGAAGCCAAACCCTATATTCCCCTTGCCCTGATCTGCATGTCTTTCTCAGCCCTGCACTCAGAAGCCAACCATATTCCCTTGCCTGATCTCATGTCTTTCAGCCTGCTCAGAACAACCTATATTCCTTGCCCTGATCTGCATGTCTTTCTCAGCCCTGCACTCAGAAGCCAAACCCTATATTCCCCTTGCCCTGATCTGCATGTCTTTACACACACTTCTCTTCTCATAGAAAACTGCATCCATCGTATCATTTCATCACTATTTTGTTCTATGTCTATAGTCTATTTTTTTTATCGAAGCAAAAATTTCATTCTATTTTAAGGTCTCATGCTTAAAATGATGCCTATGTTTACCTGATAATATGGTTAACTGTGATAAAATACAGCTGAAATTAAGAAAGCTAGTATTCTTTCCTGCATCATTCAGTCAGTAACACAAGGTCAGGATTTCACCTCGTAAAAAAAAAAACAGACTGTAGCTGGTCTCATTATCCACCCATGTATTATGTCCACAGTTTTAATACCTTGCTGGTCACTTTGTCCTCTGCTCAGACTCCCCCTACCGTCACCCCTTCTGCCTAGCTGCTCACCACACGCACACATCTCTCTGACTTGCTATGTTTTCAGTGACACATTACAGTAAATAGTTAACCCCTTCACGCCCAGATCTTTCCTTTGCTATATAAAATTGTCTGTTGTCGAGCCATATAATTACAAAAAGTAACTGAATATACCAAATTAGTTACTCGACAAGAATACTAAACAGGTCATATCTATAAAACATTGCTTATATAGTTATATTCACAACAAATTGTCTAATGGTACCCAAATTACAATGGAAATTACGTTCTGGGTCTCAAGGGGTTAATGCTGCATGGCGCGATCCTCACCTCTCATCATGTGTACAGCCTAGAATGATCGCACAAGTATATAATCATCATAAAAATCACCGTGAGAATCAATTAGGAGTTTTATTAGAATATTATTAGAATCAATAAAGAGTCTTACCTTTGTGTCCCAGCATGACGGCAAGGTGAAGAGGTGTGTTGCCTGCAAAGGTTAGGACCAATTAGATATTACACCAAATCATTTCAGTCGTAATCAGTAATGGTCTGAAGGGCCCACAATCACTTGTTTCCCATGTATTTTGATGTGTTAAGAATGATGGTCACATTAAAAATTGTCATACATGCCTCATTTTGCAGTTATCCCCCCCTCCATAACAAACCTGGGGAGCCGTCAGGAACGCGGGAGGGAGGGAAGTGGAAAACTTTTTGGGGAGGGAAGTGGAAACTAGTTTTGTACGGGTAGTAGATTATGTGGACAATATATCTGGTAAACACTCTTTGGGATGACATAAGGCCGAAAATACATAAAAATATATAACCGATAAAGTCTACGGGAATGACCTAGCTATATAGTCCTGAATTCCCTAGTTAATTAAATATGTACAACGGTAAAACTGCAGTTTGATACAATAGCCGACATGAACATGGGTTACATAAGCCTGACAGCCCAGAGACCCGCTGGCTCCCTGACCTAACCCGGGCCTTGGTGGTGTGGCCTGGGCTGCAGTGGGATAAAGGGGCAATACAATAACCACAGAATTAGGCATTTCCGACAATTTTCAATGTGACCATCACTCTTACCACATAAAAACACATGGGAATAGAGCACTTTTAACCTTGTACTCAGTTACTGGTTGAAAGTACCAAAACGCCCACATTTGTTATGGTTTTCAGTGCCAGTATTGTGTGTAGAGTGCCTGGCATTGTGGCTGCTGCCCTGCTGCTGGCAGGGTGCAGTCAGTTCGTACACAAGTTGTTTCGTACACCAGTAGATTCGTACACCAAAAAGTTGTTTCGTAGTCTATATGAAACCATAGTCGTTTCGTACACTCAGCTCAGAGTTGAACTTGATTACTAGAGTTACGAAATGACACCAGGTATGTACGAAAAAACTCAAAATCAGTGTACGAAACAATTAACAAAACCTGGGTACGAAACAACTTTTGTACGAAACTCCCTGTAACCCTGCTGGCCCCTCATGACGCGCACAACTGAGGGCATCGCGTGACCTCCGGGGATGTAGGTCAGACGGGGTCAGGGTGGTGATGGGAGCAATGGTTAAATTCTAGAGTCCTTTCCCGCCCTTACTAGTGGGCTTTTGTCCTCCAGACCTTCACAGATCCCTTCAGGTACCACTAACACGTCATTATAAAGTGGGGGAGAGATAAAAAAATTACTAACCTAACCTAACCTGGTAAAATTCTAGTTCTTTCCCGCCCTTAGGCCTCGCTAGGAGGTTATTGGTTAGATTATTGTGAGGTTAGGTTAGTAACATTATTTTTGGGGGTCCCGGGTGGGGGTAATGTAAGGGGGAGGGGGGGTTGAAGGGGGCATCTCTCCCCCACTTTATAATTACGTTTTAGAGGTATCTGAAGGGATCTGTGAAGGTCTGGAGAAAATAAAACCACTAATAAGGGCTGGAAAGGACTCTAGAATTTTACCGGAACAATTTCTGAGGACTCGTGAACCTGTTGTATTTGCTTCCCCCATTCAAGGCATCAGCTTGCCATCAGCCCCACAAGCTTGGCGGCCAAAGAGAGAAGAACAAGACAAGAGTGGACGCGGTTTCCTTCATATTCACCCAAAATGAAGTCCATCACGATGACGGAAACAAAAACGAACATTCCAATCTCGTGCATTGCCAAGGTGTCCACAAAAAGGCCAGTTATTGCACAAACCTCGCCTTTTTTCATGGTTATTAACGCGTCTTACCATGCTTGTCCTTCTTGGTGACGTCGTGTGTGCGTAGCAGCGCTGACACTTGCCGCACATCGCCGCTAAAGACACTCTGATGCAACTCCTGCCAAGTGTTGTTGTCGGCGGCCATGTTTACATTGGCTTGATCGTGAGCTTGAGGCAGAGTTGTGGCGCGAGTAATTTGTTGTTGTGACAAGCCTTCTATTTATCTATCTATCTGTCTATCTATCTATCTATCTATCTATCTATCAATTAATCTATCTATCTATCTATCTATCTATCTATCTATCTATCTATCTATCTATCAATCAATCTATCTATCTATCTATCTATTTATCTATCTATCTGTCTATCTATCTATCTATCAATCAATCTATCTATCTATCTGTCTATCTATCTATCTATCTATCTATCAATCAATCTATCTATCTATCTGTCTATCTATCTATTTATCTATCTATCTGTCTATCTATCTATTTATCTATCTATCTGTCTATCTATCTATCTATCTATCTATCTATCTATCTATCTATCTATCTATCAATCAATCTATCTATCTATCTATCAATCAATCTATCTATCTATCTGTCTATCTATCTATTTTATCTATCTATCTGTCTATCTATCTATCTATCTATCTGTCTATCTATCTATCTATCTATCTATCTGTCTATCTATCTATAAATCTATCTATCTATCTATCTATCTATCAATCAATCTATCTATCTATCTATTCCACTCTTATTCTACATATCTTTCTATCCTTTTCCATTCTCTACCTACCGTAGATAACAGTCAAGTCGCCACTGCCAGTCATGTCGCCAGGCGCCATATATTACGAATTATAGCATTACTACTGATTTTTATGTGCCACTGAAGATGATACACAGTAGTTTATATCATGACTGTATAATCTACCCTGTTTCAGCGTTGTTTTATGCTTTGTAGCTGCAAGTATAGACGGTTTCAAATTTCACTACGCGTTTTTTTTTCGGGCGACGACGACAGCGGTACGACACTCAGTAAATAAACACTAGATGGCGACTCTACTGTTGGTAGCCACTTTGTAGATATTTTTGTCATTTGTTCATTTATAGCCATACTATGACACAGATGAAGACACAAAATGACACAGATTCTCCAGATAGCCCCTTCTAACTTTCCTGAAATCATGGATGTAGAAATGTAAGTATTAACGCCACCAGACGTCTGTACACAGAAAAAAAAAGTTGTCCTGGCGACTTAAAATTTACTGTTATCTACGGTAGGTAGAGAGATGGGAAAGAAGAGAAACTGTGGGAGAGAAGTGGCGCGCGATGGAGATAAGAGATAGCACTGAGATGTAGACAAGTTAGATTAGATAGAAAAGTTGTCTGGCGGGGAGACAAGGCGTGTTCCGGGCAGCTCCGTGTGTGTGTTGAGTCAGGTCAGAGAGGATTAAGATGGCAGCTGCAGAGGAGCTTAGCGTCGGCATGGCTAGTGGAGACGACGGTGTGGATAGTGGAGGCGATGGTGTTGTTCGTCGAGTCGAAGGTGTTGTGGAGGTGTGGAGTGGGAGGAGAAGTAGAGGAGAGGGTGGAGTGAAGGAGGCTGAGGTGAAAACGAGTGTGGTAGAAGGAGGGAGAAGGGTCGAGGGGAAGTGCAATAAGGTTGTGGAGTGGCACTTAAGTCTATTCTGGAGGCGATTGAAGACCTGAAAAGGTGCTTTGCAAGTGAAGTGAACGAATTGAAAAGCGTGGTGAGGAAGCAGGAAATAGAGATACGATCTCTTAAGTGTAGAGGTGGAGGTCCAAGTGGAGTGAGTGGAGGGACACATGCGAGGGATGTACCTGGAGGGGTACCAGAGGGAGACGTGCCTCGGGCTACTACTAAGGGAGTTGTTCCTTTAGTAAGTCACCAGGGATCGGTGGATGGAAGGTAGTTGACCATGGTGGAGCGCCCGAAGGAGAGAAAGGTAAACAATGTCCATGTTGTGTGCACGAATTCATTTCAGGTACTCTCGGGGCTGCAAGAGGAAGATAAGGAGGTAAGGATGGTAGACGATACATTATTACCTGAAGGTAAAATCTTGGTTGTTGGTGACAGTCAGATTAGACATCTTGACAGCAGGTTTTGTGACAGGGATGGGATGCGCATGAAGTCGGTGAGTTACCCAGGGAAGGGGATAGGTTATGTTAGTGATAATATAGTTGAGTGCATGGCGGACCAAGGGAAAAAGCCCATCGTCTGCCTGAGCGCTGGGGGAAACGATGTTGAGTGTGTAAGGAGTGAGGAATTGCTACGGCGGTTCAAGGAAGCTGTAAGTACGGTTAGGGACAGAGGTGGGGTCCCTGTGGTGTGTGGTGTCAATGGCTGGTGGTGTCAAGCCAATGGTTGGGCCTTTGTCGACAGCTGGGACCTCTTTTTCGGGCATAACCACCTCTACCGTAGGGACGGGGTGCACTTTTCGAGGATAGGAGTTCAGATCTTGTCTGAATCCCTTGAAAGGGAGGTAGATGCACTGCAGGCTTTTTTTAAGATAGAGAAGCGGGGATTAGACACTGGGGTCGGGGTAAAGGAAACTTGCGACACTAGGAGGAGTTTCAGAAGGCAGGGAACTAAAGTGATTCGTAAGAAGAGAGAAAGGAGGGGTTTAGTTAAAGATAAAAGGAAAATGGACAAAAAGAAGAGGAGTTGCTTGAAGGTCTACTATACAAAGTCGAGATAGCTGAGGTCGAGATAGCTGGGTATAAGTTATTTCATAAGGACAGGTTAGGCAGGCGAGGTGGAGGAGTTGCGCTTTATGCAAGAGATACATTGCAGTATTGTGTTAATAATGTTATAAAAACAGATGACAGCATAGAGTCTATATGGGTAGAGGTTACGGAGGGAACTGAGAAAATGGCTTTGGGTGTAGTCACTGTAGTGTATAGGCCTCCAAACTTATGTAAAGAGGATTCAGCTCCTATATGGCAAGAAAAAAACGAGGCTTGCAGATATAATCGACTATGCGTGGTAGGAGATTTTAATCTTAGGAATATAGACTGGGATTTAACTATAGGAGACAACGACGCAGAGGAATTGTTAAATATAATCCAGGATAGCTTCCTAAGCCAGGCAATCAATTAAAAAAAGGAGCCTACTAGAGGAGATAATATTCTAGATTTATTACTGACAAACAGGGAAGATTTAGTTACAGAGGTGGAGGTTGGTGGACAGTTAGGAAATAGCGATCATTGTGAAATCAGGTTTTGCTTAAAATGGGAAGTTGGAAAAATAAGTTTTAATAGGCAAAGAGTACCTGACTTCAGAAAGGCCAATTATGCAGGATTAAGAAGACACCTGGAGAGGATTATCTGGGTGTGTGGGATAGAGAGTAAGGAAGGTTCCAAGGTTAGCGCAGCGACAGCGGGAAAGGCCAATTATGCAGGATTAGGAAGACACCTGGAGGGGATTAACTCGGGGGGTGGGATAGAGCATTGTTTCTCAACCAGGGGTCTGCGGACCCCTAGGGGGCCGCAGAGTACTACTACAACCCACACACCGTGCCATTGCAACTCACTGTTTTTTGCACAGAGAAATGCTCGCTGCAAAAGACTTGGAGCCTGGGCTTCACGCAGTTATGAACACTGCTGTAGAAATTGTAGCCCTAAACTTCGTTAAAGCAAGGGCCACAAGTTCCGGACTGTTTGCTGCACTCTGTGAGGAAGTAGGTGCAGACTATATATCTCTACTTATGCATACAAAGGTGAGATGGTTGTCCCGAGGGTGGATGCTCACACGCTTATTCAGCCTAAGGGAGGAGCTGTGTACATTCCTCTCAGAGAAGAAGCCTGAGCTTGCAGATTTCTTTAATGATGATAAATGGCTTCTTCAGCTGAGCTACCTGGCAGACATATTCAGCGAAGTAAATAAGCTGAACAAAGCAATGCAAGGTGCAAACACAAACAACATTTCTCAGTACCAAAAAGTTGAGGCTTTAAAAAAAAAGCTCGATTTGTGGCGTGTTCGTACCTTGTCAGGAATCACTGATGTGTTTGAAAATATGCATGCATTCATTCAAGACAGAGGCATTAGTTTCAATGTAGTCAGAGCACAGGTAACATTGCACCTGTCAAAGTTGTTGGAGAAATTCAACAGCTATTTCCCTGAGCTAACTGAGGAGCAGGCTGCTTCTTACCAGTGGATAGAAAACCCCTTCATTGAGAATATTGAGATGAAGCTCCCAGAAGCCTCACAGTCAAAATTATTAGAGGAGCTCATTGACCTATCATCTGATGGTACCATGAAGACTCGATTCAGTGCAGTGCCACTAGAAACCTTCTGGGCTTAATGTTTTCATGAGTTCCCGATTTCTCATGGAGCAGCTATGAAAGTGTTGTTACCTTTCACCACCACCTACCTATATGAGTCAAGCTTTTCAGCCATGACAGCACTGAAAACTAAATATAGGTCCAGATTAAGGATCGAAGATGACATGCGTGTCAGTTTATCAAGAATACCCCCACGCATTGATAACATCATTGCTAGCAGTCAGCAGCAAGTATCACATTAAGTGAAACATAAACATCATTTGCAGATAAAGAAAAAGTTAATTGATCATAAACAAAATTTAATGTGGGAAGCTTTTTATATGACCATGTTATTTGTAACTTAATTTTTCAGAGTCGCTAAATAAGAGTTTACTATTTTGAAAGCCTAATTATTCTGTTTTCTTAGAAGTTAAGTTTACTTTATTTTCCATTTCGTAAAAATATACACGGATTTTTTTTTCTTTTATTTTTGTATCATGTTTGTACAATGAAAACAATCTGATAATAATAAACACCACTTCCTGTGAAAAGAAAACCTTTTATTAACCATTCTTACATACAAATGTAAAATGACTATATCCTATCTAATCCCGTACCAAGGGGTCCCCTGAATATATAAGTGGATGTAAGGGGTCCACAAAGCTTGAAAGGTTGAGAAACACTGGGATAGAGGAATGTTCCAAGGTCAGCGCGGATAGACCTGGAAGTGAGGTTGGGGCGGAGGAAGATTATATATTATTTGTAAGGAATTTAATTGCAGGACAGAAAAGAAATATTCCTTAAAGGGCGATAAGGTCAAGGAAGAGTAACCCGAAATGGATGACCACTAGTTTAAAACACAACATTGGAGTAAAAAGAAACATGTACTTAAGGTTTAAGGCTGGACAGGTGAGCAAAGAACAATATAACGTGATGGCGAGGACAGTGAAGAGATTAACAAAAGTAGCTAAGAACAATTATGAGATTAAGATCGCAGGACAGGCAAAAAGCGACCCTGAGGGGTTCTATCAGGTATATAAAACCAAGACAAGGGAATTAGTGGGGCTGTTAAGATTAGAGCAGGGTGAGGTCTTAAATACAGATGAGGATATGTGTAAAAATTTAAATGACTATTTCTTAAGTGTTTTTACTCAGGAGGATAAACAGACAATACTTGAAAGTGAACAGATGTTTAATAGAAGCGATGAGGAGAAACTCAAAGATATTGTGATAACTAGGGAAATGGTAAAAGAGGGTATACACAGCGCGCCAAAGCATTGTTCGCGACATCATAACACAGCGCTTCCATACGGGAATTCAGAAAATGTACTCTTATGGCAGCCTACTGACTTCCGAGAGAGATATCTTACATATGGCAGCTTGTTTAAGGCACGGGTAGTCCATCAAGACCGTTGAGGAATGTTCAGATGCCACTTGTCAATTATAGATGAAGCATTTCAAAAAGTATCGCCTTCCTTCCCGCGAGTAATTTGAACAGACGCGCATTGGTATGTCTATCATTATTTTCATAATGAGTGGCAAGAAAGACCTAACAAAAGAGCAAATTAAAGTTATTGTATCTCTACACAAGGCAGAGAGGCCAGTGGAAGAAATATCAAGGATTGTGGATGTTACGAGGAGATGAGTGCATAAGTGGGTGGAAAGTTTCACGGTGAGTTGCATCGTCGCGACAGCCGCGACACCAGAACATTATAAGTGGCCAGGGCGAGGGTGTAAAACATCAGCAAGCACCCTAAATGTCATGAAACGTCAAGTGGATGCCCATCCTCAATTAAGAGCAAGAAAAATATTGCGATATGACTTTTACATCCTCGCCCTGGCCACTTATAATGTTCTGGTGTCGCGGCTGTCGCGACGATGCAACTCACCGTGAAACTTTCCACCCACTTATGCACTCATCTCCTCGTAACATCCACAATCCTTGATATTTCTTCCACTGGCCTCTCTGCCTTGTGTAGAGATACAATAACTTTAATTTGCTCTTTTGTTAGGTCTTTCTTGCCACTCATTATGAAAATAATGATAGACATACCAATGCGCGTCTGTTCAAATTACTCGCGGGAAGGAAGGCGATACTTTTTGAAATGCTTCGTCTATAATTGACAAGTGGCATCTGAACATTCCTCAACGGTCTTGATGGACTACCCGTGCCTTAAACAAGCTGCCATATGTAAGATATCTCTCTCGAAAGTCAGTAGGCTGCCATAGAGTACATTTTCTGAATTCCCGTATGGAAGCGCTGTGTTATGATGTCGCGAACAATGCTTTGGCGCGCTGTGTAGATAAAATGAAGATATGTAATTTTAAAGTCGCCCAGACCAGTGAAGTGGTTATCCAGAGTATTTTAAAAGAATGCAAAGAGGTTGTTTAGTGAGAGTCGTTAGTTGCACATTTTTAGGAAATCGGCTTAAGATTGGCGAATGGGCCGTTATCCCGCTTTTTTTGTGAAGGAAAGAAAATGTAGTCCCCCATATTTAAGTTTAGGGAGACAGAGGAGGACTAAAGCAAATTACGCGCGGGAAACAATTTGCAAGAAAAAAAAAAATTGTTGAGTTAGATTTTTTGAGCTTAAATTTAGACTAAAAATTGGCATGCTGGATTCCAACTGTAGTCCAGTTTTTGTTGCTAGCACGTCACAATTTTTTCTCCACAGCTTACCTCCAGATAAGCAAAAATTCCATTGTGAGCTGTAGTTAAAACTTGACAGCTGATACGATTTTGACTCATCGAGAGCTATGTTTGGCAACTTGTTTGTGCAGTTACAATGAGACGTGCGGGTGAGAGGTGTGTGCCAGCTCCCAATAGGTCAGTACTATCAATATCTGCAACAGAAAGCTAGGATAGTAGGAATTAGGAGGATTTGTTTGGCTGTTCTCTTAACCTTGTAACAACATACCATGTAATTTATATTTCGTTTTATGCTGTTTTTATTTTTGTTTTCAAAGTCTTGTAACTATTCCAGCTTAGTGTTTTTATTTACACATAGGTATATATTCTTTTGTGTCAGATCAGTTCTGCTCTGCTACGTACTCGTCTTAATATGCCTAAACAAACCCCTGACTCCTTCTGCTATATATTGTGGTAGTTTCACCCATTCCAAGTCAGAGGGCAAGCATCCAGCGTTTTGCAAACAAGCATATTTCGCATATTTCAGAGTGAAACTCGTGATCAAGACAATCCTATGGGCCCCTCACAAAACGGTGGCAGCAGTGTCCATTTGTCGCGAGGAATTACGGATGTGGACCAAAAGGAACACGTGAAAAGTTGGCTATTTGGTATCCCAGGTTTTTGGCGAGAGCAAAAAGATCATTCCACAGACTGTTACTTTTGTTTAGTGAAAACATCAGGAATTCTAAACAAGGAAAAAAATTAAAAGTAAAATAGAATATCCTAATCTACCGTCAGCTATAAGACCAATTGCCGCATTCAGCTGAAATCCAGTGCCATGTTTCGAACAACTACCTACCTCTAGAGATCTGAGTGATGTGAAGAACCCTCCCCCTTTAGATGGGCCAGCAATGGATGCAGATTTTGACATTCACGAGGATTCAGTTCGTAGGGGATTTGATCAGCACGAGTTGAATGATTTAGCACGTGATTTGGCCTATCCAAAAAACAAGCTTCAGAAATACTAGCATCAAGACTGAACGAGAAAAACAACTTGAACAAGGATAGTTGAAGGTATCCATACTTTCGAACCACGGGAGAAGTACATTCTGAGCCAGTTAC
Source organism: Chionoecetes opilio (assembly GCA_016584305.1). NCBI lineage: Eukaryota > Metazoa > Arthropoda > Malacostraca > Decapoda > Majidae > Chionoecetes > Chionoecetes opilio. The sequence goes on from JACEEZ010022698.1 coordinate 172,418, forward strand.
TTTCGAGTCGCCAGCCCAGAGGTTTTGTGTTTTTTGCAATAAACATTCCTGCGTTTTACTGAAGGAATTAGGGCTTTCAATCTACAATCCAAATGAATGGCGATTGTTTATTGATAGCTCAAAGCCGGAGCTTGACGTGGTCCTTCTACACAATGGCACTTTGTTTGGCGCAGTCCCTATTTGGGCATACTCGGTCTGTCTTCGTGAAGGAAATATGGAGATGTAAAAGAGAGGTCAATGAGTTATGCAAATGACAAACACAATTGGATCATCGTGTGTTGACCTTAAAAAATGGTGTCCTTTTCCTTTTCTTGGGCAACAACGCGTGGTATACACAAAGGTAGCCCTGCTTTCTCTGTATGTGGGTAGCAGAGCTCGAGAGAAGCATTGGGTTCGACGAATTGGCTCCGAGATTATGATTCTTAAACCTGGAGATCCTTAACATTGTACATGAGCCACTTGGTTGACAGGAAGAAAAATAATATTCCCACCTCATGCACAATAAAACTAGGGTCTCATGGACACAATTTGTAAAAAGCATTGTCAACTGATGGCGGACTGTTTTTGATAAGTACATTCATCTTGGCATTTCCTGGACTGTTCAATTGAAAAAATCAAGGCCGGTGTGTTTGAGGGTCCACAAATTGCGACAGCTCATTCAAAGAGAAAATTCCACGTTACTATGTACAGACCTTGAAAAAGAATGCCTGCTATCATTGAAAGACGTCGTCAAGAACTTTTTGAAAAAATACACGTGCAAGTATAATTACACAGAAAATTGTCAGAAACTATGGAGAGCTACAAAGCGCTTGGTTTGCAACCATGAGTATTAAAGTACATTTTTTGCATAGCCATCTTGCCAACTTTCCGGCAAAATCTTGGTGCTGCTAGCGACGAGCAAGGTGAACGATTCACCAAGATTTGAAGGTTATGGAAGAACGTTACCAGGGTTTTTAGATGGGATGTGCATATGATGGCTGACTATTGGGGGAGCAACCAAAAGCGAAGTCCTCAAGTTTGAACACACAGAACAAAGCTTACAAAACGTAAATTTTTACCTTAAACCCTGCCACACAATTTATAGCATTATCCTTTCTAAAAACATTGATAATTTAAATAAAAAAACATTCTATTCATGCCTATTTTCTTTCATTTTTCATGTAGTTAACAGTTGCAAACTTTTTTTATAAATAAGCACGTTTACTGTTATGTACAGTATTTTTCCTTATTTTTAAGGAAAACGAAAATCCTACAGTTCAAAAACTTGACGGTGATAGAGAAAAAAAAACTGAGGATCAGTTTTGGAATTCAGCAACCAAAAAATACTTAATAACAAGTGGTCAGACCTAACCAACAAAAATTTGTTCCCCAGTGGTTATCGACCGTTATAGTCTAACGTCAGTCGGTAGGTAAATTATTGTTGGAATCTATTTATTGCAAAAAAAACATAGAGGCCTTCTCTCCATTTGTCCCAAGTTGCATGAACAACAGTTCTTTTACAGTTCAGGGTTAGGGTTTGGGTTCAGGGTTGGGTTCGCGATGGTCACAAATGGAGAACGCAAAACCCCGTTTTTTGTTTACAAAACATACTTCAGATGGCGAGGCAAATTTAAGAGAGAGAGAGAGAGAGAGAGAGAGGGAGAGAGAGAGAGTCTTTCTCCAGAGGAGGAGAGAGACGAGAGGAGAGAGAGAGAGAGAGAGAGAGAGAAGAGACGCACGAGAGAGAGAGAGAGAGATACGAGAGATACCGAGAGAGAGGAGAGAGAGAGACGGAGAGATAGAGAGAGATGATGCGAGAGAGAGGAGAGAGAGAAGATAGGAGAGAGAGAGAGAGTTCTTCAGACAAAAGAAACGTAAAAGACAAAAATATCCCCAAAAAAACTGATGAGAAGTGTTTCAAGAAATCTGGTCTTTCTGTTTCCCTATTAGACACGGCTGCCTATTAGACACGGCCGCCACACTCTCCACTTTCCAATACTATCGATGAGACATTTAATTGCATGCGATCCTCGATAGGGAGACTTCTAAATTGGTTTCATGAATTTTTAAAGTCGGGATCATTTTTGAACTGTCACAATTAACCCCAAGTGTTCCCCCCTGTTAGCCACGCTCTCTCTCTCCGCCTCACCCGTTGTTCTTCCCTCTACCGTCAAATAACACTATACGTCTTCGCCAGTCACTCGCCACGCAATAATGTCGACAGACCCATGACGCCATTATAATATCTACGAATGGGGGGTTTATAGCCAGCACTACAAACTTCCTATGTGGCCACTCCTTGAAGACATGTAGTGTGTGACGTACATATTATATTTTAAAACCATGGTGGATGCCTCTTCAGTGGCACACCCACATAAGTCTGTAGTGAAGCTTTAATAAACTAAGATTTTAAGAATTCGTATATTATTAATATAATATAATATGGCGGCGGCTGGCGAACATAATTCATAAGTGCAGTGGCGAGGGGAGAGAAAGTAGTGAGTGGCGCGCGATTGACTGGCGCGATATAGTGTCTATTGGACGATACCCTTCACACACATATTATCTTAAGGAAAGAAGAGCTCGAATATCACACTTTCAACTATAGATAGGCCATGTATGAGTATTGAGAAGAGAATTATAGAGATGCAATAAAGATTAAGTTAGGTATTCAAGCAATCTTAATTTTACATGATACCTTTTAATAAATGGGTTAATACGTATATAATAAATAAGTTCAGTACACATTATCTACTAAGGGAAAAAGAGCTCGAATATCACACTTTCAGCTATAGATGTGCCATGTATGAGTATTGAAAAGAGAATTATAGGGATGCAACAAAGATTAAGTTAGAAATTTACAGGAACTACCACGTGTAGGTCTCACGGCCTCTTGTAGCTTCCTTATTTTCTTATGTTCTTAAATTCAAGCAATCTATTTTTACGCGTTATGTTTTAACAAATAAATATTCTACATATGAAACACGTGGTTGATTCTGGTTTCATCATTTCTGTAAACTATTAATTATGCATCACTTTGAACACTTCTATTATTTCTTCGTCTCCATAGCCAGGCCGTTAATTTTTCTAAGACTTACAATCCAATTATAATACAGCAGTGCAAAGGTGGCTGTTGTGTGTGTGAGAGAGAAAGAAACGAGAGAGAGAGAGAGAGAGAGATGAAGGAGAGATAGAGAGGGAGAGAGACCGAGAGACGGAGAGGAGGGAGAGAGAGGAGAGAGAGAGAGAGAGTCGAGAGAGAGGAGATGAGAGAGAAAGCGAAGAGGCGAGCGCCGATGGCGAGCGAGACGCGAGATTGATTTGAGAGCGAGAGAGAGCGATGAGGAGAGGAGAGAGACGAGATAGGACGCGAAGCGAGCGAGCGAGCGAGGAGCGGAGCGAGATGAGGAGCCGAGGAGAGGAGTAGAGAGAAGAGAGCGAGAGAGAGAGAGAACGAGAGGGAGAGAGAGAGAGAGGGAGAAAGAGAGAGGGAGAGGAGAGTGGAGAGAGAAGAGGCAGGAAGAAATCACAGACACGTTATTCGAGAACAGAAAAAAAGGTCAGAAAAAAATAGGCTTGGTGGAGGGTTTGTGACAGCGGTGGCGGGGTATAGGCCCAGGATCTCTTATTGTTGCAATTCAAAGACAGTCTCTGCAGGGCTTGTTGTTCTTGGAGGTTTAGGAAGGAAAGAGGTGTTTTTTGGAGAGGAAGGGAGAAGGAAAGATGGGTTTTGGGAGGGGAAGGAAAGGAAAGACGGGTTGTTTTGGAGGCAGGGAAGGGGAAAAGGAAAAAGAGGGTTTTGCAGGCAGGAAAAGCGAAAGAGGGTTTTGGAGGCACGGAAAGAGGGTTTTGGAGGCAGGAGAAGGAAAAGAGGGTTGTTGGGTTTTTTGGAGGCAGGAAAGGAAAGAGGGGTTTTGGAGGCAGGAAGGAAAGAGGGGTTTGGAGGCAGGGAAACGAGGTTTTGGATTTTGGGAGGCAGGACAAAGGAGGAAGGACAGTGGATAAGAGGGTTTTTGGAGGCAGGAGGAAAGAGAAAAAAGGAGGGTTTTTATAAAGAAAAGAGGGTTAGGAAAGGAAAAGGAAAAAAGAGGGTTTTGGGATGTTTTGGAGGCAGGAAAGAGGGTTTGTTTTTTTTGGAGGCAGGAAAGGAAAAGGAAAGGAAGGGGAAAGGGAAAAGGAAAAAAGAAAAAAGAGAAACAGAGGGTTTTGGAGGCAGGGGAAATGAGGGGTTTTGGAGAGCAGGAAAAAGAGGGGTTTTTGGAAGGGCAGGAAAGAGGCGTTTTTGGAGGGAGGAAAGAGAAGAAAGGAAAAGAAAAAGTAGGGTTTTTGGAGGCAGGAAGGAGGAGAAAGGGAAGGGAAAAAAGGAAGGAGGATAAGAGTGTTTCTTGGACGGCGAGGGAGGAAAAGAAAAGGAAAAAAGAGGGTTAAAGAGGGTTGTTTTGTTTTTTTGTTTTTGGAGGCAGGAAAGAGTGGTTTTGGAGGCAGGGAGAAAGGAAAAGGGAAAGAGGGTTTTTTTGGAGGCAGGAAAGGAGGAACAGAGGGTTTTGGAGGCAGGAAAAGGCGGGGTTTGGAGGCAGAAAGGAGGGTTTGGAGGCAGGAAGAGGTTTTGGGGAGGAGGAGAAAGAGGGTTTTGGAAGCAAGGAAGGAAAGAGGGGGTTTTTTGGAGGGAGGAAAAAAGGAAGGAAAGGATAAAGAGGGGAAAAAGAGGGCTTGGAGGGAGGAAAGAGGGTTTGGAGGCAGGAAAGAGGGTTTTTGGAGGCAGGACTAAAGGAGGGTTTTCGGAGGGAGGGAAAAAGGAAAGAGGGTTTTGGGAGGCAGGAAAGCCAAGGAAAGAGGGTTTTGTGGAGGCAGGAAAGGAGGAAAGAGGGTTTTGGAGGCAGGAAAAAAGAGGGTTTTGGAGGCAGGATAGGGGAAAAAAATAGGGTGTTTGGAGGCCAGGAAAAAAGAGGGTTTTGGAGGGAGGAAGGAAAGAAGGGTTTGGTTTTGGAGGCAGGAAAGAGGATTTTGGAAGCAGGAAGGAAAGAGGGTTTTTGGGAGGCAGGAAAGAGGGTTTTGGAGGCACGGAAATGTGAGGTTTTGGAAGCAGGAAAATAGCTGGGGGTTTGGAGGCAGGAAAAGAGGGTTTTGGAGGCAGGAAAGAGGGTTGTGGAAGCAGAGGAGGAAAGAGGGTTTGAGGCAGGAAGAAAGGAGAAAGGAAAGAGGGGTTTTGGAGGCAGGAAAGGGGAAGAAAGGAAAGAGGGGGGTTTGGACGGAAAGAGGGGTTTTTGGAGGGAGGAAAGGAAGGGGGTTTTGGAGGCGGGAAATGAGTGTTTTTGGAGGCAGAAAGAGGGTTTTTGGAGGCAGGGATAAGAGGGTTTTGGAGGCAGGAATGAAAGAGGGTTTTGGAGGCAGGAAGGAAAAGAGGGTTTTGGAGGAGGAAACGAGAGTTTTGGAGGCAGGGAAAGAGGGGTTTTGGAGGCAGGAAAGAAAGGAAAGAGGTTTTGGTGGGGAGGAAAAAGAGGGTTTGGAGGCAGGAAAAAGAGGGTTGTTACGGCAGGAAAGAGGGTTTTTTTGGAGGCAGGGGAAAGAGGGTTTTGGAGGCAGGAAAGAGGTTTGAGAAGCAGGAAAGGGAAAGAGGGTGTTGGATGGCAGGATAAGAGGTGTTTTTTGGAGGGAGGAAGGAGGAAAGGAAAGAGGGTTTGGAGGCAGGAAGGGAGATAAGAAAGAGGGTTTTTGGAGTCAGGAAAGGGGTTATTTTTGGAGGCAGAAAAAAGAGGGTTTTGGAGGGAGGAAGGAAAGAGGGGTTTTGGAGGCAGGGATAGGAAAGGAAAAAGAGGGTTGGGTTGGAGGGAGGGGAAAGAGGGTTTTGGATGGCAGGAAAAGAGGGTTTGTTTGGATGGCAGGGAAAGAGGGTTTGGAGGCAGGAAGAGAAATGAGGGGTGTGGAGAGGCAGGAGGAAGAGGGTTTTTTTGGAGGCAGGGAAGGAAGGAAAGAAACAGAGGGTTTTTGGAGCAGGAAAGGAAGGAAAAGAGGGTTTTGGAGGCAGGAAAGGAGGGTTTTGGAGGAGGCAGGAAAGAGGGTTTTGGAGGCAGGGAAAGAGGGTTTGGAGGCAGGGAAAGAGGGTTTTGGAGGGCAGGAAAGAGGGTTTTGGAGGCAGTAAAGAGGGTTTTGGCGGCAGGAGGAAAGAGGGTTTTGGAGGCAGGAGGAAAGAGGGTTTTGGAGGCAGGAAAGAGTGGTTTGGAGCAGGAAAAACGGGTCATTCGGTAGTTTTTTTTTTTTTATGCTCGATAAGTCTCGATACGTTAGGGTCGCGTTTTTGCCGGACTCTGTTGCTGGTTTTTTTGCTCGTTTCATCGTTGTTGCGGGTGGCTGATTTCTGGACCCGTCCAGTAAACAATCAGTGGTGTTGGAGGGTAGGGAAAGAGGGTTTTGGAGGGCAGGAAAAGAGGGTTTGGGGTGGGAGGAAAGAGAGGTTTTGAGGGCAGGGAAAGAGGTTTTGGAGGCAGGAAGAGGGTTTTGGTCAGGGAGGAAGGAAAGAGGGTTTGGAGGCAGGAAGAGGGTTTGGATGGCAGGTAAAGAGGGTTTTGGAGGGCAGGATAGAGGGTTTGTGAGGAAGGAAAGAGGTTTGGAGGCAGGAAAGAGGGTTTTGGAGGCAGGAAAGAGGTGTGGAGGCAGGAAAGAGGGTTTTGGATGCAGGGAAAGAGGGTGTTTTTGGAGGGAGAGGGAAAGGGGTTTTGGAGGCAGGACAGAGGGTTTTGGTGGAAGGAAAGAGGGTTGGAGGCAGGAAAAAGAGGGTTTTTGGAGGCAGGAAAGAGGGTTTTGAGGCAGGAAAGGAGGGTTTTGGAGGGAGGAAACGAGGGTTTGGGAGCGGAAGAGGTTTTGGAGGCAGAGAAAGATGGTTGGGAGGCAGGAAAGAGGGTATTTGGAGGCAGGAAAAGGAAAGAGGGTTTTGGAGGGAGGAAAGAGGGTTTTGGAGGCAGGAAAGAGGGTTTTGGTGGGAGGAAAGAGGGTTTTGGAGGCAGGAAAGAGGGTTTTGGAGGCAGGAAAGAGGGTTTTGGAGGCAGGAAAGAGGGTTTTGGAGGCAGGAAAGAGGGTTTGGAGGGAGGAAAGAGGGTTTTGGAGGCAGGAAAGAGGGTTTTGGAGGCAGGAAAGAGGGTTTTGGAGGCAGGGAAAAAAAGGGTTTTTGGAGGCAGGAAAAGAGGTTTGGAGGGAGGAAAGAGGGTTTTGGAGGCAGGAAGAGGGTTTTTGGAGGCAGGAAAAGAGGGTTTTGGAGGCAGGAAATGAGGGTTTGGAGGGAGGAGGAATTTTGTGAGAGGGTTTTGGAGCAGGAAAGAGGCGTTTGGAGGCAGGAAAGAGGGTTTTGGAGGCAGGAAAGAGGGTTTGGAGGGAGGAAAGAGGGTTTTGGAGGCAGGAAAGAGGGTTTTGGAGGCAGGAAAGAGGGTTTTGGAGGGAGGAAAGAGGGTTGTGGAGGCAGGAAAGAGGGTTTTGGAGGCAGGAAAGAAGGAGGAAGTGTATCCATATCATATTCCTCCCTCTTACGTGATACATTCTTACTCCTTCCAAAGATATGAAAGAATTAAGAGTGGTTATCGAGGAAATACATAAGAGTTCAGTATTACAGTTATGGGATCGAGGTGTGGCTATTGGCATTAAATTCTAAACGTGTGTAAGTTAAGAGGAGGGAAAGGCGATGCAAGGCAAACCAGTGAAGAATGCTGAAAAAAATGAATGAGAATTAATAAAAAATATTAAAAGGGGTAACTCGAATCCATAAAAGGGAAATCAGACGCTGTAGAATAAAACATATTTACTAAGGATCTTCTTTTATTTATTCATTCGTTTATTTTACCGTAGATAACACTATAGTCGCCACCTGCCCTAATGTCGCCAGTCGCCATATATTAGGAATCATAGCATCACTACTCATTTGTATGTGCCACTGAAGATGAGACACAGTAGTTTATATCATGACTGTATAATCTACCCTGTTTCAGCGTTGTTTTATGCTTTGTAGCTGCAAGTATAAACTGTTTCAAATTTCACTACTCGTTTTTTTTCGTGCGACGACAGACGAGCTGGCGATCTTAGTGTAGCTGTTACCAACGTCGCCACTCTGTTGATGTTTTGGTAATTTGTTCATTTATAGCCATAATATGACACAGATGAAGACACAAAATGACGCAGACTCTCCAGATAGCCCCTTCTAACTTTCCTGAAATCATAAATGTAGAAATATAAGTATTAACGCCACCACACGTCTGTAAATCGAAAAGAAGCGTTGTCCTGGCGACTTTAGTGTTATCTAGGGGGGTAGGGATAGGAGTGGTTGAAATGTCTTGCCTTTAACCCCTTGAGACCCCAAAAAAGAAATTTTCCATTGAAATTTTGGGTACCTTTAGACGTTTTTTTATTGAATAAAAAGCAAATTTTATAGATATGACCAAGATCCCCCCAGTAAAAACTGGTTTGGTGACACCCCGAAAACTACCCCCGCGCTGGACGCTCCCAATTACGGGGCCCCCATGGTCGGGTGGGTTGGGCCCTTTTCATTGCTGCAATGACTATCATTAGACTTTTTAATGTATTTTAAAATATACGGGTAATCTTCAAAAAGTTTTTCTATAATTTTATCAAATAAAAAAAAGAAAAAACACACTAAAGAAATGTCTTTACGAGACGAAAAAAACATGCATGAACTTAATTTTCATTTTAAACTTTTTCCCCATTTAAAACTTTGGAGTAAATTTTTATCTTTAAATTTGTATAAATAGAAGCAAAATTTTTATTAGTTTCCTTTGATTATTACTTTTTCTGATAAATGAATTATCACCTTTGCATAAATTACCCGGAAAAACAAAATAAAAAAAAATCATAAAATGGGGAATTTTCCGATTGATGAGGTTATTTATTTATTTTATATTTCGTTTTTCTGTTTAAATAAATTAGCCCCAGGAAAAAATTAGCTTTAAACTAAATAAAAAAACCCTCATCAATGGGGAAAAATCCCCGTTTGGATAAATTTTATTTATTTTTTTTAAACCCCAATTTATGCAGGGTTTCTACTTTCGATTTCAACTCAATTTTACGGAAGCCCAAAAATTTGGCTGATCAAAAAATCAAAATCCCCATTTCGCTTTTTAAATTTTCCCAGTCTCAGTAACTAAAAGACCCAAACGACACGGAAAAGGGATGATAAAACCTTTTGAGCCCCAGAAGGAATTCAATTTAGTTTGGTACCATTAGACGATTTTAAATTTTAATATAAGGATTTTTTTATAGTAGCCCGGGGTTTAGTATCCTTGCCCAGTAGCTAATTTGAATTTAATTTATTTTTTCGTAATTTTATGGCTAACAACAGGCGTTTTAATATGGCAATGGAAAGATCTGAGCGTAAAGGGGGTTTTAAGACAGAAAAAGGGCTGCTCAAACCCAAAAAAGTTTTTTAAAAAATTGTCAAAATACCATGCGAAGAGTAGGGGGGCTATGAACAAAGGGCATAAAACCCTAAACTACCTTTCAATAAAATTTACTTACGTAAAAAATATAAAGGAAAAAAGAAAAACTTTTTGTATTCTAAGATGTTCGAGTATTGCCGCCCAAAAAAAACCCACTATAGTCATCACTGCACTAATGTCCCCAGGTCCCCTATTTTGGGGAATTTTAGACCCCTAAAAGTTTTTGTATTGTCTTTAAAGAGGCATGCACAGTAGTTTATATTATGTCCGTCTTCAGGGCACAAAATAAGCGGGAAGTGATGCTTAAATTCGTAAATTCGCCTGTAAAATAGGGCCTGGCGACATTAGGCAGGGCGACTAAGTTTTATTGAGGGTTAGGGAAGAAACACGAAATAAAAGATTGTGATGGAGGAAATAGTTGTTTTCCCCTTTTCCTGCCCCCCCCAGGGGGACGGGAAGCAGAAAAACAAACATAAGAAAAAAAGGAAGCTACAAGGGGCCCGTGAGACCTACACGGGTGGGCCGGGTTAAAATTAAAACACTACCTACTCCCCCTTTCTTTCCCCACCCATGTTTTCCTTTAAAGTTTAATAAATCCACACCAATTTACCTGTCTACTGAGCCCATTCCTAAAATTTTTGCCCCCCTATTTGTGAACCAGTTTTTCCCTATTTTTTTTTTGAATGTCCCGATTTTCCACCCAAAAGAACAACTGTATGTTAGTGGAATGTTGGAATGGGTAGAAAAATATATACGTAGTTTTTTATCAATATACACTCTCAGAAATAAGGGGAAAATTTAAGGGGTTTAGTTTTGTTACATCGCACCACCCACTCCCCTTTTTAAACCTTAGCCCGGGCGGGATTTTTAGTTGTGCCGTTTACCCCCTTTCATTTTCCCTTTATTTTACCCTTTTTAAAAGAGGGGGGTTTGGGAAAAAGGGGGTATATTTTTTGCCCCGACCCGAAAGGGTATATTTGAAAGGGTTAAAAAAGGGGTTTAGCAGTATTTTCATCACTACAAAAACCCTTTTTCTCCCCTTTTCCTCCCTTTTTTTTTTTAAGAGTGTACGTTTTTATTGATATACGAAAGGGACATAAAAGGGCCCTTATGAATATTAGTTATCTCTTCCCCCCCAAATTTCGTATTTAGCTTTTTTTTTAACATCCCGACATCATAAAAATGGGCAAAATTTAAAAATTTAATGGTACTATTGATAATGAAAAGTAAGTAAGTTTAAAATTTGGGAGCAGTAAAAATAAAAAATGATACATTATAAAAAAGAAGAACGAACAGAAAAGAATAAAATCAGAAAGAAAAAGGAGGGAAACAGGGAAAAAGGCCCCGAGGGGAAAAAGGGGAAAGAGAAGGGGGAGAGAAGGAGGAGAGAAGGAAAGGGGAGAGGGGGGTGAGAAAAGGGGGAGAGAAGGAGGGGAAAAAGGAGGGGGAGAAGGAAGAGGGAAAGGGGGGAGAAAGGGGGAGAGAAGGAGGAGAGAAGGAGGAGAGGGAAAGGGGGAGAGAAGGGGGGAGAGAAAGGAGGGGAAGGGGGAGAAGGAGGAGAGAAAGGGGGGAGAAGGAGGAGAGAAGGAGGAGAGAAGGAGGGGAAGGGGAGGGGAAGGAGGAGAGAAGGAGGAGAGAAGGGGGAGGAAAAAGGGGAGGAAGGGGGAAGAAGGAGGAGAAAAAGGAGGGAGAAGGGGAGAAAGGGGGGGGGGGGGGGGAAAAACGAAAAGGGGGGAAAAAAAAGGGGGGGAGGGGAGAGAAGGAGGAGAGAAGAGGGAGAAGAGGAGAGAAGGAGGAGAGGGGAAAAGGGGGAGAGAAGGAGGAGAAAAGGAGGAGGAAGGAGAGAAGGAGGAGGGGGAGAAGGAGAAAGAAAGAAGAGAGAGAAAAAAAAGGAAAGAGGGGGAGAGAGAGAGAGATGAGGGGAGAGAGAGAGGGGAGAGAGGGGGAGAGAGAAAAGAGAGGAGGGAGAGAGAGAGAGAGGGGAGAGAGAGAGAGGAGAGAGAGGAGAGAGAGAGAGAGAGAGGGGAGAGGAGAGAGAGAGAGAGAAAAGAGAAGAGAGAGAGAGAAAAGAGAGAGAGAAGAGAGAGAGAGAAAAGAAACAAGAGAGAGAGAGAAAAGAGAGAGAGAGAGGGGGGAGAAAAGAGAGGAGAGAGGGGAGAGAGAGAAGAGAGAGAGAGAGAAAAGAAAAGAGAGAGAGAGGGGGAGGGGAAAAAGAAAAGAGAGAGAGAGGGGAGAGAGAGAGGAGAGAGAGAGAGAGAGAAAGGGGAGAGGAGAGAGAGAGAAAAGGGGAGAAAAGAAAAGGGGAGAGAGAGAGAGAGAGAGAGAGGGGAGGGGAGAGAGAGAAGAAGAGAAGAGAGAGAGAGAGAGAGAGAGGAGAGAGAGAGAGGGGGAGAAGAGAGAGAGAGAGGGGAGAGGAGAGAGAAGAGAGGAGAGGAGAGAGAGAGAGAGAGAGAGAGAGAGAGAGAGAGGGGGAGAGAGAAAAAATGGAAAAGGGAAGGACGAGAGGGGGGCAGGAGGGGTTGGGGAAAAGAAAAGAGGAGGGGAGAAAGAGGGAGGGAGGGGAAGGGAGGACAAAAGAAATAAAAAATGGGAAAATTTAAGGGAAGTCAAAGGGGGGGAAGGGGGGCCTAAAGAAAAAGGGGAGTTCCAACTTAAACCCCCCCCCCCTTTTTTCCCCCCTCATAAAAAATTGGTCAAAGGGGGCCAAAAAAGAACCATTAAAACCCCCCCAAATTACCACCTAAAAATTTTCACCGAAAAAAACCCATTTAGACAACCCCCTGGGGCCGGCCGGCGCCCCGCCCGCCTGCCTGCCTTGGGCCCCCGCCCCCCTGGGCCCGCCCGTCCTGCCGGGGGAACCCTGCACAGGCCGAGGGGGAAATAAAGGGTGGGAAAAAAAGAGGGGGAAAATAAAAAGAGAGGAGGAGAGAGAGAGAGAGAGAGAGAGAGAGAGAAAAGAGGGGGGAGAGGGGAGAGAGAGAGGAGAGAGAGAGAGAGAGAGGGGAAAAGAGAGAGGAGAGAGAGAGGAGAGAGAAAAGTTTTGTTTGGATGTGTATTTAACCCAGTTTTATTTACCAGTGGGTTTTTCAGGGCCCGACTTTCCCCCCGTGTAGTTTCCCCTCTCCAAAACTTTAAATTTTTCCAGTCCCCCCTTTCCCAAATTTGGGGCCCATTATGTTTCCGATATACCCCTCATTTAAATCCATTCCAAACTTTACATTTTTTTGAGGGGAACTGTACTTCTTTTTTTGTTCAGGATCTCCCTTTTTTAGTTTTAAAAAGGGGATGCCTGAATAACATAAAGAACTACAGCTTCGTGTGTGTGTGTGTGTGTGTGTGTGTTTGCTGGGCTGGTAAAGGAAGGAAAGTGTGTGTAGGGGGGGGGGGGTGCTAAAATTTGGGTTGTGGCGCGGAGTGTGTGTGCATGTATGTGTGTGTGTGTGTGGAGGGCGGCGGCGGCGGCGGCGGCGGTGAGTGAGGGGGCGCGGCGAGCCCTGGCAGCGAGGCAGCTCAGTGAACGCTGTGACTCCAGATAGTGCACAGGCTGGCAGTGCCGCGTGTCTTCCACACCATCCCACACACACACACGCACACTCTCTCTCTCTTTCCCTCTCTCCTCCTCCCGCTGTGTTCCCGACGCGTGTGTGTGGCCTGTGAGTGCGTGCTTGCGTGTGTTCGTGGTTAGGCCATGCTGCTACACCAAGCTGTGTTGTGATTTTATACGCACGATTATTGTTTTCAACTTGTTGAAGATATCACTCGGAAAGGTAAAGTTCAAGAAACTGTCGTGCTCTGTATTACTTGCTATGAAAGGGAGTGTCGTTGTCTAGTAGCAGACGTGTGGACTGGGTGCGTGTCACGCCCGGTGGCTGCTGGTACTCAGACCTTGGCTTTTGGGTGCGGTGAGGCAGAGTCTGCTGCTGCCCGCCCTGGCCCGGCCACGAGTCTGTCCTTCCATAGCACCCCTCGCAACGGTGCCCCGACCCAGCGTGGCTCCCTCCCGCAGTCCCGGCAGGTTGGCGAGTGTGACTGCCCAGGGGGCGGCGAGTGGTTGGTGCTGCTCTGCGGCGGGACTGTCTGCCAGGCCTGACCTCTCCTGAGCGACCTTCTGCTCCAGTCAGGAACGTAACCTGTCCTGCTCCTTCACCTTCCTTGTAGTGAACGTGGGTTTGCAAGGACGCACCAGTTCTAGGAGGTCTCCGGGTCTCAGAGGTTCTTTGTTAACATCACGTTGGTGTCTGTGGTGAAGTGGAGAGTGTGTGGCGAGCCCCGTGCCTGGCGTGCCAGATAGTATTGAGTGTGCAGTGTTCCCGCCTCCCCGAGGCTGCCACACGCCGGCTCAGAGGCGCGTACACTACTTGTTGGAAAAGATAATTGGTTCGTGTTTAAGCTTAATCTAATTTTCTGTAAATTTCGCATCGAAAATCGCCCCTCAACAGCACAATGCTGATCAACATGGCTGCATATCACAATGCCCTTATCGACACTTCTTATCCGCCCCACCACCTGCCTGCCATCAATGGTGTGGGCGTCAACGGCGTGTCCGCCGCCCACCTCAACGGCCACGCGGGCGGCCCTCTCAGCCACGCCGGCAGCCCCGGCAGCGGCCACCAGCCCGCCAGCGGCCACCAACACCCGCCGCAGCAGTCCCAACAGCAATCCCAGCACCACCACCAGCAGCTGGTGGCTTCCCTCAGCCACCCGGGACACCCGCACCACGCCGCCTCGCCCCCGCACAAGGAGCACGACGCCATCAAACTCTTCATCGGCCAGATCCCCAGGCACATGGAGGAGAAGGATCTGCGTCCGCTCTTCGATGAGTTCGGCAAGATCTACGAGTTCACGGTGCTCAAGGACAAGCTCACCGGCATGCACAAAGGTAGGTACTCTTATCTAGTGTTCAGGTGGTGTTCTGGGCCCGTTGTGGTTGACAGTAGTGTCACACGCGGCAAAGTGGCCCGCGTGACAACATTACTAAAAACTGACATGTCTCGGGATGAAAAGTTTGCTTTTCACTATGCTTATTAGTTATTTTTAATTCTCGCTTTGTGCGCGACAGTGCAATGCACACACTGTTTTCTGCATCTGTGTGTGTTGCCGAGCCTGTGTGCGTGGCCTGGCTGGTGACGCCTCGGAGCTGGCGAGGCTAACACAGCGCGAGGCCCCTTGGCAGCACCGGGCAGGCCAAGACCAATAGACACGATAGGACCTCTGTCTCTTGGTCTTGGGGCAGGTGGGGAAATGAGGGGCGGGCGTGAGTGCCTGCCAGCGTGGTGGGCGGCTGGGCGTGCCTGACGGAGGGGCTCGTGCTCGCGGGGGGCTCTACCGCCGGGTGACTGAACGGGTCGTATCAACCCATCCTTAGCCCGCCGCTAAGGATGTGTTGCGCTTGCGGCGGGTGATGCATGTATGTATGTACGTGTTAGGTAGGCAGACAACATCAGCGTTCCTTGATGATTACACGCGCACACACACACACACACACACACACACGACACACACACACACACACACAACACACACACACACACACACAAGAATGGGTAACATTGATTCACGGTTAGATATGCCCCTTGTTGTTGTTGTTTTTGTTCATGAGGTGGACAGACATAGCATTGTGTAAGACGCGGCATCTTGTGTTCGTATACCCTGAAGCACCGGGCCTAAGCGAGCTAGGGAACCCCAGGCTGCATCTACCAAGACAGTGAACGTAGCTACCTGGGCACACGTGAATCCCTGCTGGGAGAATGAGTGCGGGTATCGCGTGTTGAGGAGAATATGCCTGGGCAGCGTGTTGTGGCGGTGGGATTGGGTCAGTGGTGGCGGTGGTGGTGTAGGCGTAGGAGGTCACTGGGGAGGAGCAGAGTGGGTCATGCGGCAAGGCGAGGCAAGGCTTATATACTGCCATTTATCTTCTTTCTTTCTCTCTCTCTCTCGTGTCTCTGTCTCTCTCTCTCTCTCTCTCTCTCTCTCTCTCTCTCTCTCTCTCTCTCTCTCTCTCCTCTCTCTCTCTCTTTAATTTCTTACCTGTGCGTTGTGTATCGTGCCTGGCGTGGCGTCAAGACGTGTCATCGCACCGGCCACAACATTGAGGTGAATGGATGGCGGCCTCAAAGCTCCTGGTGATGAGGGATTGCCAGGCCGCCAGTGTGTATCGTCACCTCATAAAGAAACTGCCTAAGTCATTTTCGGCAATTTCTGGATTTTTACCTACATCAATTCTTCATCCTGTGGCGCATCTATTGGTATAGTCGCCCAATGTCATGTGTAGGGTGTGAGTGGTCTAAAATATAAAAGGATAAACAATGCATTGATATGAAAATTAAGATAATGAAGTTTTTTTGATTTCCCGACAAGTAGAAAAAATGACTTAGGCAGTTTGTTTATGAGTGTGACGCTATGGGGAATACCTAATACCTCAAGGGCTATAAGGCATCTGTGTCACATCAATGAAGGAAATGAATACAATATACTCGCTGTAAATCAACACGATAATAATGGTAGCTTCACGTGTTTCCCATAGTAAATAATTAACCTATTACAACATTACAAAAGATGCCGCGCTGTTATTGACAATTATAGTATTAATTCTGACGTGTGTTGGTTGTGTGTGTGTGTGTGTGTGTGTGTGTGTGTGTGTGTGTGTGTGTGTCATGGTTCTGACAAGCGTGTCAGTGGCTGCTGCTGCTGCTGCTGCTAAGGTCACGAAAAGCTGCCTCGTCACGTGGTGGTCCCAGCATTCAGCCTTTACCGTGCGTTCACTGTGTCAGGTCAGGATAAACCCGGCTGTGTATATAGGGGTAATATTGTGTGTCTGCAAACCCGGCTTGTGTGTGTGGCCTTCCCGAGGAAAACCCTAACCAAGAGTTTAACTCCTTCACGCCCAGATCTTTCCTTGGCTATAAAAAATCGTATGTTGTCAAGCCATAAAATTCCGAAAAGTAACTGAATATACCAAATTAGCTAGTGGACAAGGATACTAAACAGGTCATATCTATAAAATATTGCTTATATTCACTTAAAAATCGTCTAATGGTAGTCAAATTACAATATAAATTACGTTCTGGGTCTCAAGGGGTTAAGGAACATTTTATTTGCCCCACTATCAACACTGAACTTTATATGCTACATTTCTGCTTATGTTTTTTTGTTAGTGACTTTCACTTGTTTCCCGTTAAAAGACATGATCTATGGGGGGGGGGGGGGCAATGATAGGTATGCCCCTAATAGAAATTCTCTTGAATGTATATAAAAAAGCCTAAAGGTGCTATAGGCTCAAACGTAAAGAATAACAGTAAAAAATGATGTGGGAACAGTGACACATCGTGAATGACTCAATGACCACAAAGTCTTCCCTCCTTCACATCACTTTAAGTATATGAGCCAAAGAAATAGAGAAATATCTAACCCCTGAACTCACCTCCTCATACATACATACATACATACATACATACACACACACAGCCATGCACGGTGCAGGGATAGGAATACAGTCAACAGCTTCATCTTATATTTACCTGACATGATGAAATACAAAGTGAAGAGAGATGCACTTTTTTTCTTTCCGTTGGAGGCTATAGCGCCTGTAGACTATTATCTTCCTTTTTTAATTTTTAGGTAAGCAGTGTGATAGTGTACATAGCACTATAGTCGCCAGTCACTCGCCACTGCACTAATGTCGCCAGGCGTCATATGTTACGAATTTTAGCATCACTATAGACTTGTATGTGCCACTGAAGAGGCATCCATAGTAGTTTATATTATGTACATCATACTACATGTCTTCAGTGGCACATACAAGTCTGTAGTGATGCTAAATTCGTAATATATGGCGCCTGGCGAAATAAGTGCAGTGGCGAGTGACTGGTACAATAGTGTTATTGACGGTAGTGTGTGTAAAACCTGTATCGCTTTTATCAACAAAATCCTATCGATACAGTCTGAAACACCTGAGTCACTTGTTTGTCTCACGCAGAGTTGCTAATTGACAAACACGTTATTGTTATTCGGTGGGTGAATTAACAACAGACTGACGCCACATCGGTCACTGACGTGCAAATAATCAGCAGTGTTTGTGAAGGGCGAGAGTCTGCAGGTCAATACACACACATTAACGCCCTGAGATGCGTGTGTTGTTATTGTATTGTGAACACCAGTTTTGCATGGTTGTTAAGGTGCTATGGTTGTTAAAGTGCTATGGTTGTTAAGTGCCTGTTACCGTCTATAGGTGACGCTGATCTATTCATCGTGTAATATTTTTTCTAGGAATATGTAAATTCCTGTTGTGTCTCTCTATTCTCTCCTCTCTTTTCTCTATCGTCTCTTCTCTTCTCTTCATCATTTCTCTCTCTCTCTCTCTCTCTCTCTCTCTCTCTCTCCTCTCTCTCTCTCTCTCTCTCTCTCTCTCTCTCTCTCTCTCTCTTCTCTCTTTCTCTCTCTCTCTCTCTCTCTCTCTCTCTCTCTCTCTCTCTCTCTCTCTCTCTCTCTCTCTCTCTCTCTCTCTCTCTCTCTCTCTCTCTCTCTCTCCTCTCTCTCTCTCTCTCTCTCTGTATTTACCAAGTTATGGCAGACAGCACATACGTTATAATCGTGTTTACAGTCCTGCCTCTGTATCTATATTCATCCAGGTTTTCTTCACTGCACTCACATCTTCTCCCAGTCTATTGTGTGTGTGTGTGTGTGTGTGTGTGTATGTGTGTGTGTGTGTGTGTGTTGACACCCGGGTGATAGCTATGGACCCAATCTGCTTATGACGATGCACAGCTTATGTTGATGGCGCGGCCTTAAACGATGCCCACAGTAATTATCGGTTTTTACTATTAATAACTGTCAACACCACCGTAATGAGGCAACACCAGGAGGAGGAGGAGGAGGAGGGAGGCATGGGGGAGAGTGAGGAGGAGGGAGGCATGGGGGAGAGTGAGGAGGAGGGTACAGAGGGGTGAGGGGTGGAGGGGAGGAGGGTATAAGATTGATGAATTTCAATAAGCCTTTTTTTTCTTACCACCAGTGTCTATGCATACCAGATGAAGGAACTT
The DNA here is from genome assembly GCA_016584305.1 of Chionoecetes opilio. Taxonomy (NCBI): domain Eukaryota; kingdom Metazoa; phylum Arthropoda; class Malacostraca; order Decapoda; family Majidae; genus Chionoecetes; species Chionoecetes opilio. The sequence goes on from JACEEZ010022698.1 coordinate 190,869, forward strand.
TTAACAATCTTAACGTTGATAGAATGCCTCGTCATGGCAGCCTATAGAACATGATGCACATTCCATGCTATTACCGGGTAGTTTGAAGGAGGTTTTTACGCTATTCTTTTAATGGCAGTCTTGGTGCCTGTGATTCTGTTGTGAAAGATTCCACCAAGACCAGACTGCTACCCTGCCACCTCCTTGCCAGGGTGACGTAGCGTTCAGCGTGTATCGACAGGGTCTTCGCGAAGTGGCCGTCCCTGCTACCCTACCGCCTCCTTGCCAGGGTGAAGCAGCGTTCAGCATATATCGGCAGGGTCTTCGCGAGGTGGCCGTCCCTGCTAGCCTGCCGCCTCCTTGCCAGGGTGACTCAGTGTTCAGCGTGTATCTGCAGGGTCTTCGCGAGGCGGCCGTCCCTGCTACTCTGCCGCCTCCTTGCCAGGGTGACATACAGGGTCTTCGCAGGGCGGGTGTCCCTGCCGCCAGACGCCTCAAGGTCCCCGGGCACAGACGAGCCAAAAGGTAATCACTTAAGTTACCGCCTAATGGGAAGTAAGTCTCGCTGCAAGTCGAGGGTGAGCCAATGTAATCATCATGGAAAAAGTAATTTACCCACCCAGCAAAATTATCAAGGGCGCGAAGGCAAACTTAATTAGAGGCGCCGGTGGTCGGAGGTCGGGGGTCGGCGGGGGACGGGGCGACACCACCTTCTTCGTGGCGACCAAGATTTTTGCCCCCAGCAGCCTCGCTTCCTGCCCCTTATAGTGGTGGTGGTTCCTGCCCCTTATAGTGGTGGTGGTTCCTGCCCCTTATAGTGGTGGTGGTTCCTGCCCCTTATAGTGGAGGTGGTCCCTGCCCCTTATAGTGGTGGTGGTTCCTGCCCCTTATAGTGGTGGTGGTTCCTGCCCCTTATAGTGGTGGTGGTTCCTGCCCCTTATAGTGGTGGTGGTTCCTGTCCCTTATAGTGGTGGTGGTTCCTGCCCCTTATAGTGTAGTGGTGGTGGTTCCTGCCCTTTATAGTGGTGGTGGTGGTTCCTGCCCCTTATAGTGTAGTGGTGGTGGTTCCTGCCCCTTATAGTGTAGTGGTGGTGGTTCCTGCCCCTTATAGTGTAGTGGTGGTGGTTCCTGCCCCTTATAGTGTAGTGGTGGTGGTTCCTGCCACTTATAGTGTAGTGGTGGTGGTTCCTGCCCCTTATAGTGGTGGTGGTTCCTGCCCCTTATAGTGGTGGTCTGTGCACGGTAACAGTGAGCCTTGAGGCACCCCGGACCAGCGGCTCAAAGCTGTTACGGATGTTCACTCTACTAGGTTTCCGCTGTTATTTTTAGGTGTCAGTGTTGCAAGGTACTGGCTATAGCACTAGAAGCAATGATGCACACACATACACACACACACACACACACACACACACACGGGAGGGACTGCAGGGTGTGGTGGTGTGGTGTGTGTGGCTGTCATCACCATCACACCGAGGCCAGGGATCGCCGGGCTCTCTCTGTGTCTCCGTGCCTCATCCCTGGTCGTCAGCCGCAACACCCGGGCCACGGACGCTCTAGCGGTCTCCTTAACCCCTTGAGGCCCAAAACGTTATTTACATTGTAATTTGGCTACCATTAGACGATTTTAATGAATATAAGTAATGTTTTATAGATATGACCTGTTAAGTATACATGTCCTCTGGCATATTATTAAGTATACGTGTCCTTTGATATCATAAGTTACTTTTCGATATTTTAGTGCTAAGAACGGACGATTTTATATAGCAATGGAAAGATCTGGGCGTGAAAGGGTTAAACATGCAGGCGTGAAGGGGTGTGTCGTTACCGTCTTGATGTGCAAATACGGTTTCCCTTTGTTTACAATGTACATCTACAGGAAAAGGGAAATAAAGAAGAGAAGGAAAAAGAGAATAAGGAGTGGTATATAGTTCAAGTGTTTTTATATATAAGGTATTAAAGTTATTCTTGATAATTTTAACACATTTACATTTTAACACAATAATAAAATAATTTTTCTAGTGTAATACCTTATTGGGGAAAAATGTTAGAATATTTGTTGTATTGGTAAAGCGAGGCCCTAAGCGGGTGTAGGACCTTTGCCACACTATCCATAGCGTTTCATGCGATAAAAATACATTCGGTGAATTACACAAATATTTCCACGCTTGGATTCATGAGTAAATGGTTCGTTTCATTCAATACCGGTATGGAAAATTACAAAGCAATAACAACAAAAATGTTTTCTCTCGGGACTCTGGAATGCATTCGCTCCCATTCGCTGACACCGTGTTTTTGTCCTTCGCTTTAAGCAATGACCGCACGTAGGAAGGGAAGGGAAGGGAAAGGTTGGGAGGGGAAGGGAAAGGAAGGGAAGGGAAGGGAAGGGAAGGGAGGGGAAGGGAAGGGAAGGGAAGGTGGAAGGGGAAGGGAAGAAGGGAAGGGAAGGGTAGGGAGGGAAGGGAAGGGAAGGGAGGGAAGGGAAGGGAAGGGGAAGGGGAGGGAAGGGAAGGGAAAGGAAGGGAAGGGAAGGGAAGGGAGGGGAAGGGAAGAGAAGGGAAGGGAAGGGAAGGGAAGGGAAGGGAGGGGAAGGGAAGGGAAGAGAAGGGAAGGGAAGGGAAGGGAGGGGAGGAGGTGGCGGGTTTATACGTAAAGCCAATTATTTCATTGTTGTCAATACCACCAAACTTTTTTTCTTTCTAAATGTGTGTACTGGTGGTTATAGTGGTGGGTGACGGGTGGTGGGTGACGGGTGATGGATGACGGGTGACGGGTGACGGGTGACGGGTGACGGGTGATGGATGACGGGTGACGGGTGAAAGGTGACGGGTGATGGATGGCGGGTGACGGGTGATGGATGACGGGTGATGGATGACGGGTGATGGATGACGGGTGATGGATGACGGGTGACGAGTGACGGGTGATGGATGACGGGTGATGGGTGACGGATGATGGGTGACGGGTGATGGATGACGGGTGATGGATGACGGGTGACGGGTGAAAGGTGACGGGTGATGGATGTGGGGTGACGGGTGATGGTGACGGGTGATGGGTGACGGGTGATGGATGACGGGTGACGGATGATGGATGACGGGTGATGATGATGGATGACGGGTGATGGATGACGGGTGATTATTGTTGTTGCTGTTAAAAAAGCGCCACAAAGTACGCCAGTTCTTGTACTATTATCTTATTGTTGTTGTTGCTGTTATTGTTGTTGTTAGTGTTGTTGTTATTGTTGCTGTTGTTGCTGTTATGTTGTTGTTGTTGCTGCTGTTGTTGTTGTTTAGGTAGGTGGCGCGGGGTGAGGGCGGGCGGGAGGCGATGGGGGGATTGATGGGGGGGGGGGGGGGCTGTGGAAGGGAGGATTACGCCGGACACTGCCATTGTCCCGGGGAAGTGGTGGTATTTCTCACGGCGCTAGAGTCCTCCTTACGCTTCAGTGCTTTATTTTGTTAATCTTTTTATGCGTAATAGAACTATAATGTAGATAAAACAGTTACTATTTGCCAAGTATGTACATAGAGCTTTATAAGTGCGTCAAATATATTCTTCATTCCGTATTAGCTACTTGATATGCAGACTTCTATGTGCATCAAGTGTAACCCCTTCACGCCCAGATCTTTCCTTTGCTATAAAAAAAATTGTACGTTGTCGAGCCATATAATTACGAAAAGTAACTAAATAATCCAAATTCATTAGTGGACAAGCATACTAAATAGGTCATATCTATAAAAACATTGCTTATATTCATTAAAATTCATCTAATGGTGGTCAAATTACAATGAAAATTACGTTCTGGACCTCAAGGGGTAAATATATCAGTATAGAGTGTATTGATGGACGAAGGAAAGGAAGCATTGTAAAGGAACGATGGTAAATTAATTATGTTAATATTCGTGTTCATGGAATGCTTCAAATGTTGACGTGATCATGATAAAAGGTTTTCGATCGTTTGTATAGAAGGAAAAGTTTTCATATACGGAGACACAGAGGGAGGGAGGGAGGAGAGAGGCGAGGGAGGGAGGAGAGAGGCAGGGAGGGAGGAGACACGGAGATGGAGAGGTGGAGGCAAAGTGTTGTTAGTCATGCTTTGTCGTGTCAAGGTACCATCGTGGCTCCCCTCCCCTCCCCTCCCCTCCCCTCCCTTTCCCCTCCCTTTCCCCTTTCCTCATATCCTGTCTCTTTCCTTCCCTCCCCTCCCCCAACCCTTCTTTCTTTCCCTTACTCCCTCACCCCTCTTTCCTTACCCCCCTCCCCCTCACCCCTCTTTGCATCCCTCACCCTTCCCAACCCCCCTTTTCTTCCCTCCCCCTCCCTCTTCCCCTCCCTCTCTTTCCTTCCCCCTTCCCCCAACCCCTCTTTCCTTCCCCCCCTTCCCCCTTCCCCTCCCTCCTACACAACCCCCCCCCTCCCGCCCCTGAGGTTGCCACGGGGTTATGGCAACGCCCTCCGTCGCTCTTTAAGGTTTCGTGCCGTGTCCGAAGAGAAAAGAAAAGCAAAGGAAACTTTTTAAAAGGATACAAAAATTGTGATGAAATAAGCCATTATAATTTCCTCAACATTTAGATAGGGTTTAGGCGTGTGATGGAGGTATGCGATTGAGGTTCACGTTTTAACTCTATTACAAAGGCTGAAACGTTTACTCCTAAGGGCGATGGGTGTAATAATAAGGCAGCTTTTAACCATACCTCCATTTCACCATACCATAAAGTATGTTGGCAGCTCATAGATAGAAATAAGATGAAACACACACACACACACACACACACACGCACACGCACACGCACACACCACACACACACACACACATACACACACACACACACACACACCACAGCACACACGCACCGCACACGCACACACACACACACACACACCTATACACACACACACACACACACACACACACACACACACTCACACACACACACTACACACACACACACACACACACCACACACCACACACACCACACACCACACACACACACACACACCACACACACACACACACACACACACACACACACACACACACACACACACACACACACACACACACACATTAACAAAACAAAATAACCAACACGTACGCTTAACCCCTTCACACCCAGATCTTTCCTTTGGTATAAAAAATTGTATGTTGTCGAGCCATAAAATTACGAAAACTAACTGAATATACCAAATTAGTTAGTGGACAAGAATACTAAACAGGTCATAGCTATAAAATTATTGCTTATATTAATTAAAAATCGTCTCATGGTGGCCAAATTACAATGGAAATTACGTTCTGGGCCTCAAGGGGTTAATGGAGGAACGTGTGTGTTAGACCATTAATCCTTATACACCGCTGATATTCTCCTCCTGTACCGTAGATAACACTATAGTCGCCACCTGCACTAATGTCGCCAGCCGCCATATATTACGAATTATAGCATCACTACTCATTTGTATGTGCCACTGAAGATGATACACAGTAGTTTGTATCATGACTGTATAATCTACCTTATTTCAGCGTTGTTTTATGCTTTGTATCTGCAAGTATAAACTGTTTCAAATTTCACTACTCGTTTTTTTTCGTGCGACGACAGACAGCAGCTGACGGGAGAACATAAACACTAGCTGACGATCTTAGTGTAGCCGTTACCAACGTCACCACTCGGTTGATATTTTGGTAATTTGTTCATTTATAGCCAGACTCTCCAGATAGCCCCTTCTAACTTTCTTGAAATCATATGTAGATGTAGAAATGCAACTCTTGACGCCACCAGACGTCTGTACATCGAAAAGAAACGTTGTGTTGACGACTTTAGTGTTATCTACGGTAACAATATAAACCATGAGGAAAAACTACGTGTATGCAAATATAGGAGACGAGTGCCGCCAGAATGAGTGTGTTGTGTTGCATACTATGGGCCATATTCAAGAATTTTTCTCCACCCGTTGTGTCGGTTTTTGGTATACAAGAATCAAAATACGACGCGACGCGTGGAGCTCAGGGGTGGAGGAATGTCAGCTGATTCCCGACAACTTGCACATCCCCCCTTCATCTCGCTCTCCACTCATTCCATCGTATTTCTTCCCAGACCATTACAGGAGAGTTTTCAACACAACCGAGAGTGACAGCCATACCCTGTGAATGCACACGTGTCATCATTAAGGTAAAATCTGGTCCAGGAGGCCTTATATAGGTGTGGGAACTTGTGAGAAAGCCAGGCGGCGGCGGGAGAATGGAGGTGGCCATTGTGTGGAGCAGTGGCGGCGGGCCGTTCAAATGTACTCGCAAGCATCACTCGGGCCAATTTTTTCTGCACCAACGCCTCAGACAAGTGGCGAACACTAACTTAGCTATTATTTTAATGTCAGAAATGATAAATTTCACTAGTAAAATGTATTAGATATGTATAAAACAGTCAAAATACTGATGCCGCTTTGGGCTCGCTTGTGTTGGTACGCCTGTCAAATATCCACCAGTCGGGGCAGTTCTTGTAGATGTCACCAGTGGAGGTACGACGGTGGAAAATCTCCACCGGCCGGGATTTGACGAGCATTCTTGAATATAGCCCTATACGTGCATCTTTGCTTGCCTGCGCCAGACCTTTGTGTGTGTGTGTGTGTGTGTGTGTGTGTGTGTGTGTGTGTGTACGTGTGTGTGTGTGTGTGTGTACGTGTACGTGTGTGTGTGTGTACGTGTGTGTGTGTGTGTACGTGTACGTGTGTGTGTGTGTACGTGTGTGTGTGTGTGTACGTGTGTGTGTGTGTGTACGTGTACGTGTGTGTGTGTGTGTGTGTGTGTGTGTGTGTACGTGTACGTGTGTGTGTGTGTGTGTGTGTGTGTGTGTACGTGTGTGTGTGTGTGTGTGTGTGTGTATGTGTGTGTGTGTGTGTGTGTGTGTGTGTGTTTGTGTGTTTCCCTTACAGCTCTGTCTCGCTATATGTACGCACGCTATTGACACAGGGGAATGACTGGTGTGTTTCATCAAGATCTATAGACTTTTAAAGATAGAAGACAGACTTTTAAAGATAGAAGACAGACTTTTAAAGATAGAAGAGAAACTTTTAAAAATAGAAGAGAGACTTTTAAAGATAGAAGACAGACTTTTAAAGATAGAAGACAGACTTTTAAAGATAGAAGAGAGACTTTTAAAAATAGAAGAGAGACTTTTAAAGATAGAAGACAGACTTTTAAAGATAGAAGACAGACTTTTAAAGATAGAAGACAGACTTTTAAAGATAGAAGAGAGACTTAAAGATAGAAGACAGACTTTTAAAGATAGAAGACAGACTTTTAAAGATAGAAGACAGACTTTTAAAGATAGAAGACAGACTTTTAAAGATAGAAGAGAGACTTTTAAAGATAGAAGAGAGACTTTTAAAGATAGAAGACAGACTTTTAAAGATAGAAGACAGACTTTTAAAGATAGAAGACAGACTTTTAAAGATAGAAGAGAGACTTTTAAAGATAGAAGAGAGACTTTTAAAGATAGAAGAGAGACTTTTAAAGATAGAAGAGAGACTTTTAAAGATAGAAGAGAGACTTTTAAAGATAGAAGAGAGACTTTTAAAGATAGAAGATAGACTTTTAAAGATAGCAGACAGACTTTTAAAGATAGAAGACAGACTTTTAAAGATAGAAGAGAGACTTTTAAAGATAGAAGAGAGACTTTTAAAGATAGAAGATAGACTTTTAAAGATAGAAGACAGGCTTTTAAAGATAGAAGAGAGACTTTTAAAGATAGAAGATAGACTTTTAAAGATAGAAGACAGACTTTTAAAGATAGAAGACAGACTTTTAAAGATAGAAGACAGACTTTTAAAGATAGAAGAGAGACTTTTAAAGATAGAAGATAGACTTTTAAAGTTAGAAGACAGACTTTTAAAGATAGAAGAGAGACTTTTAAAGATAGAAGAGAGACTTTTAAAGATAGAAGATAGACTTTTAAAGATAGCAGACAGACTTTTAAAGATAGAAGACAGACTTTTAAAGATAGAAGAGAGACTTTTAAAGATAGAAGACAGACTTTTAAAGATAGAAGACAGACTTTTAAAGATAGAAGACAGACTTTTAAAGATAGAAGACAGACTTTTAAAGATAGAAGACAGACTTTTAAAGATAGAAGAAAGACTTTTAAAGATAGAAGACAGACTTTTAAAGATAGAAGACAGTCTTTTAAAGATAGATAGTATGTCTATTAATCTTGTGTTCCGCTGATCCCCGCGTTGCGATGCTATAATACTAATACTAATAATACTAATAATTGTAGTCACACCCGAAGGCGTGCCGGAACAACAGCAACAAATAACAGAATATACAGACAGACATGAGGGTATGAACTTCAGCATTAAATCATATATAATATAATATATGCATGTTGTGGTGAGGCGCCCGCTGCTGGGGTCACCTATAGGGCTCACCTCATCCTGCTTGGTTATTAATTTAAATTTATTTTTACTAATCCATTTACCTTAAGAACACATTTCAAATATAAAGACTCTATACCTAAAGCTCTTATCTCTAACATAATTTACGAATTCAAATGTTCTAGTTGTAACGCTAGATACATCGGCGAGACAACAAGGAATCTAACCCTTAGGCTTTCTGAGCATAAAGGTGTTTCTGCACGTACTGGTCGACCCATCTCTTCACCTTCGCAATCTGCAATCCGCTCACACTCACATGATTTAGATGATGGGTTGGGGGTGATGGGTGAGGGAATAGGTGGGGGGTGATGGGTAATGGGTGAGTGAATGGGTGTGTGGTAATGGGTGAGTGAATGGGTGGGGGGTGATGGGTAATGGGTGAGTGAATGGGTGTGTGGTGATGGGTAAGGCGTTAATATATACATTTCTACATCCATGATTTCAGGAAAGTTAGAAGGGGCTATCTGGAGAGTCTGTGTTTGGTGGGCCGAAGGCCCACCAATAGCCCTCCGCAGGAGCTAGCCAAAAAGTCCGCCCGGAGGGCGGCTTTGCGGCTAGTATATATATATATATAGTCTATGTATGTTCCTCGCTGTGTATCCATATATATATATATGCTATGTTCCTCGCGCTGTGGCTCGGAGCAAAGGACAGAGCGGTAAACTTTGTAGGGGCGCCGCCTTAACTTTCCCGCCAAGTCAATTAATTTAATAAAGCTCACTCAACGTGTCCCAGGCAGGAACGAGCTCTCCTCGGGGCCAGGCAAGGGTGTGTTCGCGCCTCACTGCACTGTCTTGTCGAGGGCACAGGGTAAGGGAGTGTCGCTGCGGGCATAAGAACATAAGAAAATAAGGAAGCTACAAGAGGCCGTGAGACCTACACGCGGTAGTTCCTGTTACTTAACACTACCTACATCCACCTTTCATCCCCATCCATGAATTTATCCAGCCTCCTTTGAAAGCTCTCTATTGACTCCGCACGAACCACCTGTCTACTGAGTCCATGCCAATCATCTACCACCCTATTTGTGAGCCAGTTTTTCCCTATTTCTGTTTTAAATCTACGCTTTTCCTGTATACTGAAGGGTATTCTGAAGGGAGGACCGGTGTAGCGATCTGACTAGCTACCCCACCCTTTATTTGTCGCAATCATCATATTACTTCACAAGGGGCCGAAGTTCTTTTCTCCTCGCGGCATTTCCAGTGCCAGTGATTTTCCGATTTTTTGTATTCGATGAATGACCTTGTTTGGGGAAGATAACGTTATTACCCATAAAGCCTCGCACAGAAACAGTGTAGGGGCAGTCGCGGTCTGTAACGGCGCTGTGAAGGTTCCAAGGTGATCAGGGAAATCTGATTAGCAGAGTCCGAAGACTTTACGCGGCGTTCTTGTGTTTTCAGGCTTAACCCCTTGAGACCCAAAACGTAATTTCCATTGTAATTTGACTACCATTAGACGATTTTTTTTGTGAATATAAGCAATATTTTATAGATATGACCTGTTTAGTATCCTTGTCGACTAACTAATTTGGTATATTCAGTTACTTTTCGTGATTTTATGGCTCGACAACATACAATTTTTAATAGCAAAGGAAAGATCTGGGCGTGAAGGGGTTAATGCAATACTTATTCATTCCAGGATCTTATTGGGTCGATGTTCCCGTCTCTTGCGATGTAGGAATGAAAATGGAATAAGTAAAATATTTCCAGTCAAAGGATTTAATCATGAACCACAAAACTTGAGCAGAAAAGCTACGTGCCCGCAAACCATCGCGCCGGACCTTTGTATGTGTGTAGCTGTGCCTGGGTAGATACAGCGTCTTAACCCCTTCAGATCCAGAACGTAATTTCCATTGTAATTTGGCCACCATTAGACGAGTTTTAGTGAATATAAGTAAAATTTTCTAGATATGACCTGTTTAGCATCCATATCCACTAACGAATTTGGTATATTCAGTCACTTTTCGTGATTTCATGGCTAACAACAGACCATTTTTTATAGCAAAGGAAAGATTTTAGTGAATATAAGTAACATTTTATAGATATGACCTGTTTAGCATCCATATCCACTAACGAATTTGGTATATTCAGTCACTTTTCGTGATTTCATGGCTAACAACAGACCATTTTTTATAGCAAAGGAAAGATTTTAGTGAATATAAGTAACATTTTATAGATATGACCTGTTTAGCATCCATATCCACTAACGAATTTGGTATATTCAGTCACTTTTCGTGATTTTATGGCTAACAACAGACACTTTTTTATAGCAAAGGAAAGATTTTAGTGAATATAAGTAACATTTTATAGATATGACCTGTTTAGCATCCATATCCACTAACGAATTTGGTATATTCAGTCACTTTTCGTGATTTTATGGCTAACAACAGACCATTTTTTATAGCAAAGGAAAGATTTGGGCGTGAAGGGGTTAAGCGGCCTACGATGTGTTACGTGTTAACAGACATGTTTACCTGGATGTTTTGATATCACGGCTGTAGTGCGCCTGTCATGTCTTGTTCACGGAAGCTGTTTGAACTAAGTCTTGGCTCAGGTAGTTAGTGCGGAGTCAATAGGGAGTTATAAAAGGAGACTAGACAATTTCATGGATGGATGGTAAAGGTGGTAAATAGGGTGGTAAATTATTGGAATGGACTCAGTAGACAGGTAGTTAGTGTGGAGTCATTAGGGAGCTTTAAAAGGAGGCTAGATAAAGTCATGGATGGGGATGAAAGGTGGATGTAGGTAGTGTTAGGTAACAGGAACTACCACGTGTAGGTCTCACGGCCTCTTGCAGCTTTCTTATTTTCTTATATTCTTATGTTCTTATAAAAAGCGTATTTCTTAAAGTGTGGTTAATAAAGAACACTTATATAAGGAGACATAATCACACGTATTATTTTCTTGTACTTTATCGATACATAAGAAAATAAGGAAGCTACAAGAGGCCGCGAGACCTACACGAGGTAGTTCCTGTTACTTAACACTACCTACATCCACCTTTCATCCCCATCCATGACTTTATCTAGCCTCCTTTTAAAGCTCCCTAATGACTCCACACTAACTACCTGTCTACTGAGTCCATTCCAATAATTTACCACCCTATTTGTGAACCAGTTTTTCCCTATTATATACCTTTACTTTACTTATTATTAGATGCCTTCACTTTTTTTTTACTTTCTCAGCTTGCCCTCATCCCTTCGCTCTTCCCTCACGCCCTCAGCACATGTCTCCCCTCCCTTCAACACCCACCGTCGCGCCGAGGCCAGCGTGTGATCTGTTACCAGTTACCAGCGGGGTTTGACGTAAATAAAGAAAGATGGACCCAATACCAAGCAGGAACGAGAGGTATGGCGGGAAGGGTTATCATGTTACCTGATGGACCATACACAGAAGTAGTCCGCGGCTGTTGTGTTATAATACGAGGCTCAAGGGTGAAGGGAGGAAGGGATGGGATGGGAAAGGAAGGGAAAAGAAGGGGGATGAAGGGGGAAGGGAGTATAAAAGAAGGGGGATGAAGGGGAGGGGAAGGGAAAACAAGGGGGTGAGGGAAAGAGAAGGGGGATGAAGGGGAAGGGAATGGAAAGAAGGGGAGTTGAAGGGGAGGGGAAGGGAGAAAGGAAACATTTCAAGAAGCCTTATTTTTATTTTTTGGCCAGTTGGTGAGGAGGCTTACTAAGGGGGGAGGGAGGGGGCGAGGAGGCTTACTAAGGGGGGAGGGGAGGGGGCGAGGAGGCTTACTAAGGGGGGAGGGGAGGGGGCGAGGAGGCTTACTAAGGGGGGAGGGGAGGGGGGGGGGAGGCTTACTAAGGGGGGAGGGGAGGGGGCGAGGAGGCTTGCTAAGGGGGGAGGGGAGGGGCGAGGAGGCTTACTAAGGGGGGAGGGGAGGGGGCGAGGAGGCTTACTAAGGGGGGAGGGGAGGGGGCGAGGAGGCTTACTAAGGGGGGAGGGGAGGGGGCGAGGAGGCTTGCTAAGGGGGGAGGGGAGGGGGCGAGGAGGCTTACTAAGGGGGGAGGGGAGGGGGCGAGGAGGCTTACTAAGGGGGGAGGGGAGGGGGCGGGGAGGCTTGCTAAGGGGGGAGGGGAGGGGGCAAGGAGGCTTGCTAAGGGGGGAGGGGAGGGGGCGAGGAGGCTTACTAAGGGGGAGGGGAGGGGGCGAGGAGGCTTACTAAGGGGGGAGGGGAGGGGGCGAGGAGGCTTACTAAGGGGGGAGGGGAGGGGGCGAGGAGGCTTGCTAAGGGGGGAGGGGAGGGGGCGAGGAGGCTTACTAAGGGGGGAGGGGAGGGGGCGAGGAGGCTTACTAAGGGGGGAGGGGAGGGGGCGAGGAGGCTTGCTAAGGGGGGAGGGGAGGGGGCGAGGAGGCTTACTAAGGGGGGAGGGGAGGGGCGAGGAGGCTTACTAAGGGGGGAGGGGAGGGGGCGGGGAGGCTTGCTAAGGGGGGAGGGGAGGGGGCGAGGAGGCTTACTAAGGGGGGAGTGGAGGGGGCGGGGAGGCTTGCTAAGGGGGGAGGGGAGGGGGCGAGGAGGCTTGCTAAGGGGGGAGGGGAGGGGGCGAGGAGGCTTACTAAGGGGGGAGGGGAGGGGGCGAGGAGGGCTGACTAAGGGGGGAGGGGAGGGGGCGAGGAGGCTTACTAAGGGGGGAGGGGAGGGGGCGAGGAGGCTTGCTAAGGGGGGAGGGGAGGGGGCGAGGAGGCTTACTAAGGGGGGAGGGGAGGGGGCGAGGAGGCTTACTAAGGGGGGAGGGGAGGGGGCGAGGAGGCTTACTAAGGGGGGAGGGGAGGGGGCGAGGAGGCTTGCTAAGGGGGGAGGGGAGGGGGCGAGGAGGCTTACTAAGGGGGGAGGGGAGGGGGCGAGGAGGCTTGCTAAGGGGGGAGGGGAGGGGGCGAGGAGGCTTGCTAAGGGGGGAGGGGGAGGGGGCGAGGAGGCTTGCTAAGGGGGGAGGGGAGGGGGCGAGGAGGCTTACTAAGGGGGGAGGGGAGGGGGCGAGGAGGCTTACTAAGGGGGGAGGGGAGGGGGCGAGGAGGCTTACTAAGGGGGGAGGGGAGGGGGCGAGGAGGCTTGCTAAGGGGGGAGGGGGAGGGGCGAGGAGGCTTACTAAGGGGGGAGGGGAGGGGGCGAGGAGGCTTACTAAGGGGGGAGGGGAGGGGCGAGGAGGCTTGCTAAGGGGGGAGGGGAGGGGGCGAGGAGGCTTACTAAGGGGGGAGGGGAGGGGGCGAGGAGGCTTACTAAGGGGGGAGGGGAGGGGGCGGGGAGGCTTGCTAAGGGGGGAGGGGAGGGGGCGAGGAGGCTTACTAAGGGGGGAGTGGAGGGGGCGGGGAGGCTTGCTAAGGGGGGAGGGGAGGGGGCGAGGAGGCTTACTAAGGGGGAGGGGAGGGGGCGAGGAGGCTTACTAAGGGGGGAGTGGGAGGGGGCGGGGAGGCTTGCTAAGGGGGGAGGGGGCGGGGGAGGCTTACTAAGGGGGGAGGGGAGGGGGCGGGGAGGCTTACTAAGGGGGGAGGGGAGGGGGCGAGGAGGCTTGCTAAGGGGGGAGGGGAGGGGGCGAGGAGGCTTGCTAAGGGGGGAGGGGAGGGGGCGAGGAGGCTTACTAAGGGGGGAGGGGAGGGGGCGAGGAGGCTTACTAAGGGGGGAGGGGAGGGGGCGAGGAGGCTTACTAAGGGGGGAGGGGAGGGGGCGAGGAGGCTTACTAAGGGGGGAGGGGAGGGGGCGAGGAGGCTTACTAAGGGGGGAGGGGAGGGGGCGAGGAGGCTTACTAAGGGGGGAGGGGAGGGGGCGAGGAGGCTTGCTAAGGGGGGAGGGGAGGGGGCGAGGAGGCTTACTAAGGGGGGAGGGGAGGGGGCGAGGAGGCTTACTAAGGGGGGAGGGGAGGGGGCGAGGAGGCTTACTAAGGGGGGAGGGGGAGGGGGCGAGGAGGCTTACTAAGGGGGGAGGGGAGGGGGCGAGGAGGCTTGCTAAGGGGGGAGGGGAGGGGGCGAGGAGGCTTACTAAGGGGGGAGGGGAGGGGGCGAGGAGGCTTACTAAGGGGGGAGGGGAGGGGGCGAGGAGGCTTACTAAGGGGGGAGGGGAGGGGGCGAGGAGGCTTGCTAAGGGGGGAGGGGAGGGGGCGAGGAGGCTTACTAAGGGGGGAGGGGAGGGGGCGAGGAGGCTTGCTAAGGGGGGAGGGGAGGGGGCGAGGAGGCTTACTAAGGGGGGAGGGGAGGGGGCGAGGAGGCTTGCTAAGGGGGAGGGGAGGGGGCGAGGAGGCTTACTAAGGGGGGAGGGGGGAGGGGGCGAGGAGGCTTACTAAGGGGGAGGGGAGGGGGCGAGGAGGCTTGCTAAGGGGGGAGGGGAGGGGGCGAGGAGGCTTGCTAAGGGGGGAGGGGAGGGGGCGAGGAGGCTTGCTAGGGTGGAGGGGAAGGGGCGAGGAGGCTTGCTAAGGGGGGAGGGGAGGGGGCGAGGAGGCTTACTAAGGGGGGAGGGGAGGGGGCGAGGAGGCTTGCTAGGGGGGGAGGGGAGGGGGCGAGGAGGCTTGCTAGGGGGGGAGGGGAGGGGGCGAGGCCATTGTATTCGGTTCTCCTAAGTGCCAGAAGGAAAGGAAAGTGAGGTTATGCTAAACTTGCTATAATGATAATAATAATAATAATAATGATATTTTTATTCTCACCCGAAGGCATACAGAAAAAACAGCAACAACATAATATATAGACATTAGGGAATAAACTTAAGTACTAAATCAATGCCTTTGGAGTGTGATATGATGACGTGCATTTAACATTTTTTTTTCATATAATTTGCTTATGATTTTGCTTCCTCATATCTTCCATGGCACAAGGGATTAATGTGGAAAAACCCGCCCAAATCTAAATCTGTGGAAAAACCCGCCCAAATCTAAATCTGTGGAAAAACCCGCCCAAATCTAAATCTGTGGAAAAACCCGCCCAAATATAAATCTGTGGAAAAACCCGCCCAAATCTAAATCTGTGGAAAACCCCGCCCAAATCTAAATCTGTGGAAAAACCCGCCCAAATCTAAATCTGTGGAAAAACCCGCCCAAATCTAAATCTGTGGGAAAACCCGCCCAAATCTAAATCTGTGGAAAAACCCGCCCAAATCTAAATCTGTGGAAAAACCCGCCCAAATATAAATCTGTGGAAAAACCCGCCCAAATCTAAATCTGTGGAAAACCCCGCCCAAATCTAAATCGGGAAAACCCAGCCCAAATCTAAATCTGTGGAAAAACCCGCCCAAATCTAAATCTGTGGGAAAACCCCGCCCAAATCTAAATCTGTGGGAAAACCCCGCCCAAAATCTAAATCTGTGGAAAAAACCCGCCCAAATCTAAATCTGTGGAAAACCCCGCCCAAATCTAAATCTGTGGATAAACCCGCCCAACTCTAAATCTGTGAAAAAACCCGCCCAAATCTAAATCGTGGAAAAACCCGCCCAAATCTAAATCTATGGAAAAACCCGCCCAAATCTAAATCTGTGGAAAACCCCGCCCAAATCTAAATCTGTGGAAAACCCCGCCCAAATCTAAATCTGTGGAAAAACCCGCCCAAATCTAAATCTGTGGAAAACCCCGCCCAAATCTAAATCTGTGGAAAACCCCGCCCAAATCTAAATCTGTGGAAAAACCCGCCCAAATCTAAATCTGTGGAAAACCCGCCCAAATCTCTAAATCTGTGGAAAAACCCGCCCAAATCTAAATCTGTGGAAAAACCCGCCCAAATCTAAATCTGTGGAAAAACCCGCCCAAATCTAAATCTGTGGAAAACCCCGCCCAAATCTAAATCTGTGGAAAAACCCGCCCAAATCTAAATCTGTGGGAAAACCCGCCCAAATCTAAATCTGTGGAAAACCCCGCCCAAATCTAAATCTGTGGAAAACCCCGCCCAAATCTAAATCTGTGGAAAACCCCGCCAAATCTAAATCTGTGGAAAAAACCCGCCCAAATCTAAATCTGTGGAAAACCCGCCCAAATCTAAATCTGTGGAAAAAACCCGCCCAAATCTAAATCTGTGGAAAAACCCGCCCAAATATAAATCTGTGGAAAACCCCGCCCAAATCTAAATCTGTGGAAAACCCCGCCCAAATCTAAATCTCAACTGTAATATCACAAAGAGGGAAGAAGTGAGGGACTCTAATGTCTATGAGTGATGCAGCAAATGAGGTCTGGGCGACTCTTTATAGGGAGGTGTTTCTCCTTGTGGCGGCGCCTTGGTAGGGGGACGCCTGATGGCTGAGGGAAGGAGGGGGTGCTACTTTCCCTTCTCCGCGGCCACTTAAGGATTCGACGGAGGGTTGGCGGCACCTCATAACGGGCACGGGGATGGCGGCCACAACAGCGGGGGGGGGGGGGGGGAGACATTGCTGTAATCCCCTCACGCTGTTATCCCTTCACACGGCCAGCGAGGGGAGGCCTGTTCCCCTCTACTCCTCGCCGCTGTGATGCCTCGCTCCCCTCTGATTCCCATGTAAGGCTGTTCTTTGGCCTACTCGTGCAGCTGACTGTCTTCGTGATGCTGTCTTGCCTACTCGTGCAGCTGACTGTCTTCGTGATGCTGTCTTGCCTACGCGTGCAGCTGACTGTCTTCGTGATGCTGTCTTGCCTACTCGTGCAGCTGACTGTCTTCGTGATGCTGTCTTGCCTACTCGTGCAGCTGACTGTCTTCGTGATGCTGTCTTGCCTACTCGTGCAGCTGACTGTCTTCGTGATGCTGTCTTGCCTACTCGTGCAGCTGACTGTCTTCGTGATGCTGTCTTGCCTACGCGTGCAGCTGACTGTTTCGTGAGGCTGTCTTGCTACGCGTGCAGCTGACTGTTTCGTGAGGCTGTCTTGCCTACGCGTGCAGCGACTGTTTCGTGATGCTTTCTTGCCTACACGGCAGTGACTGTTTCGTGAGGCTGTCTTGCCTACGCGTGCAGCTGACTGTTTCGTGATGCTTTCTTGCCTACGCGTGCAGCTGACTGTTTCGTGAGGCTGTCTTGCCTACACGTGCAGCTGACTGTTTCGTGATGCTGTCTTGCCTACGCGTGCAGCTGACTGTTTCGTGATGCTGTCTTGGCTACACGTGCAGCTGACTGTTTCGTGAGGCTGTCTTGCCTACGCGTGCAGCTGACTGTTTCGTGATGCTGTCTTGCCTACGCGTGCAGCTGACTGTTTCGTGATGCTGTCTTGCCTACGCGTGCAGCTGACTGTTTCGTGATGCTGTCTTGCCTACTCGTGCAGCTGTTTCTCTTCGTGATGCTTTCTTTTCTTTCTGAGAATTCTAGTGTTTATGTGAGAGTTGAGGCTCCCTATCCCTAGGCGACGCTCCTAAGAGAGTTGAATCATCTGGTTATCCAAGTTTTGCTAAACGTTCGTAAGGGAATGGCTGGTAATCTTGTTTGGTGAGTTGTGCAATCGTGGCTCTCACTCTCCCTCCGGCCGCTCCCTCCCTTCCCTCCGGCCGCTCCCTCCCCTCCTTCCTCCCCTCCTTCCTTCCTTTCCTTCCTGCTCTCCTTCCCTCCCTCCCACCCTCCCTACATCCCTCCTTGCTCTCCACACTCGAAAGTTTAATGTTCCCCAGTAGTCTCCCAGTGATGCCCTTCCTCTACATGGATCCAGTGACGAAGCCCCCCACCCCCCTATATAAGGAAGTGTTGCTAGGGAAGTATTCTCACGCCGCACAACAATTTATATAATAAGCCTTTGGTGCAATTTATGATATAGTCAGTGGGACACAATTTTCCTCGGTGGATGGGACAATTTTCCCGCGGCCGGGTGGGGACAATGGCCCATAACGAGGCTGTCACTCTTTTGTTTTTATAAGTGGTGGTCCTCGCAGTGCCTGGCGGAGCAGAGGCCCTTGGCACCTTGTAGTGAGGCCCTTGGCACCTTGTAGTGGGCGTGGGGTACAGTGCCTCCCTCTGTGCCACCTCATTACCGCGCATCGATGACCACTATAACGATTCTCTTCTGTCATTTTTTTAAAATTTATTTCTATTATTAATATTTTTAGAACATTAGAACAAAAGAACATAAGAACATAAGAAAATAAGGAAGCTACAAGAGGCCGTGAGACCTACACGAGGTAGTTCCTGTTACTTAACACTACCTACAACCACCTTTCATCCCCATCCATGAATTTATCCAGCCTCCTTTTAAAGCTTCTCAATGACTCCGCACTAATTACTTATTTTTTTACGTTGAAGCCTATAGCGACTGTAGGCTATTTATTATGTTTTTGCCAATCATCACAACCCTCAAGTGAGCTTCCAGGGCCTACCATCCCTCCCCTGGAGGTCACTGCCTACAGGCGCTATAGGCATAGATGTAAGAAAAAAAACCCACACACATTCGTACACACACACACACACACACACAAACACACACACACACACACACACACACACACACACACACACACACACACACACACACACACACACACACACACACACACACACACACACACACACACACACACACACACACACACACACACACACACACACACACACACACACACACACACACACACACACACACTCAAAAGTAAATCAGAGATGCAGGCAGAAGCAATACGCGGAAGGCTATAAAAACAGAACCCTGGAGAGCCAGTATCGGAAAGGCATCTTGTATCCACCACAACATAGCCTCCTCCTCTCACTTGCCCTGCCTTGCCTTGCCTTGCCTTGCCTTGCCTTGCCTTGCCCTGCCCTGCCTTGCCTTGCCCTGCCTTGCCCTGCCCTGCCCTGCCCTGCCTTGCCCTGCCTTGCCTTGCCTTGCCTGCCTTGCCTTGCCCTGCCCTGCCCTGCCTTGCCTTGCCCTGCCCTGCCCTGCCTTACCCTGCCTTGCCTTGCCTTGCCTTGCCCTGCCCTGTCTTGCCTTGCCCTGCCCTGCCCTGCCCTGCCTTGCCTTGCCCTGCCTTGCCTTACCCTTGCCTTGCCTTGCCCTGCCCTGCCTTACCTTGCCTGCCTTGCCCTGCCTGCCTGCCCTGCCTGCCCTGCCCTGCCTTGCCTTGCCTTGCCTTGCCTAGCCTTGCCTTGCCTTGCCTTGCCCTGCCCTGCCCTGCCTTGCCTTGCCTTGCCTTGCCTTGCCTTGCCTTGCACTGAACAGGGTCACAAAGGCCTGGGTTACACTGTTCGTTGGATTACTGACTGAAAAGGTTCCTCAGTGCTTGACTAAACCTGTCTCTTTGGTTTGATTGTGTTGATTGGCTTGGTTTAATGTTATTTTGTTTAGCTTTTTGGGGATTTGAAGGAGATAAAGAAGGATTTTGGAAGATTTGTTTACCTGTGATGTAGAGAAAGAGTCAAGGTTTGCAATGTCTGTGTATGTTTGACAGACAAAGGCGCCGCGGGTTTACCTAACGCAAATATTAACGTACAGATAAATCAGGCTATACTTTCATTTTCATTCTACCTGAATGTTCTTTTAAGGATTACTTTAGAATACTGCTACTTAGTATATACCTAATAAAAAAGTTCATGTGAGTATAGTGTGGTATTTACGTTAGCACATTGGTACATCGTTAACCCCTTCACGCCCATATCTTTCCTTTACTATACAAAATTGTCTGTTGTTAGCATGGAGGTAGTATAAGTACTTATACTACCTCCATGGTTGTTGAGCCATAAAATTACAAAAAGTAACTTAATATACCAAATTAGTTAGTTGACAAGGATACTAAACAGGTCATATCTATAAAATATTGCTTATATTCACAAAAAATCGTCTAATGGTACCCACATTACAATGGAAATTACGTTGTGTCTCAAGGGGTTAAGCATCTACGCGACTGTTTTGTGCATGTTCTTTGCCTTGAAGAGCATGGGAAAGGTAGTCATTGCACAGTCTTCCTCCGCTACATCGTCCTCCGGGGAGCATCAGGCAGGCACACGCAGCGGTCGTCAGCAAGCCTATTACTACATCTCATTAACTCAGATGGAACAATTACAAGCTATCAGATGGAACAATTACAAGCTATCAGATGGAACAATTACAAGCTATCAGATGGAACAATTACAAGCTATCAGATGGAACAATTACAAGCTATCAGATGGAACAATTACAAGCTATCAGATGGAATAATTACAAGCTATCAGATGGAACAATTACAAGCTATCAGATGGAACAATTACAAGCTATCAGATGGAACAATTACAAGCTATCAGATGGAACAATTACAAGCTATCAGATGGAACAATTACAAGCTATCAGATGGAACAATTACAAGCTATCAGATGGAACAATTACAAGCTATCAGATGGAACAATTACAAGCTATCAGATGGAACAATTACAAGCTATCAGATGGAACAATTACAAGCTATCAGATGGAACAATTACAAGCTATCAGATGGAACAATTACAAGCTATCGTTCCATTCCGAGTGGTTTTGCTGAAATTATCTCTTTTGTTTAATTGTATTTCTTATTTTATCTTATTTGTATTTTTTTAATGGCTTCCGGCTTAATATTTCCCCGGCTTAATATTTTCCTAGGCTTCCGGCTTAATATTTCCCCAGGCTTAATATTTTCCCTAGGCTTCCGGCTTCATATTTTCCCTAGGTTCACGGCTTCATATTTTCCCTAGGTTCACGGCTTAATATTTTCCCTAGGCTTATGGCTTAATATTTTCCCTAGGCTTCCGGCTTCATATTTTCCCTAGGTTCACGGCTTAATATTTTCCCTAGGCTTCCGCTTAAATTTCCAGCTATCCGGCTCAATATTCCCAGCTTCCGCTTAATATTTCCCTAGGCTTCCGGCTTAATATTTCCCTAGGCTTCGGCTTAATATTTACCCGGCTTAATATTTCCCTAGGCTTCCGGCTTAATATTTCCCCTAGGCTTCCGGCTTAATATTTCCCCTAGGCTTACGGCTTAATATTTCCCCTAGGCTTACGGCTTAATATTTCCCCTAGGCTTACGGCTTAATATTTTCCCTAGGCTTACGGCTTAATATTTCCCCTAGGCTTCCGGCTTAATATTTCCCCTAGGCTTCCGGCTTAATATTTCCCCTAGGCTTCCGGCTTAATATTTCCCTAGGCTTATGGCTTAATATTTCCCCTAGGCTTATGGCTTAATATTTCCCCTAGGCTTACGGCTTAATATTTCCCCTAGGCTTATGGCTTAATATTTCCCCTAGGCTTATGGCTTAATATTTCCCCTAGGCTTATGGCTTAATATTTTCCCTAGACTTACGGCATAATATTTTCCCTAGACTTACGGCATAATATTTTCCCTAGACTTACGACATAATATTTTCCCTAGCTTCGCATAATATTTCCCTAGGCTTACGGCTAATATTTCCCTAGCTTACGGACTAATATTTCCCTAGACTTAGGGACTTAATATTTTCCCAGAGCTTACGGCATTAATATTTCCCTAGCTTACGGCATAATATTTTCCCTAGACTTACGGCATAATATTTTCCCTAGACTTACGGCATAATATTTTCCCTAGACTTACGGCATAATATTTTCCCTAGACTTACGGCATAATATTTTCCCTAGGCTTACGGCATAATATTTTCCCTAGACTTACGGCATAATATTTTCCCTAGACTTATGACATAATATTTTCCCTAGACTTACGACGTAGTATTTTCCCGGCATAATATTTTCCCTAGGCTTACGACATAATATTTTCCCGGTGTAATATTTTCCCTATATAGGCTCACGGCTTAATATTTTCCCTATATAGGCTCACGGCTTAATATTTTCCCTCCTTCCTTCTGTATAACCTTCCATTTCTTTTGTTCTTATTCCTATTCCTTGATGACCTTAGTGTTTGGGGTGACCTCATCTTTTCCCTCCCTCCTTCTCTATGACCTTGCTTCCATCAACATGACCTCTTTTACTCTTCTTTCTATGACCTTGAACTTCTACTCCTAAATACTCTCTTTTACTTTAGCCTTTACTGTCGACAATATCTCTCTCTCTCTCTCTCTCTCTCTCTCTCTCTCTCTCTCTCTCTCTCTCTCTCTCTCTCTCTCTCTCTCTCTCTCTCTCTCTCTCCTTATTCGGCCTCCGCTCCCCACACAAAGAACGACCTTCCTATCTTTTATGTCTGCCTCTCCTCCCCCCCCCCCCCTCTCTCTCTCTCTCTCTCTCTCTCTCTCTCTCTCTCTCTCTCTCTCTCTCTCTCTCTCTCGCATACACACACATACATACACTTGAAATGGACTAAAAAAAGAGGTGATAGCGGAAAAAAATGAACATCAGTCTAAAGAAAACTTGATGAATATAGATATACGGCCGATTTTTCAAACATGGACTTAGGCTAACTAACCTAAGACTAACCATGGCCTTAGACAGACATTTCAGTTTCTTAAACATTTTTCCGGGGGTTATATAATATCCTTAAACTTGGATGTGGGAAAGGGTCGTGGGTGTCTAACAATTCCAATGTTATTTTTGTTAGTCATCGACCCATCTGAGACTAAAACCCCCTTAAAAAACTGAAAAGTCTGTCTAAGGCCATGGTTAGTCTTAGGTTAACATAATGTCCATGTTTGAAAAATCGGCCGATGGAGTCAGGACCGCACGAGTATAGCTCAAGCCCTGTATGCTATAACTAAGGACACACACACACACACACACACAAGCATCACACACACACACGTACGTACAACCCCCATCCATTCAAAGCACGCCATGTGTTATACTCTTCACGGGGAGATGTGTTATCCGCCGTAATTCAACAAGCCAATTACATTACTCAACACCGCGTTTAGTATCAGCCAACCAACGCGACACACCAAGCAGGAAGAGGAGGAGGAGGAGGAAGAAGAAGAGGAGGAGGAGGAGGAGGAGGAGGAATACAAATTAATGCAAAGGAAACACAAACAGCAACAGAACCTTAGGTCCTTACATGGCTGTTTGATTTAACTACACTACACTAACTAGATAATAAAAGAGAAAGGATAGGAAAGTAGAAGGTTCGTAGAAAGAGGAGGAGGTAAAGGAGGAGGAGGAGGAGGAGGAGAAGGAGGAGGAGGAGGAGGAGGAGGAGAAGGAGGAGGAGGGAGGAGGAAGAGGAGGAGGCCCTTTGGAAACCCTGGCGTCAGATGTGCTCTCGGAGGAGTAGGAGGGAGCGACAATTTTCCTCTTTAGTCTTTGAATACACAATAATATCCTTGCAGTGTGTAAATTCCCCGACGAAGCTTAGGTGTGCCTCGTTTGGCCCCGCTGGGATCATCACTTTGGGGAGAGAGGAGGAAGGGAAGGAAAGGGGAGAGAAGAGGAGGCAGGGAGGGAAGAGGAGGCAGGGAGGGAAGAGGAGGCAGGGAGGGAAGAGGAGGCAGGGAGGGAAGAGGAGGCAGGGAGGGAAGAGGAGGCAGGGAGGGAAGAGGAGGCAGGGAGGGAAGAGGAGGCAGGGAGGGAAGAGGAGGAAGGAGGTATAAGATGGGTGAGTGTATGAAGAGTTTGAGGAAAAGCGTGGGAGAAAGGAGAGTAAGAGGAAGAAAGAAGGGTAGGAATGAGGTGAAGAAAGCTTTGGAGGGAAAAGAGAGAGAGAGAGAGAGAGAGAGAGAGAAGAGAGAGAGAGAGAGAAGAGAGTAGGGTAATGACTAAGGAAGGGGAGGAGGAGTGTGATGAGCAGGTGGAGGAAAAGTAGCATTGTGGAGCAGGAATGGATGGAGAGATGAGGCGAGGCTGTGGCGTCAATAGCAAGGGAATGGTACGCGATGTTATGGAGGTAAGATAGCAGCAAGGTAGCGAGGATGTAATGTTACTTTTAATGTTTACTTTTGCGTTATCGAAGGAATAAGAAGTAGATTTAGTGATGTTTACTTAGCCCCTTCACGCCCAGATCTCTCCTTGGCTATAAAACATTGTCTGTTGTTAGCCATGAAATTACGAAAAGTAACTTAATATACCAAAGTCGACAAGGATACTAAACAGGTCATACCTATAAAATATTGCTTATAGTCATTAAAAATCGTGTTTACGTGTCGTTTACGTGTACAAAGCCCTTCGGATTGTCTTTCAGTGCAGCATACTGATTACGGGTAATAACATTTGCTAGTAATAACACTAATGAATATTAATAACAGATAATTGATCATTTTGTAGTTCCTAATATCTCAATAGAAACAGTAAGGGTTTGCCCAGGGCGCCACACAAGCCGCTGCCGTGGTGCGTCAAGCTGTGGCGACAGCCTCACTGTTTACCCGTGTAATGAATGCAGCCCAGCCTATTCCCTGAGTCGGGATATTGCTGGGAATAAAAAATTACCCCGCTTACTGGCGGTCATTTTGCATCTGGCGCCAAGCAGGAGCTCCGGCAGGTCTAATACACACCATTCGACGCTACGTAGGTGTGGGAAGTTAAGGAAATACATAACTATTTATCGTTACAAATATGAAATGCTTTGCTACAAACTATGAATTCTTTTAATAATTCATTCCGTCCTTTACTACATCAGGATTCAGAGTGTTTTACAGGCAGTGTGTGTGCATTACTCTCGCCGTGGCCTCCGCCGAGCCTCAGACAGCGGCGCGTGTGTTGCCAACTAGCCAGGCACGCACCACACGCACGGCCGTGGGAGGCTTGCTATTACTTACTTAAGGCGTTTTCTGCGGGGATCCTGATTGCAACCGAAAACATTTCGGTTGGTCAAATTTCGATCCCTGTTCAACCATCCAGGGAAGATGATTGGCCCGACCCGCAATCATTTGTTGTTGTTGTTGTGACCGTTTGCAGCCGAAAATTTTCCGATTGCATCCAAAAATCCCCCGCAGAAAACGCCTCTAATACGAGGATAAAGTTGTGCCTGTCAACGAATAGGCCTTTTACCTGTTATGTTTAAGCTTGGGGAGTGATA
The DNA here is from genome assembly GCA_016584305.1 of Chionoecetes opilio. Taxonomy (NCBI): domain Eukaryota; kingdom Metazoa; phylum Arthropoda; class Malacostraca; order Decapoda; family Majidae; genus Chionoecetes; species Chionoecetes opilio. The sequence continues at coordinate 216,051 of JACEEZ010022698.1, forward strand.
ATATGTGATGGTTTTGAGATAAAAGGGCGTGATGTAGCATGTTTTGAGGTGGCAGGGGGCGGGAGATGACATTCCAGGATGGTGACAGTGGTGATGACGCCAGGCACGCAGTGGTGCCACGCGCGAGTGTCACCACAGAGACCAGCTGGGCTTTTGTCACTGATCTGATGGGCTTGTAGGCGTTTTTCCAATACAGTTCCAGGAGTCTACGTGATAAGAAGGAAGATTTATTACGCGTCTAGGAATCTATGCAAAGCGTCACTCATAAATCTGCATCCTACCTAGCGGGGTGAAGAGGCGGAGGGTACAGACTACGAAGGGCAAAGTGAAGTAAGAAGCAGCTATCTCACATGTGTTGTGTTGTGCAGTTGTGGTGTTATCTTAAATTAATGTTGTATTATTTGCATTTATAATCTGGGGTTTCTGGATCAAATAGCGGTGTTTTTTAACCAATTCATTTAAGGTGTTGTGTGTGGCAATACTGGCGCATCTCAGGACTCACTAGGCAGTCCCTCTGCCGTGACGAGCGGGGGACGGCGTGTTTCTGTGTACCATTCTGTTTACCCGTGAACAACTATACATTGACTTGTTGTGAGGTGCGTGGGTAACTGTTAGCGTGGTGATTAGTGCGAGACTGTGAGGCAGGCCGTGGTGTGGAGGCTATTAAGGCCGTGAGGGACATATAAGGACCATTTAAGGCTGACGTGACGGACTGACTGTGTGGCGGATGTTTTAACACGTAAATATTTGTTGTTTGGGAACAGTAATAGAGTTATAGATAGCGAGTGCATTATCAAAGGCCAGGTGTGTGACGGACGCCGTAGCTTCCTGCCATCCTCAATAAGGTAAGTAATGATATCTTTGAACCATTATCACATTTTTTTTACCATTAAATCGAACACACTATAGCAGTATAGCATTAGTCGTGTGTGTGTGTATGCGTGTATGTACTGTAGTGTGTGTGTGTGTGTGTGTGTGTGTGTGTCAATGATGGGCAGCCGAAACGGGAGACTCGTTTCACATCAAACTAGGTTAAACAAATCGGGGAAATATCGTAGATTTTTAATAACTTGGTCACATATCCAGGGTGTCATTTTGAAGGGGTGTTATGAGTAAAAAACTGCCCCACAGGCATACTTTAGGGCCCCCGCCGCCGCCCCCAGTGCCCCCCACAGCCTACCACCGCCACCGCTGCAACACGCCCGCGCCCAACATATCCTACCGGGACAAGTAGCCACGTTCACAATAATTTTTGCTTCGCTACCCACCAGACGTACGAGTAAGGCCCTTACATAAGAACATAAGAAAAGAAGGAAGCTACAAGAGGCTGGCAGACCTACACGTGGTAGTTCCTGTTACTTAATACTACCTACATCCACCTTTCATCACCATCCATGAAATTATCCAGCCTCCTTCTAAAACTCCCTAATGACACCACACCTTCACACGCCCTGTGGTGATGAACGGGGTGGCGGGCAATGCGTACATGATCCTGAAGTGTGCGAGCCGAGCATGGGCGGCAGTGACTCAAACATCGAACGTGGGTGCCTATGCTTGCCTTTTCTTTACCCGGCAGTAGTGGGGACATACATTACAGGGCGCTGACACGTAGCACGCACCCCATATACCAAGGCGTGGGCCGCAGGGGAGTCTGCAGGGAGGCACTGGGCTACACATGGGAATAACATTTTGCTGCACCCCGCTCCCTGCCTTGCCTTGCTACCATGCCTGGATACTAATGCTCCCTGCCTTGCCTTGCTACCATGCCTGATACTAATGCTCCCTGCCTTGCCTTGCTACCATGCCTGGATACTAATGCTCCCTGTCTTGCCTTGCTACCATGCCTCGATACCAATGCTCCCTGGCTTGCCTTGCTACCATGCCTGGATACTAATGCTCCCTGCCTTGCCTTGCTACCATGCCTCGATACTAATGCTCCCTGCCTTTGGGCCTGGATACCAATGCTCCCTGCCTTGCCTTGCTACCATGCCTGGATACTAATGCTCCCTGCCTTCCCTTGCTACCAGCCTGGATACTAATGCTCCCTGCCTTGCCTTGCTACCATGCCTGGATACTCAATGCTCCTGCCTTGCCTTGCTACCATGCCTCGATACTAATGCTCCCTGCTTGCTTAGCTATACACATGCCTCGCATATACAATGCTGCCGCCTTGCCCTTGCTACCACTGGAATAACCGATTTGCTGCACCCCGTCCTTGCCTTGCTTACCATGCCTGCGATACCAATGCTCCCTGCCTTGCCTCGCTACCATGCCTCGATACTAATGCTCCCTGCCTTGCCTTGCTACCATGCCTGGATACAATGCTCCCTGCCTTGCCTTGCTACCATGCCTGATACAATGCTCCCTGCCTTGCCTGCTACCATGCCTGGATACCAATGCTCCCTGCCTTGCCTTGCTACCATGCCTCGATACTAATGCTCCCTGCCTTGCCTCGCTACCATGCCTCGATACTAATGCTCCCTGCCTTGCCTTGCTACCATGCCTCGATACTAATGCTCCCTGCCTTGCCTCGCTACCATGCCTCGATACTAATGCTCCCTGCCTTGCCTTGCTACCATGCCTCGATACTAATTCTCCCTGCCTTGCCTTGCTACCATGCCTGATACTAATGCTCCCTGCCTTGCCTCGCTACCATGCCTGGATACTAATGCTCCCTGCTTGCCTTGCTACCATGCCTGGATACTAATGCTCCCTGCCTTGCCTTGCTACCATGCCTGATACTAATGCTCCCTGCCTTGCCTGCTACCATGCCCGATACTAATGCTCCCTGCCTTGCCTCGCTACCATGCCTGGATACTAATGCTCCCTGCTTTGCCTTGCTACCATGCCTCGATACTAATGCTCCCTGCTTTGCCTTGCTACCATGCCCCGATACTAATGCTCCCTGCTTTGCCTTGCTACCATGCCCCGATACTAATGCTCCCTGCCTTGCCTCGCTACCATGCCTGGATACTAATGCTCCCTGCCTTGCCTTGCTACCATGCCTCGATACTAATGCTCCCTGCCTTGCCTCGCTGCCATGCCTCTGTAGACTATAGATAAACACATACGCTAACCACTATGAACTATTCTAATGATGTATTTTTAGTAATGAGTGAGGGAAGACAATGATGTTATGGTAAAATAAGCCTGTTTACTATGGCACTAGGAGCTCACTATCTATAATATTATAAGGTAGAGGAGTAATAAGAGGTGGTATGTAAGGTAGTGTGGGTGGTGACAGTGGGAAGTGTTAGGATATTGGTTTCTGCTATAACAGGTTTCAAGGTCAAATAAATGTAATCTTAGTTTATCATAATGATGTGTGACGCCTTATAAGCACATGCCTTGATATACTAAGAAACTAATTATTGCCTCATTTATTATTCCTTGTGATATGCTCGTGAAGGTCTCCTAGTCTGGCTCTCATTAACCCCTTGAAACCCAGAGCGTATTTTACATTGTACTTTGGGTACCATTTGAGGATTTTAGTGAATATAAGCAATGTTTTATAGCTATGACCTGTTTCGTATCCTTGTCCATTAGCTAATTCGGTATATTCAGTTAGTTTTCGTAATTTTATGGCTCAACAACAGACGTTTTTATATAGCAAAGGAAAGATCTGGGTGTGAAGGGGTTAATGTGTGTGTATGTGTGTGTGTGTGTGTGTGTGTGTGTGTGTGTGTGTGTGTGTGTGTGTGTGTGTTACTGGCTGGATGGTTTTCTGCCTGTCTGTCTGTCGGTAAATGTCAATGTATGTCGTGGTTTTGTGAATCATCAATGTATTATTGTGTGTTATTTTGTGTATTATCAAAGCAACAGTAATACTTTCACATAAATCATCCCTCTTATTATATTATTATTATTATTATTATTATTATTATTATTATTATTATTATTTCCATAAGAGGTAAATGCTTCTTAATTAATGACTTGTATGACTTTCTTCCCGTGGCCTCTACCGCAGATAACACTATAGTCGCCAGTCACTCGCCACTGCACTAATGTCGCCAGGCGTCATATATTACGAATTATAGCATCACTACAGATTTGTATGTGTCACTGAAGATGATACACAGTAGTTTATATTATGTACCTCACAATACATGTCTTCAGTGGCACATAAAAGTCTGTAGTGATGCTAAAATTCGAAGTATATTGTGCCTGGCGACATTAGTGCAGTGGCAAGTGACTGGCGACTATAGTGTTATCTACGGTATTGTTTTTTGATTAGAGTGACACCTCCAATGTTTCTATTTCTCTTAACCTGAAATAACCTAAAATAAACTTCAAATAACCGAAAATAACCATAAAATATACCTAAAATAACCCCAACTCAAATGATAGACCTAAAAACGGTTATTTTAGTCCTAGCCTAACCCAACCGAACCTAACCTGACCGAACCTCCCCCTCACTCCTCCCTCACTCCCCCCTCACTCGCGCCCGTCAGGGTGGCAAGGTTGGTAGAGACGTGAGTTCGCAATGTGCAGCGTCCCTGTGTATTCAGCGGTTCGAGTCCGCCTAGTTCGTGCTGACGTGGCGGCGCTTTGTATAGTCAATAACCTTGTAGTTGGTACTTGCAAAGTGTCTAGATAGGATGAAAATCTTATCTCCCCCCTCACTCCTATTTTATTGGAGGATATTACAAAAATAGCTAAACTGTACCACAAATAACCAAAAAAAGAGCTAAAATAACCTAAAATAAACCTCCAATAACCTACAATAAACCACAAATATCCTGAAATAATTAAATACCTTGAATTCCTTCTGTTGGATGAAAAGCTTAGGATTTATACTTGATCTACGTCGTCTTTTAAGTGTTTCCATGTTAGTTACAGACTCTTTTTAATATGAAATGATCTTCGTATTCCGTTTTTTACTTATAGTTACTAATTCTTCTATTAATAATGATATATTAATGGTACTTATTACGTGATCGTTTTTCGCTGCACCAAAAATTACTGTCCTTTTTTCATTGTTAATTTACGGTTTATCTTTTTATTGGTTTTGATGCCTTTTTCTCATCTTTTTATTGGTTTTGATGCCTTTTTCCCATCTTTTTATTGGTTTTGATGCCTTTTTCCCATTTTTTTATTGGTTTTGATGCCTTTTTCCCATCTTTTTATTGGTTTGATGCCTTTTCCATCTTTTTATTGGTTTTGATGCCTTTTTCCCATCTTTTTATTGGTTTTGATGCCTTTTTCACATCTTTTTATTGGTTTTGATGCCTTTTTCCCATCTTTTTATTGGTTTTGATGCCTTTTTCCCATCTTTTTATTGGTTTTGATGCCTTTTTCCCATCTTTTTATTGGTTTTGATGCCTTTTTCCCATCTTTTATTGTTTTGATGCCTTTTCACATTTTTTATTGGTTTTGATGCCTTTTTCCCATCTTTTTATTGGTTTTGATGCCTTTTTCCCATCTTTTTATTGGTTTTGATGCCTTTTTCCCATTTTTTATTGTTTTTTTGATGCCTTTTTCTTCCCATCTTTTTATTGGTTTTGATGCCTTTTTCCCATCTTTTTATTGGTTTTGATGCCTTTTTCCCATCTTTTTATTGGTTTTGATGCCTTTTTCCCATCTTTTTATTGGTTTTGATGCCTTTTTCCATCTTTTTATTGGTTTTGATGCCTTTTTCCCATCTTTTTATTGGTTTTGATGCCTTTTTCACATCTTTTTATTGGTTTTGATGCCTTTTCATCGTCTATTACTACCAGTTTCTTTTTAATCCCTCATATTTTATCCCTCCATTTCAACCCTTGCCTCGCCCGCCGCAGCCTGCCTCCTTAGCCTCCCCTTTCTCCACAGTAATGAGAGACCTTTCCACACACTTTACCATATCGATCTCCACAGCCAACACTTAGAACTTATTCCCTTCCCTGCCCTCGCCTCCCGTTGCGATGCGCCCCTCCCTCCTCCTCCTCCTCCTCCTCCTCCTCCTCCTCCTCCTCCTCCTCCTCCTCCTCCTCCTCCTTCCTCCTCTTTCTGCACCACTATGACCTCCTCGTCTTCCTTCTCTTTCCTTCTTCTTTGAGTTGGACAAAGATCTTCATTTCTTCCTTTGCCTCTCTTCAAGCACACACACACACACACACACACACACACACACACACACACACACACACACACACACACACCCCTCACACTCACACAAACACACACACTCACACTCACACACACACACACACACACACACACACACACACACACACTACAACTAGATGAATACATAAAAAAAACTAGATGATACAACGAGATGAATACATAGAAAAATACAACTAGATGAATACACACTTACACACACACACTTACACACACACACACACACACACACACACACACACACACACACACACACACACACACACACACACACACACACACACACACACACAATACAACTAGATGAATACATACAAAAAACTAGATGATACAACTAGATGAATACATAGAAAAATACAACTAGATGAATACACACTTACACACACACACTTACACACACACACACACACACACACACACACACACACACACACCCACACACACACACCCACCCACACACACACACACACCCACCCACACACACACACACCCACACACACACACACCCACACCCACACACACACACACCCACACACACACACTCACACACACACACACACACACACACACACACACACACACACACTTGCTGCTGTTTCTTCCTGCAAGTAAATTCTTCACGATGTTTCTGTGTGTTGTTATTCTCTTCACCATCCTGGCTGATGCAAAGTTAATGGTTTCTCGCCTTCTTGCATACATATATTTCTTCCCCCAAGTGGCGTGACTCACATTTCCTCCCGAGTCCTGGCAGCGCGTTGGAACGGCTGTCACACCTCGTCATGGTCTTGTCACGGCAATTCTCGTCACTTGATTAACCCCTTGAGACCCAGAGCGTAATTTCCATTGTAATTTGGGTACCATTAGACGATTTTTAGTGAATATAAGCAATATTTTATAGATAATACCTGTTTAGTAGCCTTGTCGACTAACTAATTTGGTATACCTATTCAGTTACTTTTCGTGATTTATGGTTCGACAACATACGATTTTTATAGCAAAGGAAAGATCTGGGCGTGAAGGGGTTCAGGGCCACACGTCTGTCAGCCTGCCGTTGTTGCCGACGTATGTATGTATGCATAGATGTACTTTTTTTTGTGTTCAGCTACATTTGTTTACCGCATTTATTTATGTTTGTCGTTTTAGAGGTCATATCTTTAACATTTTGTCGTTTTAGAGGTCATATCTTTAACATATGATAGTTTTAGAGGTCATATCTTTAACATTTTGTCGTTTTAGAGGTCATATCTAACATTTTGTCGTTTTAGAGGTCATATCTTTAACATTTTGTCGTTTTAGAGGTCATAACTAACATTTTTTCGTTTTAGAGGTCATTTCTTTAACATTTTGTCGTTTTAGAGGTCATATCTTTAACATTTTGTCGTTTTAGAGGTCATAACTAACATTTTGTCGTTTTAGAGGTCATATCTTTAACATTGTCGTATTCATGTTCATTATCAAGGTTTTGTTAAATGCCAAGTTCTATAATTTTTTTTCCGCAGTTAAAACTCTTACTGTACTTATTAACCCCTTCACGCCCAGATCTTTCCTTTGCTATATAAAGTCGTCTGTTGTTAACCATAAAATTACGAAATGTAACTTAATATACCAAATTAACTAATGGACAAGGATACTAAGCAGGTCATATCTATTATAATATTGCTTATATTAACTAAAAATCCTCTAATGGTACCCAAATTACAATGGAAATTACGTTCTGGGCCTCAAGGGATTAAGAGCTCCAGTATTCAAGTTCATGCCAAGCTTGACGATAGGATGAAGACATTGAGATATTTTTTGCACATGTCAGGTCTTGTTTATCCGTGTTGAAGTATAGTCTCGCCGTCACTAATGGTTGAGATAGCGCGAAAATATTAATCTCAATATTCCATGGTTTATAAATCCAATGTTGATGACCGGTGAATCTCAAGCGCGGGAGATGGATGGTGGCGGGGCGGGGCGGGCGGGGCGGGGCGGGGGGCGGGCGGGCGGGGCGGGGGGGCGGGGCGGGGCGGGGCGGGGCGGGGCGGGGCGGGGGGGGTGGTGGAAGGGAGTCGTGAGCCGTGTTCATTGAGGCCTAGATGGGTGCAGTCAGTATAAATAAGAGCCGAGCCGAGGAAGACTATACTCTGTTTTTTTTTAAGGTGAAAAATCCTGCCCCCTTGCTGCTTACTGACTGATATTTGATGCCGGGAGAAAGGAATACTACGCTTCTTCTTAATTTCAGTTGTATTTTATCATAATTAACCATATTAGCAGGTTAGGCATCATTTTAAGCATGAGACCTTAAGATAGAGTGGAACTTTCGCCTCGTTAGCCCCTTCACGCCCATATATTTCCTTTGCTATATAAAATCGTCTGTTGTTAGCCATAAATTACGAAAAGTGACTGAATATATCAAATTAACTAGTGGACAATGATAGTAAACAGGTCATATCTATATAAAATATTACTTATATTCACTAAAAAGCGTCTAATGGTACCCAAATTACAATTAAAAATATACTTTCTGGGCCTCAAGGGGTTAACAAATATTGACTCTAGTGACTGTGATGAAGGATGCAATCACCGGCGTCCAGGGAAGGAAAGCCCCGAGCGATCACAGCCGCGGAACAAATGACTGCAGGTTTACGGTTATTGCCGCGTTATTCACGAGGGCATATAGTAGAGCGGTGAAAAGATCCTGCCTGGGTGTCATGCCGCCGATCCCCGCAGTGCTGCAGACACATACTTCTGTCTCTGTATTGCATTCTGTATCACCGATGAGCTATTAAGAACATAAGAACATAAGAAAATAAGAAAATAAGGAAGCTACAAGAGGCCGCGAGACCTACACGTGGTAGTTCCTGTTCCTGTATTGAATCTTGCTGTACTCTGGGTTTTTTTACGAGGTGAAAAATCCTGACCCTTTGCTGTTTACTGACTGATATTTGATGCCGGGAGAAGGGAATAATACGGTTCTTCTTAATTGCAGCTGTATTTGATCATTGTTAACCATATTATCAGGTAAACATAGGCATTATTTTAAGCATGAGATCTTAAGATAGAATGAAATTTTCGCATCGTTAACAAAAATAGACCATTGTGTTCGGTTACTGTGGTGCGAGACACTGCCAGGACATACAAAGAGACGCTCCGCCGATGCTCACAAGACTTAGCAAGATATATTATTTAACCCCTTGAGACCCAGACCGTAATTTCCATTGTAATTTGGATACCATCAGACGTTTTTTTTAGTGAATATAAGCAATATTTAATAGATATGACTTGTTTAGTGTCCTTGCGACTAACTAATTTGGTATATTAAGTTAATAAACGTATTTTTAAGGCTAACAACAGACGATTTTTTTTATAGCCAAGGAAAGATAAGGGTTAAATAGGGGGAGGTAACCAATAGGTACGCAAAAAATCATGGTTATTTTCCTTCTCGAGACTGTACTCGTCCCACAAATTACATGGAGAATGCCATATAGGGTCAGTATATGAAGAAATGGTTGTATTTTCATGTGGTGTTAACCCCTTCACGCCCAGATCTTTCTTTTGCTATATAAAAAAATCATGTAAACCATAATATTACGAAAAGTCACTGAATATACCAAAATAATTAGTCGACAAGGATACTAAACAGGTCATAGCTATAAAATATTGCTTATATGCACTACAAATCGTCTAATGGTAACTAAATTACAATGGAAATTACGTTCTGGGTCTCAAGGTGTTAAGAGATTTGAAATATCTCAATACACTGCTGAGAAAATGACCTATGATAAATTAGATAGATGTTGATATTTAGCATGGAGGGAAAGTTGGTCGGCCCAGTGATCTGTAATTCCTGATTTTCGTGTCTGTTGAGCTGAACTAAGATTTGGGATTGGCAGAGCGAAGGGAAGGGCGTAGCGGCGGGGGGGGGGGGGGTGAGGTACGTGTGGGGGTGTGAGGGTGGGGGGGGGAGGGGGGGGGTGAGGGAGGCGTTTGTGTGCGGGAATAATGTGGTCTTAAAGTCAGATTTATTCGCTAAGGGCAGGACAGATCAAAGCCTCGATTAGGGAGAGGGAGTTCTGATGATGGTTCTTTATTTACTTACACGAACCCGCTTACCCCTTGGCTGGGACTGTTGGAACATAAGAAATAACTACAATCTTGGGAGTTTGAGTTATAAAGCCCCCCCCCCCCCCCACACACACCCACACCCACACACACTCCGTGGTGTGTGTGGTACTCCGTAGTGTAGTGGTTAGCACGCTCGGCTCACAACCGAGAAGTCCCGCGTTCGATCCCCGGGCGGAGCGAAGACAGACGGGCGGTCTTCTTAAAACCCGAGCCCTTGTCCACCCAGCAGTGAATGGGTACCGGGTGTTAGCCGGGGGTTTGTGAGCCGCCTCTCCCAACTTCCCCCAACACTAAGCACTAAGGATGAATGATAAAATGTTGATATCGAGACGGGGCCATACGAGTGTAGCTCAGGCCCTGTAAGATACAACTAGATTAATACAACTAGATGAATACACACACAAGATTGCCATATATTTCAATCACACCTTTCGTTATTATAGCCAACCGCTCACACATTCAGTCTGACAATTGGTAGAAAATGTAAAAAAAATGTGTTGCAATGGAACATGTATGCACAGTGTCTCTTGCAAGGATTAGGAGAGAGACACCACACCCCACCAGTGACACCTAGGAGTGGTGGTGGTGGTGGTGATGGTGGTGGTGGTGGTGGTGGTGGTGGTGATGGTGGTGGTGGTGGCGGCAGCGGTGGCGGTGGCGGCGGTGGTGATGGCGGTGGTGATGGCGGTGGTGGTGGTGGCGGCGGCGGTGGTGGTGGCGGTGGTGGTGGTGGTGGTGGTGGTTGGAAGGGCAAACACGAGAACGGAGAGACAATCATGATGGAGGAACCAAGATTAACCGACCATCTATCATTTAACCCCTTGAGACCCAGAACGTAATTTCCATTGTAATTTGGGAACCATTAGACGATTTTTAGTGACTATAAGCAATGTTTTATAGATATGACCTGTTTAGTATCCTTGTCCACTAACTAATGTGGTATATTTAGTGACTTTTGGTAATTTTATGGCTAACAACAGACGATTTCATGTAGCAAAGGAAAGATCTGGGCGTGAAGGGGTTAAGAAATCTATTAAATCTAATAATCTAAAAAATCGATCTATTAAAAGTCAATTGATGTACGAGAAACAGCCATTTGGAACGTATCAAATGTATTTTTTTCTTTATCAACTTAATTCATCGTGCCATTCCACTAAAGCCTTGCAATACGGTAATACGGTAATACTAAAGCCTTGCAATACGGTAATACGGTAATACTAAAGCCTTGCAATACGGTAATACGGTAATACTAAAGCCTTGCAATACGGTAATACTAAAGCCTTGCAATACGGTAATACGAAAGCCTTGCAATACGGTAATACGGTAATACTAAAGCCTTGCAATACGGTAATACTAAAGCCTTGCAATACGGTAATACGGTAATACTAAAGCCTTGCAATACGGTAATACTAAAGCCTTGCAATACGGTAATACGGTAATACTAAAGCCTTGCAATACGGTAATACTAAAGCCTTGCAATACGGTAATACTAAAGCCTTGCAATACGGTAATACGGTAATACTAAAGCCTTGCAATACGGTAATACGGTAATACTAAAGCCTTGCAATACGGTACGGTTTGAAAATGTGATATTTATTAAAAGTGCGATGAAAAAAACGATGACTATCTATTGCATCTGTCTTCCACATGAAATTACTTAATGAAATATTAACCAGATTGGTGGGAAAACTAGATTAAATATTATGTTATGTATTGTTATGTTGAGCAGAACAGAACAGAACAGTTAACTGAGCAGCTTCACACCACTGGGTTACAGGCAGTGGATGCCGATCCTCCCATTGACGAAACCACACCCTCTCTTGACGAAGTCAGAGAGGCTGTAGCAAAGTTGAAGGGTGGAAAGGCAGCTGGTGTTTGTAATATCAGTGCGGAGCTCCTCAAAGCTGGGGGTGAGGCCATGATCCGCGGGTTGCATGCTGTCCTAACTGCCGTGTGGCAATCAGGTACCATTCCTCCTGACTGGAAAAGGGGGCTGGTCGTCCCTATCTGGAAAGGGAAAGGGGACCGTCAGGACTGCAACAATTACCGCGGTATTACACTGCTCAGCGTACCAGGCAAGGTGCTTGCCCATCTATTGCTGACACGAATTCGCAGTCATCTGGTGAAGCATCAGAGACCTCAGCAGTCTGGGTTCACGCCTGGTAAGTCAACAACGGACCGTATCCTAGCGCTTCGTGTCCTGGTGGAACGCCGACGTGAGTTTCGACAGGGGATGCTTGCAGCCTATGTTGATCTCAAGAAGGCGTTTGACTCAGTGCATCGTGAGTCACTCTGGGATCTTCTGCGACTTCGAGGGATTCCTGCAAGGACTATTGGTTTGATAACTGATCTGTATTCTGGGACTGAGAGTGCTGTGAAGTGTGGGGCAGGTGTATCCAGCTTCTTTCCTGTAAATACAGGAGTGAGGCAAGGGTGCGTCCTTGCCCCATCACTTTTCAACGCTTGTATGGACTGGGTATTGGACAAGGTTGTAGATCAAAGTGATTGTGGAGCATTCGTCGGCAACACCAAGATCACTGATCTTGTTTTTGCCGATGATGCAGTAATCTTTGCTGAGTCGCTGGAGGTCCTGGTGATGGCTCTCGAGGCGCTGCACGAGGAGGCAAAGCCTTTGGGACTTGAGGTCTCCTGGCTCAAGACCAAGGTCCAGGTATTTGGAGACTTACTAGATGAAGCAGTACAGTCTGTTCATGCGTGTGGCGAGGACATTGAGATCTTGGAAAGTTTTACATACCTTGGTAGCGCAGTCCATAATGACGGCGGGTCACGTCAAGAAGTCTTACGACGGATTGGCATAGCCCACGGTGTTATGGACTCGCTCAGCGGGAGTATTTGGCGTTGTCGGTACCTGTGCAGGAGGACAAAGATCCGGATCTTCAAGTCGCTTGTGATCCCTGTCTTACTCTATGGTTGTGAGACATGGACACTAAATAGTGACTTGAAGAGAAGAATCAATGCCTTTGGTAATAAGTGTCTTCGCAGAATTATGGGGTATCGCTGGGATGATTACGTGTCAAATCAGCGATTGCACCGTGAGACTGAATCGAGGCCTATTACCTGCCTAGTCCGTCAGCGCCAACTTCGGCTATATGGGCATGTGGCACGCTACCCTGAAACCGATCCTTCCCATCGGGTTGTATCTGTAAGAGACAATCCGGCGTGGAGGAGGCCAAGGGGGCGCCCACAAGGCTCGTGGCTGGGGCAAGTTGATGTTTCTTGTCGAGAGCTGCTTGGTATGGGAAAGGAGCCTGCATGGGAACTCGCGGCGTGGTGACCCCCGGGAGTGGCGTCGTAGGGTGGGCGAGGCGACGCGCCCCCCGGCGTATGCCCCCAATGATTGATTGATGATTGTTATGTTATGTTATGTATATGTATTATATTTTTTTACCTTTTTATCCTAGACTTTTACTAACCTAACCTTTACTGTTTTTACCTTTCTTTTTTAAACTAGATTAGATATTATGTTGTTTTTACCTTTTGATGATTTTGATAACGCTGATTTTGGAGGACTCGGAGATGAAGGGGAAGGTAGGGGTGTGGGTGGGGGATGAAGGGGGGTGTGGGTGGGGGATGAAGGGTGGGTGTGGGTGGGGGATGAAGGGGGGTGTGGGTGGGGGATGAAGGGGGGTGTGGGTGGGGGATGAAGGGGGGTGTGGGTGGGGATGAAGGGGGGGTGGGTGGGAATGAAGGGGGGTTGGGTGGGGGATGAAGGGGGTGTGGGTGGGGAATGAAGGGGGTGTGGGTGGGGGATGAAGGGTGGGTGTGGGTGGGGGATGAAGGGGGTGTGGGTGGGGGATGAAGGGGGGTGTGGGTGGGAATGAAGGGTGGGGTGGGTGGGATGAAGGGGGTGTGGGTGGGGAATGAAGGGGGGTGTGGGTGGGGATGAAGGGTGGGTGTGGGTGGGGGATGAAGGGGGGTGTGGGTGGGGGATGAAGGGTGGGTGTGGGTGGGGGATGAAGGGGGGTGTGGGTGGGATGAAGGGGGTGTGGGGGGGGATAAGGGGGGTGTGGGTGGGGGATGAGGGTGGGTGTGGGTGGGGATGAAGGGGGGGGTGTGGGGATGAAGGGGGGGTGTGGGTGGGGAATGAAGGGGATGTGGTGTGGGATGAAGGGTGGGTGTGGGTGGGGATGAGGGGGGTGTGGGTGGGGATGAAGGGGGTGTGGGTGGGGATGAAGGGGGGGTGTGGGTGGGAATGAGGGGATGTGGGTGGGGGAGGAAGGGGGGAAGGAGGTATGGGTGGGGGGGAAGGGAGGGTATGATGGTATGTGGCAATAATCCACACACACACACACACACACACACACACCACACACACACACACACACACACACACCACACACACACTGTAAAGCAATACTAAATGCATGTTCAGTGTATCACGAGAGAAACACTTCTTAGCCATAGGGAGTAAACAAACCTAAATGACATTCATACATAAATTTTAGTCATGCTCGCACTCACTCACTCAGTCACACACACACACACACACACACACACACACACACACACACACACACACACACACACACACACACACACACACACACACACACACACACACACACACACACACACACACACTATTAAGGAAATGCATAGTGGTGGTGGTGGTGGTGGTTTTCCCTGTTCTTGGCATTGACATGGGGTGGTATTAGACATTTCACATTCTTAGTGGAAGCGAGGTATTGCAGGGGTGCGCTGGCCTGGGGATTGGGGAGGGGGATGGCAGGGGTGTCAGGGTACTGTTGTAAGGGTTCAGGAGCGGCAGGGGGAGGGGGCAGGGGCAGGGAGCAGGAAGGGGAGGAGTTAGTGCGAAGGCTATGTGAAGGGTGTGGCTGTCCCGTCCGCATATTCCCGTTTTCTGGAAGAGTATGTGGCGTTTACTCTTGAACACGTCAGGTTAGGTTACGTTATGTTACGGTCAGGGTAGGTCAGTTAGTTGCTGGGTTAGCAGTTTGTGTGGGAATCACAATGAGCGTATTTTCGAGAAAATCTTATGGTTAGTTTCGGAGCTACAGCCCAGCGTCTTCACTCGGAAACCACATACTCGCATAGAGAACGGGACTATGCCGCCCGTCCCGCCAGTGTCCCACCCAGCACATGTCTTGAGGCAACGAGGACGGTGACAGCTTAGAACCCCCCCTACCTCCCCCCTCCCCCTACACAACCCCCCTCCCCCTTCCCCC
This sequence comes from Chionoecetes opilio, assembly GCA_016584305.1. Lineage (NCBI taxonomy): Eukaryota > Metazoa > Arthropoda > Malacostraca > Decapoda > Majidae > Chionoecetes > Chionoecetes opilio. The sequence goes on from JACEEZ010022698.1 coordinate 231,467, forward strand.
AGACTACCCCTTCCCTCCTCCTCCCCCCAGACTATCGCCGCCCTCCCCCCGTACTACCCCCCCCCTCCCCTCCGTCAAGAATCTCTGCGCCACATCACGAACTCGGTACCAGAAAGCCCAAGTGTGTCCCGGCTTGCACGCACACGCAGTAAAAATGGCACGGCAGACTTTCAACGCCTTGTTTATGCCCAGTTTTCCGATGAAGGGAAATGTTGGATTAGGCAACTGGTTTTTTTCCTCAACTAAAAACGGAACCCGGAAAATGTTATGCATATACGAATATACATGTGTGTGTGTGTGTGTGTGTGTGTGTGTGTGTGTGTGTGTGTGTGTGTGTGTGTGTGTGTGTGTTTATCTAGTTGTATTTTACAGGGCCTGAGCTACACTTGTATGGCCCCGTCTCCATAAGTATATTTTTAAAAATTTAGATTTTTTGGTTACGTGTGTGTGTGTGTGATTGTGTGTGTGTGTGTGTGTGGGTGTGGGTGTGTGTGTGTGTGTGTGTGGTGTGTGTGTGTGCGCGTGTGTGGGTCAAAACATTACGTATGCAGGAGGTGAGGTGGCGGCATCGGAGGACTATATTCAAAACTTTCACGTCGTCCTTGAAAATCCGCCTCGGGAGCACAAGAGGCTGATTGGGGGAAGCGAGGGTGGAGGGGGAAAGTGGAGCGAGGAAGAGCCGCCACGTAGTATAGTAGTGTCCCTCGTCCGGGCAGCATATTCCCGTTTTCTGGAAGAGTATGTGGCGTTTACTCTTGAACACACCAGGTTAGGTTACGTTAGGTTACGTTTAGGGTAGGTAAATTCTGCTTCGGGAATAGCTGGAAACTTTGCGTGGGAATCACAATGAGGGTATTTTCGGGAAACTCCTATGGTTAGTTTCGGAGCTACAGCCAAGCGTCTTCACTTGGGAACCACATACTCGCATAGAGAACGGGAATACGCATCGGGGTAGTGGCGTAGTAGTGTGTTTATAGTGTAGCCTCCCTCAGTACAGCGAGTGTAATACAGAGGGAAGGAGGGGCGTGGAGGCT